>OY769906.1:11399214-11999214 GCA_963669185.1 Dyspetes luteomarginatus
GCCCCTCTACAGCACTTTCCCATCGTACGTGAGCCATCAAATTTAACCTGGCCATCGCACAGCACTTTCCCATCGTACCCCATTAATAAACTTTGACCTGACCCTCGTACAGGACTTTTCCATCATACCTGAGCGATCAACTTTGACCTGGCCCTCGTACAGCACTTTCCCATCGTACATAAGCGATCAACTTTGACCTGGCCCTCGTACAGCACTTTCCCATCGTACCCGAGCGGTGAAATGTGAACTGGCCCTCGTACAATAATTTCCCATCGTTCCCTAGCGATGAAATTTGACCTGGCCCCCGTACAGCACATTCCCATTGTATCTCAGCGATCAAAGTTTACCTGGCCCCCGTCCAGCACTTTTCCATCGTACCTGAGCGATAAACTTTGACCTGGCCCTCGTACAGCACTTTCCCATCGTACATGAGCGATCAGCTTTGCCTGGCCCTCGTATAGCACTTTCCCATCGTACCCAAGCGATAAAATTTGACCTGGCCCTCGTACAGTACCTTCCTATCGTACGCGAGCGATAAAATTTCCCATCGTATCTCAGCGATAAAATTTAACCTTGCCGTCGTACAGCACTTTCCCATTGTACCCGAGCGATAAAATTTAACCTGGCTCCCGTACAGCACTTTTCCATCGTACTTGAGAAATAAAACTTGTCCTGGCCCTCGTACAGGACTTTCCCGTCGTACTTGAGTGATAAACTTCGACCTGGCGCTCGTACAGCACTTTGTCATCGTACCTGAGCGATTAATCTTGACCTGGCCCCCGTCCTGCACTTTTCCATTGAACCTGAGCGATAAAACTTGACCTGGCCCCAGTACAGCACTTTTCCATCGTACTTGAGCAATAAACTTTGACCTGTCCCTCGTACAGCACTTTTCTATCGTACCCAAGCGATAAAATTTGACCTGGCTCCCGTACAGTACTTGAGTATTTGAATACTTGTGTGATGAACTTTGACCTGGCCCTCGTACAGCACTTTCCCAGCGATGAAATTTGACCTGACTCCCGTACAGCACTTTCCCATCGTACCTGGGTAATAATCTTTGACCTGGCCCTCGTACAGGACTTTTCAATCGTTCTTCAGTGATAAACTTTGACCTGGCGCTCGTACAGCACTTTCACATCGTACCTGTGAAATAAACTTTGACCTGGCTTTCGTACAGCACTTTTTTATTGTACCTGAGCGATAAAATTTGACCTGGCCCTCGTACAGCACTTTCCCATCGTACTTGAGTCATGAAACTTGACCTGGCCCCCGTACAGCACTTTCCCATCGTACCTGAGTAATAAACTTCGAACTGGCCCTCGTACAGGACTTTCCCATCGTACTTGAGTGATAAACTCTGAGCTAGCCCTCGTACACCACTTTCTTATCGTACCTAAGCTATAAACTTCGACCTGGCCCTCGTACAGGACTTTTCCATCGTACCTGAGCAATAAACTGACTTGGCCCTCGTACACCACTTTCTCATCGTACCTGAGCTATAAACTTCGACCTGGCCCTCGTACAGGACTTTTCCATCGTACCTGAGCAATAAACTGACTTGGCCCTCGTACACCACTTTCTCATCGTACCTGAGCTATAAACTTCTACCTGGCCCTCGTACAGCACTTTTCCATCGTACCTGAGCAATAAAATTTGACCTGGCCCTCGTAGAGTACTTTCTCATTGTACCTCAGCGATGAATTTTGTCCTGGCCCTCGTACAGCACTTTCCCATCGTATCCAAGCGATAAAGTTTGACCTACCTCTCGTACAGCACTTTCGCATCGTACCTGAGCGATAAAATTTGACCTGACCCTCGTACAGCACTTTCTCATCGTACTTGAGTAATAAAACTTGACCTGCCCCCCGTACAGCACTTTCCCATCGGACCTGAGCAATAAATTTTGACCTGGCACTCGTAAAGGAGTTTCCCATCATACCTGTGCAATTGAGTTTGACCTGGCCATCGTACAGTACTTTCCCATCGTACTTGAGTAATGAAACTTGACCTGGCCCCCGCACAGCACTTTCCTATCGTACATGAGCAATAAACTTTGACCTGGAGCTCGTACAGCACTTTCCCATCGTAGTTGAGTGATAAATTTTGACCTGGCCCTCGTATAGCATTTTCCCATCGTACCTGAGCGATCGAATTTAACCTGGCCCTTGTACAGCACTTTCCCATCGTACCTGAGCGATCAAATTTAACCTAGCCCCCCACAGCACTTTTCCATCGTACTTGAGCGATAAACTTTGAACGAGCCCCCATACAGCACTTTCCCATCATACCTAATTAATAAACTTTGACCTGGCCCTCGTACAGGACTTACCCATCGTAGTTGAGTGATAAATTTTGACCTGGCACTCGTAAAGGAGTTTCCCATCGTACCTGTGCAATTGAGTTTGACCTGGCCATCGTACAGGACTTTCCCATCGTACCTGAGCGATCAAATTTAACCTAGCCCCCTTACAGCACTTTTCCATCGTACTTGAGCGATAAACTTTGACCTGGCCCTCGTACAGGACTTTCCCATCGTTCTTGAGTGATAAACTTTGACCTGGCGCTCGTACAACACTTTCACATCGTACCTGTGAAATAAACTTTGACCTGGCTTTCGTACAGCACTTTTTTATTGTACTTGAGCAATAAACTGACTTGGCCCTCGTACACCACTTTCTCATCGTACCTGAGCTATAAACTTCGACCTGGCCTCCGTATAGCACTTTCCCATCGTACCTGAGCAATAAACTGACTTGGCTTTCGTACACCACTTTCTCATCGTACCTGAGCTATAAACTTCGACCTGGCCCTCGTACAGCACTTTTCCATCGTACCTGAGCGATAAAATTTGACCTGGCCTTCGTACAGCACTTTCTCATTGTACCTCAGCGATCAATTTTGTCCTGGCCCTCGTACAGCACTTTCCCATCGTATCCAAGCGATCAACTTTGACCTGCCTCTCGTACAGCACTTTCCCATCGTACCTGAGTAATGAAACTTGACCTGGCCCCCGTACAGCACTTTCCCATCGTACCTGAGTAATAAACTTTGAACTGGCCTTCGTACAGCACTTACCCATCGTACCCGAGCGATAAAATTTATCCTGGCCCTCGTACACCACTTTCCGATCGTACCTGAGTAATAAAACTTGACCTGGCCCCCGCACAGCACTTTCCTATCGTACCTGAGCAATAAACTTTGACCTGGCCCTCGTACAGGACTTTCCCATCGTACTTAAGTAATGTACTTTGACCTGGCCCTCGTACAGCACTTTCCCATCGTACCTGAGCGACCATATTTAATCTGGCCCTCGTACAGCACTTTCCTATTGTATCTCAGCGATAAAATTCAAGATAGCCGTCGTACAGCACTTTCCCATTGTACCTCAGCGATCAAATTTGTCCTGGCACTCGTACAGCACTTTTCCATCGTACCTGAGCGATAAATCTTGACCCGGCCCCCGTACAGCACTTTCCCATCGTACCTCAGCGATAAAATTGAACCTGGCCTTCGTACAGCACTTTCCCATCGTACCTGAGCGATCAAATTTAACCTGGCCCTCGTACAGCACTTTCTCATTGTACCACAGCGATAAAATCCGACCAGGCCCTCGTACAGCACTTTCCCATCGTACCTGATTCACAAACTTTGGCCTGACCCTCGTCCAGGACTTCCCCATCGTACTTGAGTGATAAAATCTGACCAGGCCCTCGTACAGCACTTTCCCATCGTACCCAATTAATAAAGTTTGACCTGGCCCTCGTACAGGACTTCCCCATCGTACTTGAGTGATAAATTTTGACCTGGCCCTCGTAAAGCATTTTCACATCGTACCTGAGCGATCAAATTTAACCTAGCCCCTGTACAGCTCTTTCCCATCGTACCTGAGCGATCAAATTAAACCTGGCCCCCGTACAGCACTTTTCCATCGTACCTGAGCGATAAACTCTGACCTGTCCCTCGTACAGCACTTTCCCATTGTACATGAGTAATGAAACTTGACCTGGCCCCCGTACAGCACTTTCCCATCGTACCTGAGTAATAAACTTTGAACTGGCCTTCGTACAGCACTTACCCATCGTACCCGAGCGATAAAATTTATCCTGGCCCTCGTACACCACTTTCCGATCGTACCTGAGTAATACAACTTGACCTGGCCCCCGCACAGCACTTTCCTATCGTACCTGAGCAATAAACTTTGACCTGGCCCTCGTACAGGACTTTCCCATCGTACTTAAGTAATGTACTTTGACCTGGCCCTCGTACAGCACTTTCCCATCGTACCTGAGCGACCATATTTAATCTGGCCCTCGTACAGCACTTTCCCATTGTATCTCAGCGATAAAATTCAAGATAGCCGTCGTACAGCACTTTCCCATCGTACCTCAGCGATAAAATTGAACCTGGCCTTCGTACAGCACTTTCCCATCGTACCTGAGCAATCAAATTTAACCTGGCCCTCGTACAGCATTTTCTCATTGTACCACAGCGATAAAATCCGACCAGACCCTCGTACAGCACTTTCCCATCGTACCTGATTCACAAACTTTGGCCTGACCCTCGTACAGGACTTCCCCATCGTACTTGAGTGATAAAATCTGACCAGGCCCTCGTACAGCACTTTCCCATCGTACCTAATTAATAAAGTTTGACCTGGCCCTCGTACAGGACTTCCCCATCGTACTTGAGTGATAAATTTTGACCTGGCCCTCGTAAAGCATTTTCACATCGTACCTGAGCGATCAAATTAAACCTGGTCCCTGTACAGCTCTTTCCCATCGTACCTGAGCGATCAAATTAAACCTGGCCCCCGTACAGCACTTTTCCATCGTACCTGAGCGATAAACTTTGACCTGTCCCTCGTACAGCACTTTCCCATTGTACATGAGCGATCAACTTTGACCTGGCCTTCGTACAGCACTTTTCCATCGTACCCGAGCGGTGAAATTTGACTTGGCCATCGTACAGCAAGTTCCCATCGTACCTGAGCCATCAAATTTAACCTGGCCCCCGTACAGCACTTTTCCATCATACCTGAGCGATAAACTTTGACCTGGCCCTCGTACAGGACTTCCCCATCGTACTTGAGTGATAAATTTTGACCTGGCCCTCGTAAAGCATTTTCACATCGTACCTGAGCGATCAAATTTAACCTAGCCCCTGTACAGCTCTTTCCCATCGTACCTGAGCGATCAAATTAAACCTGGCCCCCGTACAGCACTTTTCCATCGTACCTGAGCGATAAACTCTGACCTGTCCCTCGTACAGCACTTTCCCATTGTACATGAGTAATGAAACTTGACCTGGCCCCCGTACAGCACTTTCCCATCGTACCTGAGTAATAAACTTTGAACTGGCCTTCGTACAGCACTTACCCATCGTACCCGAGCGATAAAATTTATCCTGGCCCTCGTACACCACTTTCCGATCGTACCTGAGTAATACAACTTGACCTGGCCCCCGCACAGCACTTTCCTATCGTACCTGAGCAATAAACTTTGACCTGGCCCTCGTACAGGACTTTCCCATCGTACTTAAGTAATGTACTTTGACCTGGCCCTCGTACAGCACTTTCCCATCGTACCTGAGCGACCATATTTAATCTGGCCCTCGTACAGCACTTTCCCATTGTATCTCAGCGATAAAATTCAAGATAGCCGTCGTACAGCACTTTCCCATCGTACCTCAGCGATAAAATTGAACCTGGCCTTCGTACAGCACTTTCCCATCGTACCTGAGCAATCAAATTTAACCTGGCCCTCGTACAGCATTTTCTCATTGTACCACAGCGATAAAATCCGACCAGACCCTCGTACAGCACTTTCCCATCGTACCTGATTCACAAACTTTGGCCTGACCCTCGTACAGGACTTCCCCATCGTACTTGAGTGATAAAATCTGACCAGGCCCTCGTACAGCACTTTCCCATCGTACCTAATTAATAAAGTTTGACCTGGCCCTCGTACAGGACTTCCCCATCGTACTTGAGTGATAAATTTTGACCTGGCCCTCGTAAAGCATTTTCACATCGTACCTGAGCGATCAAATTAAACCTGGTCCCTGTACAGCTCTTTCCCATCGTACCTGAGCGATCAAATTAAACCTGGCCCCCGTACAGCACTTTTCCATCGTACATGAGCGATCAACTTTGACCTGGCCTTCGTACAGCACTTTTCCATCGTACCCGAGCGGTGAAATTTGACTTGGCCATCGTACAGCAAGTTCCCATCGTACCTGAGCCATCAAATTTAACCTGGCCCCCGTACAGCACTTTTCCATCATACCTGAGCGATAAACTTTGACCTGGCCCTCGTACAGCACTTTCCCACCGTACCCGAGCGGTAAAATTTGACCTGGCCATCGTACAGCACGTTCCCATCGTACCCGAGCGATAAAATTTTACCTGGCCCCCGTACAGCACTTTCCCATCGTCCCTGAGCAATAAACTTTGACCTGGCCCTGGTACAGGACTTTTCCATCGTACTTGAGTGATAAAGTTTATCCTGGCGGTCGTACAGCCTTTTCCTATCGTACTTGGGCAATAAACTTAGACCTGGCCCCCGTATTGCACTCTCACATGGTACCTGAGCAATAAAACTTTACCTGGCCTTTGTACAGCACTTTCCCTTCGTACCGGAGCGATAAAATTTGACCTGGATCTCGTACATCACTTTTCCATCGTACTTGGGTAATAAAACTTAACCTGGCCCCCGTACAGCACTTTCACATCGTACCTGAGGGTGATTTGACCTTGCCCTCGTACAGCACTTTCCCATCGTACCTCAGCAATAAATCCTGACCTGGCCGTCGTACAGCACGAGCGCAGCCTTTTCACATCGTATGCGAGCGATAAACTCTGACCTGGCCCTCGTACAGCACTTTCCCATCGTACCTGAGCGATAAAATTTGAGTTGACCCTCGTACAGCACTTTCCCAGCGATAAAATTTGACCTGGCCCCCGTACAGCACTTTCCCATCCTTCCTGAGCGATAAAACTTGACCTAGCCCTCGTACAGCATTTTCTCATTTTAGTTAAGCAATTAACTTTGACCTGGCCCTCGTACAATACTTTCCCATCGTACCCGAGCGATAAAATTTGATCTCGCACTCGTACAGCACTTTGCCATCGTACGCGAGCGATAAAACTTGACCTGACCCCCGTACAGCAATCTCATAGCGTATCTGAGCAATGAACTTTGATCTGGCCCTCGTACAGGACTTTCCCATCGTACTTGATTGATAAAATTTAACCTGGCCCCCGTACAGCACTTTCCCATCTTACCTGAGCAATAAACTTTGACCTGACTCCCGTACAGCACTTTCCCATCGTACCTGAGCAATAATCTTTGACCTGGCCCTCGTACAGGACTTTCCTATCGTACTTGAGTGATAAACATTGACCTGGCGCTCGTACAGCTCTTTCCCATCGTACTTGAGCAATAAACTTTGACCTGGCCCTCGTACAGGACTTTCCCATCGTACTTGAGTGATAAACTCTGACCTGGCCCTAGTACAGCACTTTCTCACCGTACCTGAGCAATAAACTTTGACCTGACGCCCGTACAGCACTTTCCCATCGTACTTGAGTGATAAACTTGGAGCTTGCGCTTGTACAGGTTTTTCCTATCGTACCCAAGCAATAAAATTTAACTTGGCCCTCCACAGCACTTTCTCATTGTACTTGAGTAATAAACTTTGACCTGGCCCTGGTACAGGACTTTTCCATCGTACTTGAGTGATAAAGTTTATCCTGGCGGTCGTACAGCCTTTTCCTATCGTACTTGGGCAATAAACTTAGACCTGGCCCCCGTATTGCACTCTCACATGGTACCTGAGCAATAAAACTTTACCTGGCCTTTGTACAGCACTTTCCCTTCGTACCGGAGCGATAAAATTTGACCCGGATCTCGTACATCACTTTTCCATCGTACTTGGGTAATAAAACTTAACCTGGCCCCCGTACAGCACTTTCACATCGTACCTGAGGGTGATTTGACCTTGCCCTCGTACAGCACTTTCCCATCGTACCTCAGCAATAAATCCTGACCTGGCCGTCGTACAGCACGAGCGCAGCCTTTTCACATCGTATGCGAGCGATAAACTCTGACCTGGCCCTCGTACAGCACTTTCCCATCGTACCTGAGCGATAAAATTTGAGTTGACCCTCGTACAGCACTTTCCCAGCGATAAAATTTGACCTGGCCCCCGTACAGCACTTTCCCATCCTTCCTGAGCGATAAAACTTGACCTAGCCCTCGTACAGCATTTTCTCATTTTAGTTAAGCAATTAACTTTGACCTGGCCCTCGTACAATACTTTCCCATCGTACCCGAGCGATAAAATTTGATCTCGCACTCGTACAGCACTTTGCCATCGTACGCGAGCGATAAAACTTGACCTGACCCCCGTACAGCAATCTCATAGCGTATCTGAGCAATGAACTTTGATCTGGCCCTCGTACAGGACTTTCCCATCGTACTTGATTGATAAAATTTAACCTGGCCCCCGTACAGCACTTTCCCATCTTACCTGAGCAATAAACTTTGACCTGACTCCCGTACAGCACTTTCCCATCGTACCTGAGCAATAATCTTTGACCTGGCCCTCGTACAGGACTTTCCTATCGTACTTGAGTGATAAACATTGACCTGGCGCTCGTACAGCTCTTTCCCATCGTACTTGAGCAATAAACTTTGACCTGGCCCTCGTACAGGACTTTCCCATCGTACTTGAGTGATAAACTCTGACCTGGCCCTAGTACAGCACTTTCTCACCGTACCTGAGCAATAAACTTTGACCTGACGCCCGTACAGCACTTTCCCATCGTACTTGAGTGATAAACTTGGAGCTTGCGCTTGTACAGGTTTTTCCTATCGTACCCAAGCAATAAAATTTAACTTGGCCCTCCACAGCACTTTCTCATTGTACTTGAGTAATAAAACTTGACCTGGGCCCCGTACAGCGCTTTCCCATCGTCCCTGAGCAATAAACTTTGACCTGGCGGTCGTACAGCACTTTCCCATCGTACTTGAGCAATAAACTTAGACCTGGCCCCCCTATAGCACTCTCACATGGTACCTGAGCAATAAAACTTTACCTGGCCCTCGTACAGCACTTTACCATCGTACCTGAGCGATAAAATTTGACCTGGATCTCGTACATCACTTTCCCATCTTACTTGAGTAATAAAACTTACCCTGGCCCCCGTATAGCACTTACACGTCGTACCTGAGCGTGATTTCACCTGGCCCTCGTACAGCACTTTCCCATAGTACCTCAGCGATAAATCTTGACCTGGCCATCGTACAGCACGAGCGCAGCCTTTTGCCATCGTATGCGAGCGATAAACTCTGACCTGGCCCTCGTACAGTACTTTCCCATCGTACCTGAGCGATAAAACTTGACCTAGCCCTCGTACAGAATTTTCCCATTTTACCTAAGCAATAAACTTTGACCTGGCCCCCGTACAACACTTTCCCATCGTACACGATAAAATTTAATCTCGCCCTCGTACAGTACTTTGCCATCGTACCCGAGCGATAAAACTTGACCTGACCGCCGTACAGCACTTTCCCACCGTACCCGAGCAACAAAATTTAACGTGGCCCTCGTACAGTACTTTCCTATCGTATTTGAGAAATAAACTTTGACCTGGCGCCGGACAGCACATTCCCATCGTACCCGATCGATAAAATTAAACCTGGCCCTCGTGCAGCACTTTCCCATCGTACTTGAGTAATAAAACTTGATCTGGCCCCCGTACAACGCTTTCCCATCGTCCCTGAGCACAAACTTTGACCTGGCCCTCGTACAGGACATTTCCATCGTACTTGAGTGATAAACTTTAACCTGGCGCTCGTACAGCACTTTTCCATTGTACTTGAGCAACAAACTTTGACCTGGCCCCCGTATAGCACTCTCACATGGTACCTGAGCAATAAAACTTTACCTGGCCTTCGTATAGCATTTTCTCATCGTACCTGAGCGATAAAATTTGACCTGGATCTCGTACATCACTTTTCCATCGTACTTGGGTAATAAAACTTAACCTGGCCCCCGTACAGCACTTTCACATCGTACCTGAGGGTGATTTGACCTGGCCCTCGTACAGCACTTTCCCATCGTACCTCAGCAATAAATCCTGACCAGGCCGTCGTACAGCACGAGCGCAGCCTTTTCCCATCGTATGCGAGCGATAAACTCTGACCTGGCCCTCGTACAGCCCTTTCCCATCGTACCTGAGCGATAAAATTTGAGCTGGCCCTCGTACAGCACTTTCCCAGCGATAAAATTTGACCTAGCCCTCGAACAGTATTTTCCCATTTTACCTAAGCAATAAACTTTGACCTGGCCCTCGTACAACACTTTTCCTTCGTACCTGAGCGATAAAATTTGATCTCGCCCTCGTACAGCACTTTTCCATCGTACCCGAGCGATAAAACTTGACCTGACTCCTGCAAAGCACTTTCCCATCGTACCTGAGCAATAATCTTTGACCTGGCCCCTGTACAGCACTTTCCCATCGTACCTGAGCAATAAATTTTGACCTGGCACTCGTAAAGGAGTTTCCCATCGTACCTGTGCAATTGAGTTTGACCTGCCCATCGTACAGGACTTTCCCATCGTACTTGAGTAATGAAACTTGACCTGGCCCCCGCACAGCACTTTCCTATCGTACCTGAGCAATAAACTTTGACCTGAAGCTCGTACAGCACTTTCCCATCGTACCTGAGTAATAAACTTTGAACTGGCCCTCGTACAGGACTTTCCCATCGTACTTGAGTGACAAACTCTTACCTGGCCCTCGTACAGCACTTTCCCGTCGTACCTGAGTAATAAAACTTGACCTGGCCCCCGCACAGCACTTTTTCATCGTACTTGAGCAATAAACTTTGACCTGGAGCTCGTACAGCACTTTCCCATCGTACTTGAGCAATAAACTTTGACCTGGCCCTCGTACAGCACTTTCCCATCGTACCTGAGCGATCAAATTTGACCTGGCCCTCGTACAGCACTTTCCCATCGTACCCGAGCGATAAAATTTAACCTGGCCCCCGTGCAGCGCTTTTCCATCCTACCTGAGCAATGAACTTTGACCTGGCCCCCGTACAGCACTTTTCCATCGTACCTGAGCGATAACACTGATGGAAAAGCGCTGCACGGGGGCCAGGTCAAGTTTTATTACTCAAGTACGATGGGAAAGTGCTGTACGAGGGCCAGGTCAAATTTTATCGGTCAGGTACGATGGGAAAGTGCTGTACGAGGGCCAGGTCAAAGTTTATTGCTCAAGTACGATGGGAAAGTGCTGTACGAGCCCTCGCACAGCACTTTCTCATTGTACCTCAGCGATAAATCTTGACCTTGCCTTCGTACAGCACTTTCCCATCGCACCAGATCGATAAACTTTGAGCTTGCCCTCGTACAGCACTTTCCCATCGTACCTAAGCAATAAACTTTGACCTGGCCCTCGTACAACACTTTCTCATCGTACCTGAGCGATAAAATTTGATCTGGCCCTCGGACAGCACTTTCTCATCGTACCCGAGCGATAAAATTTAACCTGGCTCCCGTACAGAACTTTTCCATCGTACTTGAGAAATAAAACTTGTCCTGGCCTTCGTACAGGACTTTCCCGTCGTACCTGAGTGATAAACTTCGACCTGGCGCTCGTACAGCACTTTGCCATCGTACCTGAGCGATTAATCTTGACCTGGCACCCGTCCTGCACTTTTCCATTGAACCTGAGCGATAAAACTTGACCTGGCCCCCGTACAGCACTTTCCCATCGTACTTGAGCAATAAACTTTGACCTGGCCCTCGTACAGCACTTTTCTATCGTACCCGAGCGATAAAATTTGACCTGGCTCCCGTACAGTACTTGAGTATTTGAATACTTTGGTGATGAACTTTGACCTGGCCCTCGTACAGCACTTTCCCAGCGATAAAATTTGACCTGGCCCCCGTACAGCACTTTCCCATCGTACCTGAGCGATAAAACTTGACCTAGCCCTCGTACAGCATTTTCCAATTTTACCTAAGCAATAAACTTTGATCTTGCCCTCGTACAGCACTTTTCCATCGTACCCGAGCGATAAAACTTGACCTGACTCCCGTAAAGCACTTTCCCATCGTACCTGAGCAATAATCTTTGACCTGGCCCTCGTACGGGACTTTCCCATCGTTCTTGAGTGATAAACTTTGACCTGGCGCTCGTACAGCACTTTCACATTGTACCTGTGAAATAAACTTTGACCTGGCTTTCGTACAGCATTTTTTTATTGTACCTGCGTGATAAAATTTGACCTGGCCCTCGTATAGCACTTTTTCATTGTACCTCAGCGATGAATCTTATCCTGGCCCTCTTACAGCACTTCCCTATCGTACCTGAGCAATAAACTTTGACCTGGCCCTCGTACAGGTCTTTCCCATCATACCTGAGCAATAAACTTTGACCTGGCCCTCGTACAGCACTTTTCCATCGTACCTGAGTAATAAACTTTGACCTGGCCCTCGTACAGGACTTTCCCATCGTACTTGAGTGATAAACTCTGATCTGGCGCTCGTTCAGCACTTTCCCATCGTACTTGAGCAATAAACTTTGACCTGGCCTTCGTACAGCACTTACCCATCGTACCCGAGCGATAAAATTTATCCTGCCCCTCGTACAGCACTTTTCCATCGTATCTGAGCGATAAAATTTGACCTGGCCCTCGTACAGCACCTTCCCATCGTACCTGAGCGATACAATTTAACCTGGCCCCTGTACGGCACTTCCCCATTGTACCCGAGCGATAAAATTTAACCTGGCCCTTGTACAGCACTTCCCTATCGTACCTAAGCAATAAACTTTGACCTGGCCCCCGTACATTGTACCTCAACGATAAATCTTGATCCGGCCGTCGTACAGCACGAGCGCAGCACTGTCCCATCGTATCCGAGCGATAAACTTTGACCTGGCCCTCGTACAGCACTTTCCCATCGTACCCGAGCGATAAAATTAAACCTGGCCCTCGTACAGCACTTTCCGATCGTACCCGAGCGATAAAACTTGTCCTGGCCCCCGTACAGATTTTTCCCATCGTACCTGAGCAATAAACTTTGACCTGGCTCTCGTACAGGACTTTCCCATCGTACTTGAGTGATAAACTTTGACCTGGCGCTCGTATAGCACTTTTCCATCGTACCTGAGTAATAAACTTTGACCTGGCCCTCGTACAGAACTTTCCCATCGTACTTGAGTGATAAACTCAGACCTGGCGCTCGTACAGCACTTTCCCATCGTACTCGAGCAATAAACTTTGATCTGGCCCTCGTACAGGACTTTTCCATCGTACTTGAGTAATAAAACTTGACCTGGCCCCCGTACAGCACTTTTCCATCGTACCTGAGTAATAAACTTTGACCTGGCCCTCGTACAGGACTTTCCCATCGTACTTGAGTGATAAACTCTGATCTGGCGCTCGTTCAGCACTTTCCCATCGTACTTGAGCAATAAACTTTGACCTGGCCTTCGTACAGCACTTACCCATCGTACCCGAGCGATAAAATTTATCCTGGCCCTCGTACAGCACTTTTCCATCGTATCTGAGCGATAAAATTTGACCTGGCCCTCGTACAGCACCTTCCCATCGTACCTGAGCGATACAATTTAACCTGGCCCCTGTACGGCACTTCCCCATTGTACCCGAGCGATAAAATTTAACCTGGCCCTTGTACAGCACTTCCCTATCGTACCTAAGCAATAAACTTTGACCTGGCCCCCGTACATTGTACCTCAACGATAAATCTTGACCCGGCCATCGTACAGCACGAGCGCAGCACTGTCCCATCGTATCCGAGCGATAAACTTTGACCTGGCCCTCGTACAGCACTTTCCCATCGTACCCGAGCGATAAAATTAAACCTGGCCCTCGTACAGCACTTTCCGATCGTACCCGAGCGATAAAACTTGTCCTGGCCCCCGTACAGATTTTTCCCATCGTACCTGAGCAATAAACTTTGACCTGGCTCTCGTACAGGACTTTCCCATCGTACTTGAGTGATAAACTTTGACCTGGCGCTCGTATAGCACTTTTCCATCGTACCTGAGTAATAAACTTTGACCTGGCCCTCGTACAGAACTTTCCCATCGTACTTGAGTGATAAACTCTGACCTGGCGCTCGTACAGCACTTTCCCATCGTACTCGAGCAATAAATTTTGACCTGGCTCTCGTACAGCACTTACCCATCGTACCCGAGCGATAAAATTTATCCTGGCCCTCATACAGCACTTTCCCATCAGTAGTATACAGTGCGCTATGGCGACCCTCACTCCTATCCCCACTCTTCGTGATTGGTCGTCGGTCCACGGCGAGTGGGGGTAGGAGTGGGAGTAGGTGGTGAGGTGTCGCCATAGTGCACCGTGTGTTATTATTATTATTATTATTATTGCATTTACAAAAATTAATTTTACCCGTTGCTGGTCCTGCTGCTAGTCCTGCCAGCCGATGCTCGCGCAGAAAATGTTTTTCTTATAAATAACACACACACACACACACACATACACAAATGTTTTGAGTGTTTAAACATGGGCACGCAGTCGCTGGCGATTCGGCAGCGCATGCTCCTCTACAATCAGCTCGCTGCCGAGATCGGCCCCCCGGATATTTAGGCCTACCCAGAGGGAGCCATTTTCAACCACTTCCATGCAGATATGAGCCGTTGCAATAACGCCCTGTGTTACATCACTCAGGTAGCGCTGTACCGAACACGACTATTCTACATCGGTTGGCTGCACGGCCCATAAACCGCAGTGGATAGCGGTTATCGGCGTTTGGCGAAAACCCTCCTCGAGATGATAAATATGCGATCTATCGCAAAAAGCCGAGCAGACATCGTCTAGTAGCCAAATCTCGGCGTAGCCCATGCTATCGATATCGATAATGCGGCATCGCCTTACGGTCACGCTCGAACGAATAGCGCAAAACGCCCCGGCAGCGAGCTCTTCATCGCCAGGGAGCGTGCCGCTATTATTATCAATATAATACATCATCATTAACAACGTATTGTCAATGTGCATATGTTTTCATACCGTCGGACACAGCCACATATTCGTCGGGCTGTCGGCATTAATAATTTCGACCGGCACGTCCTCGTCTCCGAACCACGCAAGATCCAGAGATTTTACAGCACTTCCCATATTTATTTTTTCTTTTAACACGCGATTAAAATTTGAAATTTGAAATTTGATGTGGCGCGTTACGACGGCAAGAGAATACTGAGGCTGATCCTTTGCTCTGCCATCGTCGAGATGCAATGATCGGTCGAATAGCAGCATCAGCAAAATTGCACGTGCCCATATTAATGTCTTGGATATCTCATAGTAAATACTGTCGTCAGCATTTTTTGCACGGCTGCAGCTCGAGCTCGCGATGCTTTTTGCGCCGATCTCCGTTAAGCATATGTATAATGCTCAATTACGCACAAGCGTTGTCTGTACAGGCGGCCTGCAGTATATAGTATTTCTATACATCTGTGTATATACGCGCCAATTATTACAATTACAGTTTCTGAATTTAGGATTATATTTTGGTTATTTATGAAGTAAAACTTCTTTAGCCGCGCTGAAGTGAATCCATAGGAAGAAACACAGCACAAAGAGGAGAAGCCGAGGATAGAGATGCCGCGGAGAGTGAAAGAAGCACCGAACAAAGAGGAGACGCGAAGAACGGGGGGAGGGCTCTTGGCGTCTCCTCTTTGTGCGGTGCTTCTTTCGATCTCCATGCTGGCGCAAGCACGGTATATAAAACTACCGGTGGGGTGTGTGAGTATATAGTAGTGTATATACCGTCTATATACCGTGTTGATATATATATCTATGTGCCCCTCGGCACATAGGGGGGACGGGTCGAGAAGCGATATATTTATATATATATATATATATATATATATATACATATGTACTACAGTTATCATAAACCAATAGTTTCGTTTTTTGCACTATGCCTCAACGGTAAATGGTGAATAAAATTTGACGTATTTTATATTGACGTGCTGTGCTGTAGTGAAATTATTAATAGCCAATTGTCACCCTATATTACGCCGTAAGCATTTTTGCGCGGCTGCAGCTCGAACGCTCGATGCTTTTGCTTTTGCATGAGCGCTGATCTTCGCTTAGTATATGTTTATGTAGTATCATTTATTGAGTTCTTTGTACGCACCACCACAAAGATGCTGTTCTGAACGATAGTAAATACTATCATCAGCATTTTTGCACGTGTGGTTTTGCGTGAACGTCAAATGCAGTCTGTATATCTGTACACATACATACATATACACACAGCACATACATATAGTCTATATATCCGATATTATTTTTTAAATTGTCACGAAGATGCGCATTTTTGCGCGGCTGCAGCGCGAACGCCTGATGCTTTTGCTTGAACGCTGATTTCCGTTAAGTAGATCTATACATCGACGTATATGCGCGTTATTATTACGATTACAGCTTCTGAATTTAGGATTATATTTTGGCTATTTTTGCCTACGATGAGCGTACAGCAATATATGTATACACATGTATTGAAGCCTATGTACGCATCACCACAAAGATGCTGTTCTGAACAGTGGTAAATACTGTCATCAGCATTTTTGCACGGGTGATTTTGCATGAGCGTCAAATGCAATCTGTGTATCTGTACACATACAAATACACAACGCATACATATAGTCTATATACACGATATTATTTTTAAAATTGTCGAGAAGATGTTGCTGTGAGCCATAGTAAATACTATAGGCAGCATTTGTACGGTTATACGATTAATATGTGAAGCCGCGAGTAGCGTTGCTAAGAACACGGGCGCTCTCGAATCTGCAATTTATTAAAACATAGCTAGGCTCGAGAAATCGCGGGATATCGTATACATGTCAGGATTTTATATGCACTGGAAATACAAAAGATCACCAGTCTTGTGACAACCGTGTGACGATCTAAGTGTATTCAGTCTCCCGGACATAATGCTGAACCGCGCCCTTCGCTCGTGTATCCTCGCTTTTTTAAAATTAGCGATAATTCACAGCGCGCATATTAGGCGTCGCTGTAATTCCGCATGGTGTAGGAGTTTAAGAGATTTATCGACCGATAGACTCGTTAACCGCTTAAAATATATTTTATGGTGGACGCCTTTGCGTGTCATTGTGATAGCTTACATTAGAGGGATTCTCAGAGGGTGCAAAGTGTTAACGTGCGTGTTTGAGGAATTTCAACGACGAGGGCTTCGCAGCATGATTCTTCAGCAACCCAAGGGATTCGCAATGAAATTCGATGTGAGTAATGTTTAGCACTATAGCAAAGAATGACAGGGTCGAGTTTGGATTGGATGGTTTTGGGCATGTTTAGCTGGGATTATTTACTAAAATAAATTCATCGTTTAGTATATAGCCAGCTGCTAGAAGCCTCAAGTGATGAAGAAGCCGATCTCATAGAAGCGACGCGAGCTGCGGAAGAACAGGATTTGTGGCGCCGAACACACCCCGAAAACCGTTAGTATAGAAAACTGCTAGGGGGCGTGGTATATTGTATACGAACAATAATAATAATGAGGATAACTTCCACAGAATCAGAGACTTCATCGGAGCTCAACTTCAATGATGATGATGATGATGACGATGATAACCCTGTGATAATTGCCGTCATAGAAGCAGCTCATGCTGTAGATGATGATGAGGCGGCGCAGTCGCAGCATACAACAAATCGTAAGTACTTAAAATCGTGAATGATCTTTAAAATATTATTATGAATAATAAAAAATTTCATTCAAATATCAGCATCTGGAGTCGAGCACGGAGAAGAAGATGGCGCCGTGGCAGGGCCATCAGGCTTATGCGATGAAAGCAGCAACCCGCTCATCGCCGGTGCTGAACCAGCAAGGGTTCCTGAAAACGCTCAACGGACCAATAACACTGCTGATAATAATGAGCGTGATGCAATTGAAGAAGAAGAAGATGTATCAATCATGGATAGGGAAAACCAACTATGGGAGGACCAATTATGGGAACAACAGCCTCAGGAAATATTACCGGCACAGCACCCCCATGAAAGAGCTGACGCGTGGTTCGATCACCTCATGGTCGATGACTCGGGTAAATATGAATTTTATCCTAAATTATATCCAGCCTCCTCGGTGTGAAAATAAGCGTGTGTGTGTGTATTTTGTGTTAGGATATTCGACAACTGTCTCACGATGAAGATACGCTACGGCTCTACAAATCCTTATTTTACAAAAAAGCGCTGAGATACTTTCATTTCTACAAACATTATCATTGTAAAAAACGCTGAGATAATTTAATTTCTGTAAACATTATCATTGGGTGTCAATGAATATGATAAAAATTTAAACCCTCATACTCTTTTCTTCAGGAATACATAAGGGCGCTGGAAGCACACGGAACGCGCATACATATAGCGACATACACACACCAGGGGTTCGAATCGAAATAATTCAGTACACTGCGAATTATTTTAAGCGTGTCACGTACGACGAAATTTTTATAGTTAATTCTAAGATCTTTTACCCATATTCTGCGTTCTCGAGAAACCACAGTAACATAGCCATCACAACCAACTATACATAATATTAATACATCTCACGACTCATTCTCACTAAGAGAGCTACTTACCACCTTTCTTTCTCACACCCATGGATATGCCATGTCAGCTGTACACATAGTAATGTAATACACGTATTCACCGGCCAAGAGATCATAGGTCTATTCAACTGCTCTCCAAGAGAGCGGCAATAAAAGTTTTTTTGGGAAAGAACACCAATAGTATCCCTAGAAGCCACTTGCGCATCTGTGACACTTGAGCGACAAAACTATAATATCCAATTTTTATTGCCGCTCCGGGAGGAAACACTACAGTTTCTGAGAAAGACGAAATAAGCCTACTACATCTATGCCCAAATCTGTAAAAGTTGTCCCCCACTTAGCCATTTTTTCCATTATAAAAACGCCGCCCCGCCTTTCATCCCTTGCAGAGTTTTTCCAAAATCTTATCAACGCGGTCACGCTCTCCGACTCCAGGTCTTCAGTAGAAGAGAGTGAGCCGGACTGTGCAGATCACACTTATATATTTTCCAAATTATCACATACTTAAACTCTGTCCGCGATTTCGGGTCTTCTGTAGAAGAGAGTGAATCGTTGTTAAAACAAAGTATCCAGTTAAAGAATATCAAAGTGAAATATAAAGTCACATAAAGACTTTTAAAAATCGAGAAACATAGATTACGACGTAATAATTATAATAAATAAGAAAGATTGTGAAAATCAATTCAACGCTCAAACAAACAAAAGACACCTCTCCGATAAGGTAACTAAACGATTTATGTTAATGATTACAATGTTAACGGAATTAATCACGAATGTAACGAATGTACTCAACTAACCACATTGCATTTATATTCAATAAATATACATCAATTGTGTGCATAAAGTTGGACCTTCTACTTCTTTATTCAGTAGAAACTAACCTATTCAAATCACTTAGTCGAAACTAACAAGATGTCTCGAGGTCTTACAGCGTACATTCCCACTCCCCTATTGATCCGTCGTTTTAAAATATCGATTAGGATTAATAAATAGAGTCACCGTTTACCGCTCGACGTTTGATTCGAATTTTCGCGCGCCTTCGGACGTAACAAGCGTTTTGAACTTCGTGGTCGCGAGACAACTATGCGTATTCGCGAACCATAGCCAGGAACGAGTGTAATGAGCTGGCTCGAAGGGGTGTTCAATGATCTACTCACGCATATAATTAACTCGTGCGAGGGTGGCGATTATGTAGGGATATCGTTCACCGCGAGTACTTTGACACACGGCCCCGTATGGCTTTCTTTCCGCCCTGCCCGCGATTACGTGTTTCAAGACATATGGCAACTCATAAGTAGTGTTGCTCAAAGCGCCGAATCTCTTAATATCGACGACGAGTGTAATATAAAAACGTGTGTTGTCAAGGGTGTGGAGGGCAGGGGGCATCGGAATTTATGTTTACCGCACTCGTTGGCAGCAGCCCTCGTGCATGCGGAACGGGGTGAAACTTACATACAAAATGGCAGCGGGTGAGACAGGTTAATGGATCGGCTCAAAAAATGGCAGCACTTGATCTTACGCGATGCGCAAATGTCAGGATGCCGCGAAAAGGATGTCGTGTAAATGAAATCGGTCATTATCAGGATTACTTATCGCGTGATGGTGTTGCGATTGTCGTTTTCGCGTTTTTGGACTTGGGGCGACGTAAAAAAAAGCCCATCTTCAATGGCACGCAAAGCATCTTGAACACAGAAGGAAAGGTCCAACACACGCTGTATATCTTGTATCACGAGCGCTCGAACCATTTCGAGCTGATTCTCAACCTGAGAGGAGCGACAGGTAGTACAGGTTTTTGCACATCGTGCGATACACTATATCGTAAATTAGATCATCGATGCAGAGGAGGAAGATGCGGTCGTTGTTTCACGACACCCCCATGCACGCCGAACTCGTCAGATACGATCAGATGTGCGGTGTGCAACCGCGTTTTTTTCGGAGAGACATGCTTCAAGAACCATATTAGCGCCGAAGCGACCCACAAATCCACTGTTTGCGCGACCATTAAACGCTGTCGCAACTGTTTTGGCATAATAAGGCCGTTAGACAAAAAGAAGAAGCACGTGTGCGGTGAGGGGTCCTGCAAAACTTGTAAATCCGATATGCCATAGAATCATTCATGTTTTATGAGACCTCTTGTGAAGGATAGAGATCTGAATAAAAAGCTATTCATATTCTATGATTTTGAAACGCAACAGTGCAGCCCTTTGGAGGGTACCACAGGCACACGCGTACACGAGCCGAATCTCTGTGTAGCTCAAAGGGTCTGTACAAACTGTTGCGATAACCACTCTATAACAGAGCCTTGCGAGTTCTGCGGTGTACATGAGTTTGTATTTAAACATAACCCGGTAGCTCAGCTTGTGGAGCGTGCTATGCAAGATATCAAAGGGTGTTCGCGTACAATATTAATTGCTCACAATGCTGGAGGTTTCGATGCACAGTTTATTCTACGCTATCTTATCGATGACAAAAAGACCCAGTTGCCATCGCTAATAATGAACGGAACAAAAATTGTCACCATGCGTATTGAGAGACTAGTCTTCCTCGACAGTCTACACTACTTTCATATGCCTCTGAGCAAATTACCGAAATCCTTTGGGTTAACTGACGCCCTAGCGAAAGGTACTTTTTCCCACTTATTCAATAAACCTGAAAATCAGTATTATGTAGGAGAATTACCACCGAATTACCATTCTCCCGATAGTATGCCAGCAACCGTGCGCAATGATATATTCGAGCCGTGGTATTGCGAATTGAAAAACACAAATTATGTGTTCGATTTTCAAAAAGAAATTGTTGCCTACTGCAAGAATGATGTTACGATATTGCGGCAGGCGTGTATGGTTTTTCGGAAAATGTTCATAGCCATAGGGTGTGTTTGTCCGTTCGACGAGGGCACGACGATAGCGTCAGCCTGCTTTCGGATTTTCCGGAAAAATTTCCTCGAAGATGACGCGATCGAGATTTAGTGGCTCGTATGGATGGAACATTCCCTAGGGCAACGTATCATTCACGCAGGATGGTCGCATGAGTTCAAGCTTCCTCAGAATTTAACGGTAGATGGTTATTACGAGACCTCTGAAGCGTCACATGTATTACAGTTCCATGGGTGCTACTGGCATGGCTGTCCGCGTTGCTATCTATTGAACAGCGACCGGATACAGAGCGACGGTGTGTCTATGAACGAACGTCACGAGAGAACGATAGCGGTAGCTTACACGATACGAAATAGCAAGTACACACTCACGGAGATTTGGGAGTGCGAGTATGATCGTATGCTCGAAACAAATACTCAGATGCAAGCTCTTGTACGGGATCATGCGCTAGTTACAACGGAGCCCCTTAATCCGCGTGATACGATACGATACGTCGATGTATGTTCTTTATATCCGTATATTTGTAAATACGGTAAATACCCCGTGGGCCATCCGCGCGTATACGTAGGTGATGAGTGTATGGAGTTAACAGGACCCAGTAACAGCGATCTCACGTAAGTGGAAGGCCTTGTTAAGTGTACGGTGTTACCGCCGCGAAATCTCTATCATCCGGTGCTACCGGTGCGTATGCATCAGCGTTTGTTATTCGCTCTATGCCGTAGCTGCTGCGAACGCATGAGTCAAGATGAATGGGAGCATGAAAATCCTGCAGAGGGTGTGTTCAATGGTACGTGGGTAGTCGATGAGTTGCGAAAAGCTGTATCATGCGGCTACAAAGTGATTCGCGTAGAAGAAGTTTGGCAATACGCGGTAACGCAATACAATCGTGATACACGGTCTGGCGGCCATTTTACCGAATATATAAACACATTCCTGAAAATTAAACGAGAAGCTAGCGGCTGGCCTACGGGGTGTTTGGATAACGGCGATGCGCAAGAACAATACGTCGCAGATTTCGAGCGTTCAGAGGGTGTCCAACTGCGTCGTGAGGCAATAGCGAAAGACCCCGGATTGCGTCAAGTAGCTAAATTATGTCTCAACTCTTTTTGGGCAAAGTTTGGGCAGCGCGAAAATCTGCCGCAAACGGTTATAGTTTCGACGCGCGCAGAACTCCTGGAAAAATTGACTAATGCCGAGTACGAAATCACCGGTATCTTACGTGTAAACCATGAGATATTGTATGTCAGCTACATAAAAAAAGACGATGTCGTAACCCCGTCAGGTATAGCGAATTCTGTAATCGCCGCGTATACAACAGATCAGGCTATTATAGTTATCTAGAGCGCCTAGACAGGCGCGCGTTGTACTGCGACACCGATTCAGTTATTTGCGTGACGAAGAATAACCCTGCTGATTACGAGCCGCCAACAGGCCAACTTTTAGGAGATCTTACAGACGAGCTGGATCCAGGGTGTTATATCAAATCTTTCGTTTCCGGAGGGCCAAAATTCTATTCATTCATAATCAGCGGCCCCGACGGTGCCGAAATCGAGGTTTGCAAAGTAAAAGGTATAACGCTCAATTCCGCAAACAGTCAATTGATTAATTATAGCACAATACGCTCCTATATAGTTGACGACAAGGTGGAACCTATCGAGCTGCAATACGACGCTATACGCCGTTTCATCGAGTTGTCACGCGTGCAGAAAAAAAGAAATGTAAACCGTCGAGCATCTGGTCAACTTATCATCTTGTGATCTGGTGATCTAGTGATCTGGTGATCTGGTCATCGGGTTATCTCGTCATTTCGTCATCTCGTCATCTCGTCATCTCGTCATCTCGTAATCTCGCCATCTCGTCATCTCGTCATCTCGTCATCTCATCATCTCGTCATCTCGTCATCTCGGAATCGTCTCGTCATCTCGTCATCTCGGAATTGTCTCGGCATCTCGTCATCGTCTCGTCATCTCGTTATCTCGTAATCTCGTAATCTCGCCATCTCGTCATCTCGGAATCGTCTCGTCATCTCGTCATCTCGTCATCTCGTCATCTCGTAATCTCTTAATCTCGTCATCTCGTCATCTCGTCATCTCGTCATCTCGTCAGCTCGTCATGTCGTCATCCGGTCATCTGAACATCTCGTAATCTCGTAATCTCGTAATCTGGTCATTTGGTCATTTGGTCATCTCGTCAGCTCGTCATATCATCATCTCGTCATCTCGTCATCTGGTCATTTGGTCATTTGGTCATCTCGTGAGCTCGTCATATCATCATCTCGTCATCTCGTCATCTCGTCATGTTATCATCTCATCATCTCATCATCTGGTCATCTGGTGATTTGGTCATCTCGTCATCTAGTCATCTGGTCACCTGGTCATCTGGTCCTCTGGTCATCTAGTCATATCGTCATCTGGTCAGCTCGTCATGTCGTCATCTGGTCATCTGATCATCAAGTCATCTCGTCATCTCGTCATTTGGTCATTTGGTCATCTCGTCAGCTCATCATCTCATCATCTCGTCATCTAGTCATCTCGTCATCTCGTCATCTCGTCATGTTATCATCTCATCATCTCATCATTTGGTCATCTGGTCATCTCGTCATCTCGTCATCTCGTCATCTCGTTATCTCGTCATCTCGTCATCTCGTCATCTCGTCATCTCGTCATCTCGTCATCTCTCCATCTCGTTATCTCGTCATCTAGTTATCTCGTTATCTCGTCATCTAGTTATCTCGTTATCTCGTCATCTAGTTATTTCGTTATCTCGTCATCTCGTCATCTCGTCATCTCTCCATCTCGTCATCTCGTCATCTCGTCATTTC
Source organism: Dyspetes luteomarginatus (assembly GCA_963669185.1). Taxonomy (NCBI): domain Eukaryota; kingdom Metazoa; phylum Arthropoda; class Insecta; order Hymenoptera; family Ichneumonidae; genus Dyspetes; species Dyspetes luteomarginatus. The sequence goes on from OY769906.1 coordinate 11,423,546, forward strand.
GTCACCTCGTCATATCGTCATCTCGTCATCTCGTCATCTCGTCATCTCGTCATCTCGTCATCTCGTCATCTCATCATCTCATCATCTGGTCATCTGGTCATCTTGTCATCTTGTGATCTGGTGATCTGGTGATCTGGTCATCTGGTCATCGGGTCATCTCGTCATCTCGTCATCTCGTCATCTCTTCATCTCGTCATCTCGTCATCTCGTCATCTCGTAATCTCGCCATCTCGTCATCTCGTCATCTCGTCATCTCATCATCTCGTCATCTCGTCATCTCGGAATCGTCTCGTCATCTCGTCATCTCGGAATTGTCTCGTCATCTCGTCATCGTCTCGTTATCTCGTTATCTCGTAATCTCGCCATCTCGTCATCTCGGAATCGTCTCGTCATCTCGTCATCTCGTCATCTCGTAATCTCGTAATCTCGTAATCTCGTCATCTCGTCAGCTCGTCATGTCGTCATCCGGTCATCTGGTCATCTCGTAATGTCGCAATCGCGTAATCTCGTAATCTCGTAATCTCGTCAGCTCGTCATGTCGTCATCTGGTCATTTGGTCATTTGGTCATCTCGTCAGCTCGTCATATCATCATCTCGTCATCTCGTCATCTGGTCATTTGGTCATTTGGTCATCTCGTGAGCTCGTCATATCATCATCTCGTCATCTCGTCATCTCGTCATGTTATCATCTCATCATCTCATCATCTGGTCATCTGGTCATTTGGTCATCTCGTCATCTAGTCATCTGGTCACCTGGTCATCTGGTCCTCTGGTCATCTAGTCATATCGTCATCTGGTCAGCTCGTCATGTCGTCATCTGGTCATCTGATCATCGGGTCATCTCGTCATCTCGTCATCTCGTCATCTCGTCATTTGGTCATTTGGTCATTTGGTCATCTCGTCAGCTCGTCATCTCGTCATCTCGTCATCTCGTCATCTCGTCATCTCGTCATCTCGTCATCTCGTCATCTCGTCATCTCGTCATCTCGTCATCTCGTCATCTCGTCATCTCGTCATCTCGTCATCTCGTCATCTCGTCATCTCTCCATCTCGTTATCTCGTCATCTCATCATCTCATCATCTGGTCATCTGTTCATCTGGTCATCTGGTCGTCTGGTCATCTGGTCATCTGGTCATCTGGTCACCTGGTCATCTGGTCATCTGGTCATCTGGTCATCTTGTCATCTTGTGATATGATCAACTGGTCATCTGGTCAGCTGGTCATCTGGTCACCTGGTCATCTGGTCATCTGGTCATCTGGTCATCTGGTCATCTGGTCATCTGGTCATCTGGTCATCTTGTCATCTTGTGGTCTGGTCATCTGGTCATCTGGTCATCTCGGCATCTCGTCTTCTCGTCATCCCGTCATCTCGTCATCTCGTCATCTCGTCATCTCGTCATCTCGTCATCTCATCATCTCGTCATCTCGTAATCGTCTCGTCATCTCGTTATCTCGTCATCTCGGAATCGTCTCGTCATCTTGTCATCGTCTCGTCATCTCGTTATCTCGTAATCTCGTAATCTCGCTATCTCGTCATCTCGGAATCGTCTCGTCATCTCGTCATCTCGTAATCTCGTCATCTCGTAATCTCGTCATCTCGTAATCTCGTCATCTCGTAATCTCGTCATCTCGTAATCTCGTCATCTCGTCATCTCGTCATCTCGTAATCTCGTAATCTCGTAATCTCGTAATCTCGTCAGCTCGTCATGTCGTCATCTGGTCATTTGGTCATCTCGTCAGCTCGTCATATCATCATCTCGTCATCTCGTCATCTCATCATCTGGTCATCTGGTCATTTGGTCATCTCGTCATCTGGTCATCTGGTCATCTCGTCATCTCGTCAGCTCGTCATGTCGTCATCTGGTCATCTGATCATCGGGTCATCTGGTCATCTGTTCATCTGGTCATCTAGGTATCTATTAATCTCGTCATCTCGTCATCTTGTCATCTCGTCGTCTGGTCATCTGGTCATCTCGTCATCTCGTAGTCGTCTCGTCATCGCGTTATCTCGTCATCTCGGAATCGTCTCGTCATCTCGTCATCGTCTCGTCATCTCGTTATCTCGTGAATTCGTAATCGCGTAATCTCGTCATCTCGTCATCTCGTCATCTCTCCATCTCGTTATCTCGTCATCTCGTCATCTCGTCATCTCGTCATCTGGTCATTTAGTCATCTCGTCATCTCGTCATCTCGTCATCTCATCATCTCATCATCTGGTCATCTAGTCATCTGGGTATCTATTAATCTCGTCATCTCGTCATCTGGTCATCTTGTCATCTCGTCGTCTGGTCATCTGGTCATCTCGTCATCTCGTAATCGTCTCGTTATCGCGTTATCTCGTCATCTCGTCATCTCGTCATCTCGTCTGCTCGTCATCTCTCCATCTCGTCATCTCGTCATCTCGTTATCTCGTGATCTCGTAATCTCGCCATCTCGTCATCTCGTCATCTCGTCAGCTCGTCATCTCTCCATCTCTCCATCTCGTCATCTCGTCATCATGGCATCTCGTCATCTCGTCATCTCGTCATCTCGTCATGTTATCATCTCATCATCTCATCATCTGGGCATCTGGTCATTTGGTCATCTCGTCATCTGGTCATCTAGTCATCTTGTCATCTTGTGATCTGGTCATCTGGTCATCTGGTCATCTCGTCATCTCGTCATCTCGCCATCTCGTCATCTCGTCATGTTGTGATCTCGTCATCTCGTCAGCTCGTCATGTCGTCATCTGATCATCTAATCATCGGGTCATCTCATCATCTCGTCATCTCGTCATCTCGTCATCTCGTCATCTCGTCATCTCGTCATCTCGTCATCTCGTCATTTGGTCATTTGTTCATCTCGTCATCTCGTCATCTCGTCATCTCGACATCTCGTCATCTCGTCATCTCGTCATCTCGTCATCTCTCCATCTCGCTATCTCGTCATCTTATCATCTGGTCATCTGGTCATCTGGTCACCTGGTCATCTGGTCATCTGGTCATCTTGTCATCTTGTCATCTTGTGATCTGGTCATCTGGTCATCTGGTCATCTGGTCATCTGGTCATCTCGTCATCTCGTCATCTCATCATCTCGTCATCTCGTCATTTGGTCATTTGGTCAGCTCGTCATCTCTCCATCTCGTCATCTCGTCATCTCGTCATCTCGTCATCTCGTCTTCTCGTCATCTCGTCATCTCGTCATCTCGTCATCTGGTCATCTTGTCATTGGTTATCTCGTCATCTGGTCATCTGGTCATTTGGTCATCTGTTCATCCGGTCATCTGGTCATCTGGTCATCTGGTCATCTGTTTATCTGGTCATCTGGTCATCTGGTCATCTGGTCATCCAGTCATCTGGTCATCAAGTCATCTGGTCATCGTCTCGTCATCTGGTCATTTGGTCATCTCGGCATCTCGTCGTCTCGTCATCTCGTCATCTCGTCATCTCATCATCTCGTCATCTCGTCATCTCGTCATCTTGTCATCTGGTAATCTCGTAATCTCGTAATCTCGCCATCTCGTCATCTCGTCATCTCGTAATCTCGTCATCTCGTCAGCTCGTCATGTCGTCATCTGATCATCGGGTCATCTCGTCATCTCGTCATCTCGTCATTTGGTCATTTGGTCATCTCGTCAGCTCGTCTTCTCGTCATCTCTCCATCTCTCCATCTCGTCATGTCGTCATCTCGTCATCTCGTCATCTCGTCATCTCGTCATCTCTCCATCTCGTTATCTCGTCATCTTATCATCTGGTCATCTGGTCATCTGGTCATCTGGTCACCTGGTCATCTGGTCATCTGGTCATCTGGTCATCTTGTCATCTTGTCATCTGGTCATCTGGTCATCTGGTCATCTCGTCATGTTATCATCTCATCATCTCATCATCTGGTCATCTCATCATCTCATCATCTGGTCATCTGGTCATTTGGTCATCTAGTCATCTGGTCATGTGGTCATTTAGTCATCTGGTCAACTGGTCATGTCGTCATCTGGTAATCTGGTCATCTGGTAATCTGGTCATCTGGTCATCCGGTCATCCGGTCATCTGATCATCTGATCATCTAGTCATCTGGTCATCTGGTCATCTGTTCATCTGGTAATCTGGTCATCTGGTCATCTGGTCATCTGGTCATCTGGTCATCTCGTCTCGTCATCGTCGCGGCATCTCATCACTGGTCATCTCGTCATCTCTTCATCTGGTCATCTGGTCACCTGGTCATGTCGTCATCTGGTCATCTGATTATCTGGTCATCTGTTCATCTGGTCATCTGGTCATCTGGTCATCCGGTCATCTCGTCATCTGGTCATCCGGTCATCTGGTCATCAAGTCATCTGGTCATCGTCTCGCCATCTGGTCATCTCGTCGTCTCGACATCTCGTCATCTCGTCATCTCGTCATCTCGTCATCTCGTCATCTCGTCATCTCGTCATCTCGTCATCTGGTCATCTCGTCATCTCGTCATCTTGTCATCTGCTCATCTGATCACCTGGTCATCTGGTCATCTGGTCATCTGGTCATCTGGTCATCTGGTCATCTGGTCATCTGTTCATCTGGTCATCTGGTCATCTGGTCATCTGGTCATCTGGGCATCTGGTCATCTGGTCATCTGGTCATCTGGTCATCTGTTTATCTGGTCATCTGGTCATCTGGTCATCTGGTCATCCGGTCATCTGGTCATCAAGTCATCTGGTCATCGTCTCGTCATCTGGTCATTTGGTCATCTCGTCATCTCGTCGTCTCGTCATCTCGTCATCTCGTCATCTCATCATCTCGTCATCTCGTCATCTCGTCATCTTGTCATCTGGTAATCTCGTAATCTCGTAATCTCGTAATCTCGCCATCTCGTCATCTCGTCATCTCGTAATCTCGTCATCTCGTCAGCTCGTCATGTCGTCATCTGATCATCGGGTCATCTCGTCATCTCGTCATCTCGTCATCTCGTCATCTCGTCATTTGGTCATTTGGTCATCTCGTCAGCTCGTCTTCTCGTCATCTCTCCATCTCTCCATCTCGTCATGTCGTCATCTCGTCATCTCGTCATCTCGTCATCTCGTCATCTCGTCATCTCGTCATCTCGTCATCTCTCCATCTCGTTATCTCGTCATCTTATCATCTGGTCATCTGGTCATCTGGTCATCTGGTCACCTGGTCATCTGGTCATCTGGTCATCTGGTCATCTTGTCATCTTGTCATCTGGTCATCTGGTCATCTGGTCATCTCGTCATCTCGTCATATCATCATCTCGTCATCTCGTCATCTCGTCATGTTATCATCTCATCATCTCATCATCTGGTCATCTGGTCATTTGGTCATCTAGTCATCTGGTCATGTGGTCATTTGGTCATCTGGTCAACTGGTCATGTCGTCATCTGGTAATCTGGTCATCTGGTAATCTGGTCATCTGGTAATCTGGTCATCTGGTCATCCGGTCATCCGGTCATCTGATCATCTGGTCATCTAGTCATCTGGTCATCTGGTCATCTGTTCATCTGGTAATCTGGTCATCTGGTCATCTGGTCATCTGGTCATCTGGTCATCTCGTCTAGTCATCGTCGCGGCATCTCATCACTGGTCATCTCGTCATCTCTTCATCTGGTCATCTGGTCACCTGGTCATGTCGTCATCTGGTCATCTGATTATCTGGTCATCTGTTCATCTGGTCATCTGGTCATCTGGTCATCCGGTCATCTCGTCATCTGGTCATCCGGTCATCTGGTCATCAAGTCATCTGGTCATCGTCTCGCCACCTGATCATCTCGTCGTCTCGACATCTCGTCATCTCGTCATCTCGTCATCTCGTCATCTCGTCATCTCGTCATCTCGTCATCTCGTCATCTCGTCATCTGGTCATCTCGTCATCTCGTCATCTCGTCATCTGCTCATCTGATCACCCGGTCATCTGGTCATCTGGTCATCTGGTCATCTGGTCATCTGGTCATCTGGTCATCTGTTCATCTGGTCATCTGGTCATCTGGTCATCTGGTCATCTGGGCATCTGGTCATCTGTTCATCGTCTCGTCATCTGGTCATCTGGTCATTTGGACATCTCGTCATCTCGTCGTCTCGTCATCTCGTCATCTCGTCATCTCATCATCTCGTCATCTCGTCATCTCGTCATCTCGTCATCTCGTCATCTCGTCATCTCGTCATCTCGTCATCTCGTCATCTCGTCTTCTCGTCATCTCGTCATCTCGTCATCTCGTCATCTGGTCATCTTGTCATTGGTTATCTCGTCATCTGGTCATCTCGTCATCTCGTCATCTGGTCATCTGGTCATCTGGTCATTTGGTCATCTGTTCATCTGGTCATCTGGTCATCTGGTCATCTGGTCATCTGTTTATCTGGTCATCTGGTCATCTGGTCATCTGGTCATCCGGTCATCTGGTCATCAAGTCATCTGGTCATCGTCTCGTCATCTGGTCATTTGGTCATCTCGTCATCTCGTCGTCTCGTCATCTCGTCATCTCGTCATCTCATCATCTCGTCATCTCGTCATCTCGTCATCTTGTCATCTGGTAATCTCGTAATCTCGTAATCTCGTAATCTCGCCATCTCGTCATCTCGTCATCTCGTAATCTCGTAATCTCGTCAGCTCGTCATGTCGTGATCTGATCATCGGGTCATCTCGTCATCTCGTCATCTCGTCATTTGGTCATTTGGTCATCTCGTCAGCTCGTCTTCTCGTCATCTCTCCATCTCTCCATCTCGTCATGTCGTCATCTCGTCATCTCGTCATCTCGTCATCTCGTCATCTCGTCATCTCGTCATCTCGTCATCTCGTCATCTCTCCATCTCGTTATCTCGTCATCTTATCATCTGGTCATCTGGTCATCTGGTCACCTGGTCATCTGGTCATCTGGTCATCTGGTCATCTTGTCATCTTGTCATCTGGTCATCTGGTCATCTGGTCATCTCGTCATCTCGTCATATCATCTTCTCGTCATCTCGTCATCTCGTCATGTTATCATCTCATCATCTCATCATCTGGTCATCTGGTCATTTGGTCATCTAGTCATCTGGTCATGTGGTCATTTGGTCATCTGGTCAACTGGTCATGTCGTCATCTGGTAATCTGGTCATCTGGTAATCTGGTCATCTGGTAATCTGGTCATCTGGTCATCCGGTCATCCGGTCATCTGATCATCTGGTCATCTAGTCATCTGGTCATCTGGTCATCTGTTCATCTGGTAATCTGGTCATCTGGTCATCTGGTCATCTGGTCATCTGGTCATCTCGTCTCGTCATCAACGCGGCATCTCATCACTGGTCATCTCGTCATCTCTTCATCTGGTCATCTGGTCACCTGGTCATCTGTTCATCTGGTCATCTGGTCATCTGTTCATCTGGTCATCTGGTCATCTGGTCATCCGGTCATCTCGTCATCTGGTCATCCGGTCATCTGGTCATCAAGTCATCTGGTCATCGTCTCGTCATCTGGTCATCTCGTCATCTCGTCGTCTCGACATCTCGTCATCTCGTCATCTCGTCATCTCGTCATCTCGTCTTCTCGTCATCGCGTCATTTCGTCGTCTGGTCATCTCGTCATCTCGTCATCTCGTCATCTGCTCATCTGATCACCTGGTCATCTGGTCATCTGGTCATCTGGTCATCTGGTCATCTGGTCATCTGGTCATCCGTTCATCTGGTCATCTGGTCATTTGGACATCTCGTCATCTCGTCGTCTCGTCATCTCGTCATCTCGTCATCTCATCATCTCGTCATCTCGTCATCTCGTCATCTCGTCATCTCGTCATCTCGTCATCTCGTCATCTGGTCATCTCGTCATTTCGTCTTCTCGTCATCTCGTCATCTCGTCATCTCGTCATCTCGTCATCTTGTCATTGGTTATCTCATCATCTGGTCAGCTCGTCATCTCGTCATCTGGTCATCTGGTCATCTGGTCATTTGGTCATCTGTTCATCTGGTCATCTGGTCATCTGGTCATCTGGTCATCTGTTTATCTGGTCATCTGGTCATCTGGTCATCTGGTCATCCGGTCATCTGGTCATCAAGTCATCTGGTCATCGTCTCGTCATCTGGTCATTTGGTCATCTCGTCATCTCGTCGTCTCGTCAGCTCGTCATCTCGTCATCTCGTCATCTCGTCATCTCGTCATCTCGTCATCTCGTCATCTCGTCATCTCGTTATCTCGTCATCTCGTCATCTCGTCATCTCGTTATCTGGTCATCTTGTCATTGTTTATCTCGTGATCTGGTCATCTTGTCATCTCGTCATCTCGTCATCTGGTCATCTGGTCATCTGGTCATTTGGTCATCTCGTCATCTCGTCATCCGGTCATCTGGTCTTCTATTCATCTGGTCATCTGGTCATCTGGTCATCTGGTCATCTGGTCATCCGGTCATCTGGTCATCAAATCATCTGGTCATCTGGTCATCGTCTCGTCATGTGGTCATCTGGTCATTTGATCATCTCGTCATCTCGTCATCTCGTCATATCGTAATCTTGTCATCTGGTCATCTGGTCATCTGGTCATCTGTTCATCGTCTTGTCATCTGATCATCTGGTCATTTGATCATCTCGTCATCTCGTCATCTCGTCATCTCGTCATCTCGTCATCTCGTCATCTCGTCATCTCGTCATCTCGTCATCTCGTCATCTCGTCATCTCGTTATCTCGTCATCTTATCATCTGGTCATCTGGTCATCTGGTCATCTGGTCACCTGGTCATCTGGTCATCTGGTCATCTGGTCATCTTGTCATCTTGTCATCTGGTCATCTGGTCATCTGGTCATCTCGTCATCTCGTCATATCATCATCTCGTCATCTCGTCATCTCGTCATGTTATCATCTCATCATCTCATCATCTGGTCATCTGGTCATTTGGTCATCTAGTCATCTGGTCATGTGGTCATTTGGTCATCTGGTCAACTGGTCATGTCGTCATCTGGTAATCTGGTCATCTGGTAATCTGGTCATCTGGTAATCTGGTCATCTGGTCATCCGGTCATCCGGTCATCTGATCATCTGGTCATCTAGTCATCTGGTCATCTGGTCATCTGTTCATCTGGTAATCTGGTCATCTGGTCATCTGGTCATCTGGTCATCTGGTCATCTCGTCTAGTCATCGTCGCGGCATCTCATCACTGGTCATCTCGTCATCTCTTCATCTGGTCATCTGGTCACCTGGTCATGTCGTCATCTGGTCATCTGATTATCTGGTCATCTGTTCATCTGGTCATCTGGTCATCTGGTCATCCGGTCATCTCGTCATCTGGTCATCCGGTCATCTGGTCATCAAGTCATCTGGTCATCGTCTCGCCACCTGATCATCTCGTCGTCTCGACATCTCGTCATCTCGTCATCTCGTCATCTCGTCATCTCGTCATCTCGTCATCTCGTCATCTCGTCATCTCGTCATCTGGTCATCTCGTCATCTCGTCATCTCGTCATCTGCTCATCTGATCACCCGGTCATCTGGTCATCTGGTCATCTGGTCATCTGGTCATCTGGTCATCTGGTCATCTGTTCATCTGGTCATCTGGTCATCTGGTCATCTGGTCATCTGGGCATCTGGTCATCTGTTCATCGTCTCGTCATCTGGTCATCTGGTCATTTGGACATCTCGTCATCTCGTCGTCTCGTCATCTCGTCATCTCGTCATCTCATCATCTCGTCATCTCGTCATCTCGTCATCTCGTCATCTCGTCATCTCGTCATCTCGTCATCTCGTCATCTCGTCATCTCGTCTTCTCGTCATCTCGTCATCTCGTCATCTCGTCATCTGGTCATCTTGTCATTGGTTATCTCGTCATCTGGTCATCTCGTCATCTCGTCATCTGGTCATCTGGTCATCTGGTCATTTGGTCATCTGTTCATCTGGTCATCTGGTCATCTGGTCATCTGGTCATCTGTTTATCTGGTCATCTGGTCATCTGGTCATCTGGTCATCCGGTCATCTGGTCATCAAGTCATCTGGTCATCGTCTCGTCATCTGGTCATTTGGTCATCTCGTCATCTCGTCGTCTCGTCATCTCGTCATCTCGTCATCTCATCATCTCGTCATCTCGTCATCTCGTCATCTTGTCATCTGGTAATCTCGTAATCTCGTAATCTCGTAATCTCGCCATCTCGTCATCTCGTCATCTCGTAATCTCGTAATCTCGTCAGCTCGTCATGTCGTGATCTGATCATCGGGTCATCTCGTCATCTCGTCATCTCGTCATTTGGTCATTTGGTCATCTCGTCAGCTCGTCTTCTCGTCATCTCTCCATCTCTCCATCTCGTCATGTCGTCATCTCGTCATCTCGTCATCTCGTCATCTCGTCATCTCGTCATCTCGTCATCTCTCCATCTCGTTATCTCGTCATCTTATCATCTGGTCATCTGGTCATCTGGTCACCTGGTCATCTGGTCATCTGGTCATCTGGTCATCTTGTCATCTTGTCATCTGGTCATCTGGTCATCTGGTCATCTCGTCATCTCGTCATATCATCTTCTCGTCATCTCGTCATCTCGTCATGTTATCATCTCATCATCTCATCATCTGGTCATCTGGTCATTTGGTCATCTAGTCATCTGGTCATGTGGTCATTTGGTCATCTGGTCAACTGGTCATGTCGTCATCTGGTAATCTGGTCATCTGGTAATCTGGTCATCTGGTAATCTGGTCATCTGGTCATCCGGTCATCCGGTCATCTGATCATCTGGTCATCTAGTCATCTGGTCATCTGGTCATCTGTTCATCTGGTAATCTGGTCATCTGGTCATCTGGTCATCTGGTCATCTGGTCATCTCGTCTCGTCATCAACGCGGCATCTCATCACTGGTCATCTCGTCATCTCTTCATCTGGTCATCTGGTCACCTGGTCATCTGTTCATCTGGTCATCTGGTCATCTGTTCATCTGGTCATCTGGTCATCTGGTCATCCGGTCATCTCGTCATCTGGTCATCCGGTCATCTGGTCATCAAGTCATCTGGTCATCGTCTCGTCATCTGGTCATCTCGTCATCTCGTCGTCTCGACATCTCGTCATCTCGTCATCTCGTCATCTCGTCATCTCGTCTTCTCGTCATCGCGTCATTTCGTCGTCTGGTCATCTCGTCATCTCGTCATCTCGTCATCTGCTCATCTGATCACCTGGTCATCTGGTCATCTGGTCATCTGGTCATCTGGTCATCTGGTCATCTGGTCATCCGTTCATCTGGTCATCTGGTCATTTGGACATCTCGTCATCTCGTCGTCTCGTCATCTCGTCATCTCGTCATCTCATCATCTCGTCATCTCGTCATCTCGTCATCTCGTCATCTCGTCATCTCGTCATCTCGTCATCTGGTCATCTCGTCATTTCGTCTTCTCGTCTTCTCGTCATCTCGTCATCTCGTCATCTCGTCATCTCGTCATCTTGTCATTGGTTATCTCATCATCTGGTCAGCTCGTCATCTCGTCATCTGGTCATCTGGTCATCTGGTCATTTGGTCATCTGTTCATCTGGTCATCTGGTCATCTGGTCATCTGGTCATCTGTTTATCTGGTCATCTGGTCATCTGGTCATCTGGTCATCCGGTCATCTGGTCATCAAGTCATCTGGTCATCGTCTCGTCATCTGGTCATTTGGTCATCTCGTCATCTCGTCGTCTCGTCAGCTCGTCATCTCGTCATCTCGTCATCTCGTCATCTCGTCATCTCGTCATCTCGTCATCTCGTCATCTCGTTATCTCGTCATCTCGTCATCTCGTCATCTCGTTATCTGGTCATCTTGTCATTGTTTATCTCGTGATCTGGTCATCTTGTCATCTCGTCATCTCGTCATCTGGTCATCTGGTCATCTGGTCATTTGGTCATCTCGTCATCTCGTCATCCGGTCATCTGGTCTTCTATTCATCTGGTCATCTGGTCATCTGGTCATCTGGTCATCTGGTCATCCGGTCATCTGGTCATCAAATCATCTGGTCATCTGGTCATCGTCTCGTCATGTGGTCATCTGGTCATTTGATCATCTCGTCATCTCGTCATCTCGTCATATCGTAATCTTGTCATCTGGTCATCTGGTCATCTGGTCATCTGTTCATCGTCTTGTCATCTGATCATCTGGTCATTTGATCATCTCGTCATCTCGTCATCTCGTCATCTCGTCATCTCGTCATCTCGTCATCTCGTCATCTCGTCATCTCGTCATCTCGTCATCTCGTCATCTCGTCATCTCGTCATCTCGTCTTCTCGTCATCTCGTCATCTCGTCATCTCGTCATCTCGTCATCTCGTCATCTTGTCATTGGTAATTTCGTCATCTCGTCATCTGGTCATCTTGTCATTGGTAATTTCGTCATCTCGTCATCTGGTCATCTGGTCATCTGGTCATTTGGTCATCTGTTCATCTGGTCATCTGGTCATCTGGTCATCTGGTCATCTGTTCATCTGGTCATCTGGTCATCTGTTCATCTGGTCATCTGGTCATCCGGTCATCGGGTCATCAAGTCATCTGGTCATCGTCTCGTCATCTGGTCATCTGGTCATTTGGTCATCTCGTCATCTCGTCGTCTCGTCATCTCGTCATCTCGTCATCTCGTCATCTCGTCTTCTCGTCATCTCGTCATCTTGTTATCTCGTTATCTCGTCATCTCGTCATCTCGTCATCTCGTCATCTCGTCATCTTGTCATTGGTTATCTCGTCATCTGGTCAGCTCGTCATCTCGTCATCTGGTCATCTGGTCATCTAGTCATTTGGTCATCTGTTCATCTGGTCATCTGGACATCTGGTCATCTGGTCATCTGTTTATCTGGTCATCTGGTCATCTGGTCATCTGGTCATCCGGTCATCTGGTCATCAAGTCATCTGGTCATCGTCTCGTCATCTGGTCATTTGGTCATCTCGTCGTCTCGTCAGCTCGTCATCTCGTCATCTCGTCATCTCGTCATCTCGTCATCTCGTCATCTCGTCATCTCGTCATCTCGTTATCTCGTCATCTCGTCATCTCGTCATCTCGTCATCTGGTCATCTTGTCATTGTTTATCTCGTCATCTCGTCATCTCGTCATCTCGTCATCTCGTCATCTGGTCATCTGGTCATCTGGTCATCTGGTCATTTGGTCATCTCGTCATCTCGTCATCTGGTCATCTGGTCATCTGGTCATCTGGTCATCTGGTCATCTGGTCATCTGGTCATCCGGTCATCTGGTCATCAAGTCATCTGGTCATCTGGTCATCGTCTCGTCATGTGCTCATCTGGTCATTCGATCATCTCGTCATCTCGTCATATCGTAATCTTGTCATCTGGTCATCTGGTCATCTGGTCATCTGTTCATCGTCTCGTCATCTGATCATCTGGTCATTTGATCATCTCGTCATCTCGTCGTCTCGTCATCTCGTCATCTCGTCATCTCGTCATCTCGTCATCTCGTCATCTCGTCATCTCGTCATCTCGTCATCTCGTCATCTCGTCATCTCGTCATCTCGTCTTCTCGTCATCTGGTCATCTGGTCATCTGGGCATCTGGTCATCTGTTCATCGTCTCGTCATCTGGTCATCTGGTCATTTGGACATCTCGTCATCTCGTCGTCTCGTCATCTCGTCATCTCGTAATCTCGTCATCTCGTCATCTCGTCATCTCGTCAGCTCGTCATCTCGTCATCTCGTCCTCTTGTCATCTCGTCATCTCGTCATATCGTCATCTCGTCATCTGGTCATCTGGTCATCTGGTCATCTCGTCATTTCGTTATCGTCTCGTCATCGTCTCGTCATCATGTCACTGGTCATCTCGTCATCGCGTCATCTCGTCATCTCGTCATCTCGTCATCTCGTCATCTCGTCATCTCGTCATCTCGTCATCTCGTCATCTCGTCATCTCGTCATCTCGTCATCTCGTAATCTCGTAATCTCGTCATCTCGTCATCTCGTCATCCCGTCATCTCGTCATCTCGTCATCTCTCCATCTCGTTATCTCGTCATCTCATCATCTCATCATCTGGTCATCTGTTCATCTGGTCATCTGGTCGTCTGGTCATCTGGTCATCTGGTCATCTGGTCACCTGGTCATCTAGTCATCTGGTCATCTGGTCATCTTGTCATCTTGTGATATGATCAACTGGTCATCTGGTCAGCTGGTCATCTGGTCACCTGGTCATCTGGTCATCTGGTCATCTGGTCATCTGGTCATCTGGTCATCTGGTCATCTGGTCATCTTGTCATCTTGTGGTCTGGTCATCTGGTCATCTGGTCATCTCGGCATCTCGTCTTCTCGTCATCCCGTCATCTCGTCATCTCGTCATCTCGTCATCTCGTCATCTCGTCATCTCATCATCTCGTCATCTCGTAATCGTCTCGTCATCTCGTTATCTCGTCATCTCGGAATCGTCTCGTCATCTTGTCATCGTCTCGTCATCTCGTTATCTCGTAATCTCGTAATCTCGCTATCTCGTCATCTCGGAATCGTCTCGTCATCTCGTCATCTCGTAATCTCGTCATCTCGTAATCTCGTCATCTCGTCATCTCGTAATCTCGTAATCTCGTAATCTCGTAATCTCGTCAGCTCGTCAGCTCGTCATGTCGTCATCTGGTCATTTGGTCATCTCGTCAGCTCGTCATATCATCATCTCGTCATCTCGTCATCTCATCATCTGGTCATCTGGTCATTTGGTCATCTCGTCATCTGGTCATCTGGTCATCTCGTCATCTCGTCAGCTCGTCATGTCGTCATCTGGTCATCTGATCATCGGGTCATCTGGTCATCTGTTCATCTGGTCATCTAGGTATCTATTAATCTCGTCATCTCGTCATCTTGTCATCTCGTCGTCTGGTCATCTGGTCATCTCGTCATCTCGTAGTCGTCTCGTCATCGCGTTATCTCGTCATCTCGGAATCGTCTCGTCATCTCGTCATCGTCTCGTCATCTCGTTATCTCGTGAATTCGTAATCGCGTAATCTCGTCATCTCGTCATCTCGTCATCTCTCCATCTCGTTATCTCGTCATCTCGTCATCTCGTCATCTCGTCATCTGGTCATTTAGTCATCTTGTCATCTCGTCATCTCGTCATCTCATCATCTCATCATCTGGTCATCTAGTCATCTGGGTATCTATTAATCTCGTCATCTCGTCATCTGGTCATCTTGTCATCTCGTCGTCTGGTCATCTGGTCATCTCGTCATCTCGTAATCGTCTCGTTATCGCGTTATCTCGTCATCTCGTCATCTCGTCATCTCGTCAGCTCGTCATCTCTCCATCTCGTCATCTCGTCATCACGTCATCTCGTCATCTCGTTATCTCGTCATCTCGTAATCTCGCCATCTCGTCATCTCGTCATCTCGTCAGCTCGTCATCTCTCCATCTCTCTATCTCGTCATCTCATCATCATGGCATCTCGTCATCTCGTCATCTCGTCATCTCGTCATGTTATCATCTCATCATCTCATCATCTGGGCATCTGGTCATTTGGTCATCTCGTCATCTGGTCATCTAGTCATCTTGTCATCTTGTGATCTGGTCATCTGGTCATCTGGTCATCTCGTCATCTCGTCATCTCGCCATCTCGTCATCTCGTCATGTTGTGATCTCGTCATCTCGTCAGCTCGTCATGTCGTCATCTGATCATCTAATCATCGGGTCATCTCATCATCTCGTCATCTCGTCATCTCGTCATCTCGTCATCTCGTCATCTCGTCATCTCGTCATCTCGTCATTTGGTCATTTATTCATCTCGTCATCTCGTCATCTCGACATCTCGTCATCTCGTCATCTCGTCATCTCGTCATCTCTCCATCTCGCTATCTCGTCATCTTATCATCTGGTCATCTGGTCATCTGGTCCCCTGGTCATCTGGTCATCTGGTCATCTTGTCATCTTGTCATCTTGTGATCTGGTCATCTGGTCATCTGGTCATCTGGTCATCTGGTCATCTCGTCATCTCGTCATCTCATCATCTCGTCATCTCGTCATTTGGTCATTTGGTCAGCTCGTCATCTCTCCATCTCGTCATCTCGTCATCTCGTCATCTCGTCATCTCGTCTTCTCGTCATCTCGTCATCTCGTCATCTGGTCATCTTGTCATTGGTTATCTCGTCATCTGGTCATCTCGTCATCTCATCATCTGGTCATCTGGTCATCTGGTCATTTGGTCATCTGTTCATCTGGTCATCTGGTCATCTGGTCATCTGGTCATCTGTTTATCTGGTCATCTGGTCATCTGGTCATCTGGTCATCCAGTCATCTGGTCATCAAGTCATCTGGTCATCGTCTCGTCATCTGGTCATTTGGTCATCTCGTCATCTCGTCGTCTCGTCATCTCGTCATCTCGTCATCTCATCATCTCGTCATCTCGTCATCTCGTCATCTTGTCATCTGGTAATCTCGTAATCTCGTAATCTCGTAATGTCGCCGTCTCGTCATCTCGTCATCTCGTAATCTCGTCATCTCGTCAGCTCGTCATGTCGTCATCTGATCATCGGGTCATCTCGTCATCTCGTCATCTCGTCATTTGGTCATTTGGTCATCTCGTCAGCTCGTCTTCTCGTCATCTCTCCATCTCTCCATCTCGTCATGTCGTCATCTCGTCATCTCGTCATCTCGTCATCTCGTCATCTCTCCATCTCGTTATCTCGTCATCTTATCATCTGGTCATCTGGTCATCTGGTAATCTGGTCACCTGGTCATCTGGTCATCTGGTCATCTGGTCATCTTGTCATCTTGTCATCTGGTCATCTGGTCATCTGGTCATCTCGTCATCTCGTCATATCATCATCTCGTCATCTCGTCATCTCGTCATGTTATCATCTCATCATCTCATCATCTGGTCATCTGGTCATTTGGTCATCTAGTCATCTGGTCATGTGGTCATTTAGTCATCTGGTCATCTGGTCATCTGTTCATCTGGTAATCTGGTCATCTGGTCATCTGGTCATCTGGTCATCTGGTCATCTCGTCTCGTCATCGTCGCGGCATCTCATCACTGGTCATCTCGTCATCTCTTCATCTGGTCATCTGGTCACCTGGTCATGTCGTCATCTGGTCATCTGATTATCTGGTCATCTGTTCATCTGGTCATCTGGTCATCTGGTCATCCGGTCATCTCGTCATCTGGTCATCCGGTCATCTGGTCATCAAGTCATCTGGTCATCGTCTCGCCATCTGGTCATCTCGTCGTCTCGACATCTCGTCATCTCGTCATCTCGTAATCTCGTCATCTCGTCATCTCGTCATCTCGTCATCTCGTCATCTGGTCATCTCGTCATCTCGTCATCTCGTCATCTGCTCATCTGATCACCTGGTCATCTGGTCATCTGGTCATCTGGTCATCTGGTCATCTGGTCATCTGGTCATCTGTTCATCTGGTCATCTGGTCATCTGGTCATCTGGTCATCTGGGCATCTGGTCATCTGGTCATCTGGTCATCTGGTCATCTGGTCATCTGTTTATCTGGTCATCTGGTCATCTGGTCATCTGGTCATCCGGTCATCTGGTCATCAAGTCATCTGGTCATCGTCTCGTCATCTGGTCATTTGGTCATCTCGTCATCTCGTCGTCTCGTCATCTCGTCATCTCGTCATCTGGTCATCTCGTCATCTCGTCATCTCGTCATCTGCTCATCTGATCACCTGGTCATCTGGTCATCTGGTCATCTGGTCATCTGGTCATCTGGTCATCTGGTCATCTGTTCATCTGGTCATCTGGTCATCTGGTCATCTGGTCATCTGGGCATCTG
Organism: Dyspetes luteomarginatus; assembly: GCA_963669185.1. Classification (NCBI taxonomy): domain Eukaryota; kingdom Metazoa; phylum Arthropoda; class Insecta; order Hymenoptera; family Ichneumonidae; genus Dyspetes; species Dyspetes luteomarginatus. The sequence goes on from OY769906.1 coordinate 11,441,180, forward strand.
GTCATTTGGACATCTCGTCATCTCGTCGTCTCGTCATCTCGTCATCTCGTCATCTCATCATCTCGTCATCTCGTCATCTCGTCATCTCGTCATCTCGTCATCTCGTCATCTCGTCATCTCGTCATCTCGTCTTCTCGTCATCTCGTCATCTCGTCATCTCGTCATCTGGTCATCTTGTCATTGGTTATCTCGTCATCTGGTCATCTCGTCATCTCGTCATCTGGTCATCTGGTCATCTGGTCATTTGGTCATCTCGTCATCTCGTCATCTCGTCATCTCGTCATCTCGTCATCTCGTCTTCTCGTCATCTCGTCATCTCGTCATCTCGTCATCTGGTCATCTTGTCATTGGTTATCTCGTCATCTGGTCATCTCGTCATCTCGTCATCTGGTCATCTGGTCATCTGGTCATTTGGTCATCTGTTCATCTGGTCATCTGGTCATCTGGTCATCTGGTCATCTGTTTATCTGGTCATCTGGTCATCTGGTCATCTGGTCATCCGGTCATCTGGTCATCAAGTCATCTGGTCATCGTCTCGTCATCTGGTCATTTGGTCATTTGGTCATCTCGTCGTCTCGTCATCTCGTCATCTCGTCATCTCATCATCTCGTCATCTCGTCATCTTGTCATCTGGTAATCTCGTAATCTCGTAATCTTGTAATCTCGCCATCTCGTCATCTCGTCATCTCGTAATCTCGTAATCTCGTCTTCTCGTCAGCTCGTCATGTCGTCATCTGATCATCGGGTCATCTCGTCATCTTGTCATCTCGTCATTTGGTCATTTGGTCATCTCGTCAGCTCGTCTTCTCGTCATCTCTCCATCTCTCCATCTCGTCATGTCGTCATCTCGTCATCTCGTCATCTCGTCATCTCGTCATCTCGTCATCTCGTCATCTCGTCATCTCTCCATCTCGTTATCTCGTCATCTTATCATCTGGTCATCTGGTCATCTGGTCATCTGGTCACCTGGTCATCTGGTCATCTGGTCATCTGGTCATCTTGTCATCTTGTCATCTGGTCATCTGGTCATCTGGTCATCTCGTCATCTCGTCATATCATCATCTCGTCATCTCGTCATCTCGTCATGTTATCATCTCATCATCTCATCATCTGGTCATCTGGTCATTTGGTCATCTAGTCATCTGGTCATGTGGTCATTTGGTCATCTGGTCAACTGGTCATGTCGTCATCTGGTAATCTGGTCATCTGGTAATCTGGTCATCTGGTCATCCGGTCATCCGGTCATCTGATTATCTGGTCATCTAGTCATCTGGTCAACTGGTCATCTGTTCATCTGGTAATCTGGTCATCTGGTCATCTGGTCATCTGGTCATCTGGTCATCTCGTCTCGTCATCGTCGCGGCATCTCATCACTGGTCATCTCGTCATCTCTTCATCTGGTCATCTGGTCACCTGGTCATGTCGTCATCTGGTCATCTGATTATCTGGTCATCTGTTCATCTGGTCATCTGGTCATCTGGTCATCCGGTCATCTCGTCATCTGGTCATCCGGTCATCTGGTCATCAAGTCATCTGGTCATCTCGTCATCTCGTCATCTCGTCATCTTGTCATTGGTAATTTCGTCATCTCGTCATCTGGTCATCTTGTCATTGGTAATTTCGTCATCTCGTCATCTGGTCATCTGGTCATCTGGTCATTTGGTCATCTGTTCATCTGGTCATCTGGTCATCTGGTCATCTGGTCATCTGTTCATCTGGTCATCTGGTCATCTGTTCATCTGGTCATCTGGTCATCCGGTCATCGGGTCATCAAGTCATCTGGTCATCGTCTCGTCATCTGGTCATCTGGTCATTTGGTCATCTCGTCATCTCGTCGTCTCGTCATCTCGTCATCTCGTCATCTCGTCATCTCGTCATCTCGTCATCTCGTCATCTCGTCATCTCGTCATCTCGTCATCTCGTCATCTCGTCATCTCGTCATCTGGTCATCTGGTCATCTGGTCATCTGGTCATCTGGTCATCTGGTCATCTGGTCATCCGGTCATCTGGTCATCAAGTCATCTGGTCATCTGGTCATCGTCTCGTCATGTGCTCATCTGGTCATTCGATCATCTCGTCATCTCGTCATATCGTAATCTTGTCATCTGGTCATCTGGTCATCTGGTCATCTGTTCATCGTCTCGTCATCTGATCATCTGGTCATTCGATCATCTCGTCATCTCGTCGTCTCGTCATCTCGTCGTCTCGTCATCTCGTCATCTCGTCATCTCGTCATCTCGTCATCTCGTCATCTCGTCATCTCGTCTTCTCGTCATCTGGTCATCTGGTCATCTGTTCATCGTCTCGTCATCTGGTCATCTGGTCATTTGGACATCTCGTCATCTCGTCGTCTCGTCATCTCGTCATCTCGTAATCTCGTCATCTCGTCATCTCGTCATCTCGTCAGCTCGTCATCTCGTCATCTCGTCCTCTTGTCATCTCGTCATCTCGTCATCTCGTCATCTGGTCATCTCGTCATCTCGTCATCTCGTCATCTCGTCATCTCGTCATCTCGTCTTCTCGTCATCTCGTCATCTCGTCATCTCGTCATCTGGTCATCTTGTCATTGGTTATCTCGTCATCCTGTCATCTCGTCATCTGGTCATCTGGTCATCTGGTCATTTGGTCATCTGTTCATCTGGTCATCTGGTCATCTGGTCATCTGGTCATCTGTTCATCTGGTCATCTGGTCATCTTGTCATCTGGTCATCCGGTCATCTGGTCATCCGGTCATCTGGTCATCAAGTCATCTGGTCATTTGGTCATCTCGTCATCTCGTCGTCTCGTCATCTCGTCATCTCGTCATCTCGTCATCTCGTCATCTCGTCATCTCGTCATCTCGTTATCTCGTCATCTCGTCGTCTCGTCATCGTCTCGTCATCTGGTCATTTGGTCATCTCGTCATCTCGTCATTTCGCCTTCTGGTCATCTGGTCATCTGGTCATCTATTCATCTGGTCATCTGGTCATCCGGTCATCTGGTCATCAAGTCATCTGGTCATCTGGTCATCGTCTGGTCATCTGGTCATCTGGTCATCTGGTCATCTGGTCATCTGGTCATCTGGTCATCTGGTCATCTGGTCATCTTGTCATCTGGTCATCTGGTCATCTGGTCATCTGGGCATCTGTTCATCGTCTCGTCATCTGGTCATCTGGTCATTTGGACATCTCGTCATCTCGTCGTCTCGTCATCTCGTCATCTCGTAATCTCGTCATCTCTTCATCTCGTAATCTCGTCTTCTCGTCATCTCGTCATCTCGTCATCTCGTCATCTCGTCATCTGGTCATCTGGTCATCTGGTCATCTCGTCATTTCGTTATCGTCTCGTCATCGTCTCGTCATCATGTCACTGGTCATCTCGTCATCGCGTCATCTCGTCATCTCGTCATCTCGTCATCTCGTCATCTCGTCATCTCGTCATCTAGTCATCTCGTCATCTCGTCATCTCGTCATCTCGTCATCTCGTCATCTCGTCATCTCGTCATCTCGTCATCTCGTCTTCTCGTCATCTCGTCATCTCGTCATCTCGTCATCTGGTCATCTTGTCATTGGTTATCTCGTCATTGGTTATCTCGTCATCTGGTCATCTCGTCATCTCGTCATCTGGTCATCTGGTCATCTGGTCATTTGGTCATCTGTTCATCTGGTTATCTGGTCATCTGGTCATCTGGTTATCTGTTCATCTGGTCATCTGGTCATCTGGTCATCTGGTCATCTGGTCATCCGGTCATCTGGTCATCTGGTCATTTGGTCATCTCGTCATCTCGTCGTCTCGTCATCTCGTCATCTCGTCATCTCGTCATTTCGTTATCGTCTCGTCATCGTCTCGTCATCGTCTCGTCATCTCGTTATCTCGTCATCTGGTCATCTGGTCATCTGGTCATCTGGTCATCTGGTCATCTGGTCATCTGGTCATCTGGTCATCTGGTCATCTGGTCATCTGGTCATCTGGTCATCTGGTCATCTGGTCATCTGGTCATCTGGTCCTCTGGTCATCTGGTCATGTGGTCATCTGGTCATCTGGTCATCTGGTCATCTGGTCATCTGGTCATCTCGTCATTTTGTTATCGTCTCGTCATCGTCTCGTCATCTTGTCACTGGTCATCTTGTTATCTCGTCATCTGGTCATCTGGTCATCTGGTCATCTGGTCATCTCGGCATCTCGTCATCTCGTCATCTGGTCATCTGCTCATCTGGTCATCTGCTCATCTGGTCATCTGGTCATCCGGTAATCTGGTCATCTCGTCATCTGGTCATCTGGTTATCTGGTCATCTGTTCATCGTCTCGTCATCTGGTCATCTGGTTATTTGGTCATCTCGTCATCTCGTCATCTCGTCATCTCGTCATCTCGTCATCTCGTCATCTCGTCATCTCGTCATCTCGTCATCTCGTCATCTGGTTATGTGGTCATCTCGTCATTTCGTTATCGTCTCGTCATCGTCTCGTCATCTTGTCACTGGTCATCTGGTCATCTGGTCATTTTGTTATCGTCTCGTCATCGTCTTGTCATCTTGTCATTGGTCATCTCGTTATCTCGTCATCTGGTCATTTGGTCATCTGGTCATCTGGTCATCTCGGCATCTCGTCATCTTGTCATCTGGTCATCCGGTCATCCTGTCATCTGAACATTTGATCATCTCGTCATCTCGTCATCTCGTCATCTCGTCATCTCATCATCTCGTCATCTCGTCATCTCATCATCTCGTCATCTCGTAATCTCGTCATCTCGTCATCTCGTCATCTCGTCATCTCGTCATCTCGTCATCTCGTCATCTCGTCATCTCGTCTTCTCGTCATCTCGTCATCTCGTCATCTCGTCATCTCGTCATCTCGTCATCTTGTCATTGGTTATCTCGTCATCTGGTCATCTCGTCATCTCGTCATCTGGTCATCTGGTCATCTGGTCATTTGGTCATCTGTTCATCTGGTCATCTGGTCATCTGGTCATCTGGTCATCTGTTTATCTGGTCATCTGGTCATCTGGTCATCTGGTCATCCGGTCATCTGGTCATCAAGTCATCTGGTCATCGTCTCGTCATCTGGTCATTTGGTCATTTGGTCATCTCGTCGTCTCGTCATCTCGTCATCTCGTCATCTCATCATCTCGTCATCTCGTCATCTTGTCATCTGGTAATCTCGTAATCTCGTAATCTTGTAATCTCGCCATCTCGTCATCTCGTCATCTCGTAATCTCGTAATCTCGTCTTCTCGTCAGCTCGTCATGTCGTCATCTGATCATCGGGTCATCTCGTCATCTCGTCATCTCGTCATTTGGTCATTTGGTCATCTCGTCAGCTCGTCTTCTCGTCATCTCTCCATCTCTCCATCTCGTCATGTCGTCATCTCGTCATCTCGTCATCTCGTCATCTCGTCATCTCGTCATCTCGTCATCTCGTCATCTCTCCATCTCGTTATCTCGTCATCTTATCATCTGGTCATCTGGTCATCTGGTCATCTGGTCACCTGGTCATCTGGTCATCTGGTCATCTGGTCATCTTGTCATCTTGTCATCTGGTCATCTGGTCATCTGGTCATCTCGTCATCTCGTCATATCATCATCTCGTCATCTCGTCATCTCGTCATGTTATCATCTCATCATCTCATCATCTGGTCATCTGGTCATTTGGTCATCTAGTCATCTGGTCATGTGGTCATTTGGTCATCTGGTCAACTGGTCATGTCGTCATCTGGTAATCTGGTCATCTGGTAATCTGGTCATCTGGTCATCCGGTCATCCGGTCATCTGATTATCTGGTCATCTAGTCATCTGGTCATCTGGTCATCTGTTCATCTGGTAATCTGGTCATCTGGTCATCTGGTCATCTGGTCATCTGGTCATCTCGTCTCGTCATCGTCGCGGCATCTCATCACTGGTCATCTCGTCATCTCTTCATCTGGTCATCTGGTCACCTGGTCATGTCGTCATCTGGTCATCTGATTATCTGGTCATCTGTTCATCTGGTCATCTGGTCATCTGGTCATCCGGTCATCTCGTCATCTGGTCATCCGGTCATCTGGTCATCAAGTCATCTGGTCATCTCGTCATCTCGTCATCTCGTCATCTTGTCATTGGTAATTTCGTCATCTCGTCATCTGGTCATCTTGTCATTGGTAATTTCGTCATCTCGTCATCTGGTCATCTGGTCATCTGGTCATTTGGTCATCTGTTCATCTGGTCATCTGGTCATCTGGTCATCTGGTCATCTGTTCATCTGGTCATCTGGTCATCTGTTCATCTGGTCATCTGGTCATCCGGTCATCGGGTCATCAAGTCATCTGGTCATCGTCTCGTCATCTGGTCATCTGGTCATTTGGTCATCTCGTCATCTCGTCGTCTCGTCATCTCGTCATCTCGTCATCTCGTCATCTCGTCATCTCGTCATCTCGTCATCTCGTCATCTCGTCATCTCGTCATCTCGTCATCTCGTCATCTCGTCATCTGGTCATCTGGTCATCTGGTCATCTGGTCATCTGGTCATCTGGTCATCTGGTCATCCGGTCATCTGGTCATCAAGTCATCTGGTCATCTGGTCATCGTCTCGTCATGTGCTCATCTGGTCATTCGATCATCTCGTCATCTCGTCATATCGTAATCTTGTCATCTGGTCATCTGGTCATCTGGTCATCTGTTCATCGTCTCGTCATCTGATCATCTGGTCATTCGATCATCTCGTCATCTCGTCGTCTCGTCATCTCGTCGTCTCGTCATCTCGTCATCTCGTCATCTCGTCATCTCGTCATCTCGTCATCTCGTCATCTCGTCTTCTCGTCATCTGGTCATCTGGTCATCTGGGCATCTGGTCATCTGTTCATCGTCTCGTCATCTGGTCATCTGGTCATTTGGACATCTCGTCATCTCGTCGTCTCGTCATCTCGTCATCTCGTAATCTCGTCATCTCGTCATCTCGTCATCTCGTCAGCTCGTCATCTCGTCATCTCGTCCTCTTGTCATCTCGTCATCTCGTCATCTCGTCATCTGGTCATCTGGTCATCTGGTCATCTCGTCATTTCGTTATCGTCTCGTCATCGTCTCGTCATCATGTCACTGGTCATCTCGTCATCGCGTCATCTCGTCATGTCGTCATCTCGTCATCTCGTCATCTCGTCATCTCGTCATCTAGTCATCTCGTCATCTCGTCATCTCGTCATCTCGTCATCTCGTCATCTCGTCATCTCGTCATCTCGTCTTCTCGTCATCTCGTCATCTCGTCATCTCGTCATCTGGTCATCTTGTCATTGGTTATCTCGTCATCCTGTCATCTCGTCATCTGGTCATCTGGTCATCTGGTCATTTGGTCATCTGTTCATCTGGTCATCTGGTCATCTGGTCATCTGGTCATCTGTTCATCTGGTCATCTGGTCATCTTGTCATCTGGTCATCCGGTCATCTGGTCATCCGGTCATCTGGTCATCAAGTCATCTGGTCATTTGGTCATCTCGTCATCTCGTCGTCTCGTCATCTCGTCATCTCGTCATCTCGTCATCTCGTCATCTCGTCATCTCGTCATCTCGTTATCTCGTCATCTCGTCGTCTCGTCATCGTCTCGTCATCTGGTCATTTGGTCATCTCGTCATCTCGTCATTTCGCCTTCTGGTCATCTGGTCATCTGGTCATCTATTCATCTGGTCATCTGGTCATCCGGTCATCTGGTCATCAAGTCATCTGGTCATCTGGTCATCGTCTGGTCATCTGGTCATCTGGTCATCTGGTCATCTGGTCATCTGGTCATCTGGTCATCTGGTCATCTGGTCATCTTGTCATCTGGTCATCTGGTCATCTGGTCATCTGGGCATCTGTTCATCGTCTCGTCATCTGGTCATCTGGTCATTTGGACATCTCGTCATCTCGTCGTCTCGTCATCTCGTCATCTCGTAATCTCGTCATCTCGTCATCTCGTAATCTCGTCTTCTCGTCATCTCGTCATCTCGTCATCTCGTCATCTCGTCATCTGGTCATCTGGTCATCTGGTCATCTCGTCATTTCGTTATCGTCTCGTCATCGTCTCGTCATCATGTCACTGGTCATCTCGTCATCGCGTCATCTCGTCATCTCGTCATCTCGTCATCTCGTCATCTCGTCATCTAGTCATCTCGTCATCTCGTCATCTCGTCATCTCGTCATCTCGTCATCTCGTCATCTCGTCATCTCGTCATCTCGTCTTCTCGTCATCTCGTCATCTCGTCATCTCGTCATCTGGTCATCTTGTCATTGGTTATCTCGTCATTGGTTATCTCGTCATCTGGTCATCTCGTCATCTCGTCATCTCGTCATCTGGTCATCTGGTCATCTGGTCATTTGGTCATCTGTTCATCTGGTTATCTGGTCATCTGGTCATCTGGTTATCTGTTCATCTGGTCATCTGGTCATCTGGTCATCTGGTCATCTGGTCATCCGGTCATCTGGTCATCTGGTCATTTGGTCATCTCGTCATCTCGTCGTCTCGTCATCTCGTCATCTCGTCATCTCGTCATTTCGTTATCGTCTCGTCATCGTCTCGTCATCGTCTCGTCATCTCGTTATCTCGTCATCTGGTCATCTGGTCATCTGGTCATCTGGTCATCTGGTCATCTCGGCATCTCGTCATCTCGTCATCTGGTCATCTGCTCATCTGGTCATCTGCTCATCTGGTCATCTGGTCATCCGGTAATCTGGTCATCTCGTCATCTGGTCATCTGGTTATCTGGTCATCTGTTCATCGTCTCGTCATCTGGTCATCTGGTTATTTGGTCATCTCGTCATCTCGTCATCTCGTCATCTCGTCATCTCGTCATCTCGTCATCTCGTCATCTCGTCATCTCGTCATCTGGTTATGTGGTCATCTCGTCATTTCGTTATCGTCTCGTCATCGTCTCGTCATCTTGTCACTGGTCATCTGGTCATCTGGTCATTTTGTTATCGTCTCGTCATCGTCTTGTCATCTTGTCATTGGTCATCTCGTTATCTCGTCATCTGGTCATTTGGTCATCTGGTCATCTGGTCATCTCGGCATCTCGTCATCTTGTCATCTGGTCATCCGGTCATCCTGTCATCTGAACATTTGATCATCTCGTCATCTCGTCATCTCGTCATCTCGTCATCTCATCATCTCGTCATCTCGTCATCTCATCATCTCGTCATCTCGTCATCTCGTCATCTCGTCATCTCGTCATCTCGTCATCTCGTCATCTCGTCATCTCGTCTTCTCGTCATCTCGTCATCTCGTCATCTCGTCATCTCGTCATCTCGTCATCTTGTCATTGGTTATCTCGTCATCTGGTCATCTCGTCATCTCGTCATTTGGTCATCTGGTCATCTGGTTATTTGGTAATCTGTTCATCTGGTCATCTGGTCATACGGTCATCTGGTCATCTGTTTATCTGGTCATCTGGTCATCTGGTCATCTGGTCATCCGATCATCTGGTCATCAAGTCATCTGGTCATCGTCTCGTCATCTGGTCATCTGGTCATTTGGTCATCTCGTCATCTCGTCATCTCGTCATCTCGTCATCTCGTCATCTCGTCATCTCGTCATCTCGTCATCTCGATATCTCGTCATCTCGTCGTCTCGTCATCGTCTCGTCATCTGGTCATTTGGTCATCTCGTCATCTCGTCATCTCGTCATCTCGTCATCTGGTCATCTGGTCATCTGGTCATCCGGTCATCTGGTCATCAAGTCATCTGGTCATCTGGTCATCGTCTCGTCATCTGGTCATCTGGTCATTTGATCATCTCGTCATCTCGTCATATCGTCATCTTGTCATCTCGTCATCTGGTCATCTGGTCATCTGGTCGTCTGGTCATCTCGTCATCTCGTCATCTCGTCATCTGCTCATCTGATCACCTGGTCATCTGGTCATCTGGTCATCTGGTCATCTGGTCATCTGGTCATCTGGTCATCTGGTCACCTGGTCATCTGGTCATCTGGGCATCTGGTCATCTGTTCATCGTCTCGTCATCTGGTCATCTGGTCATTTGGACATCTCGTCATCTCGTCGTCTCGTCATCTCGTCATCTCGTCATCTGGTCATCTGGTCATCTGGTCATCTGGTCATCTCGTCATTTCGTTATCGTCTCTTCATCGTCTCGTCATCTTGTCACTGGTCATCTCGTTAGCTCGTCATGTGGTCATCTGGTCATCTCGTCATCTGGTCATCTGTTCATCTGGTCATCTGGTCATCTGGTCATCTGGTCATCTGGTCATCTGGTCATCTGGTCATCTGGTTATCTGGTCATCTGGTCATCTGGTCGTCTGGTCATCTGGTCATCTGGTCATCTGGTCATCTGGTCATCTGGTCATCCGGTCATCTGGTCATCAAGTCATCTGGTCATCTGGTCATCTGGTCGTCGTCTCGTCATCTCGTCATCTCGTCATCTCGTCATCTCGTCATCTCGTCATCTCGTTATCTCGTCATCTGGTTATCTCGTCATCTGGTCATCTGGTCATCTGGTCATCCGGTCATCTGGTCATCAAGTCATCTGGTCATCTGGTCATCATCTCGTCATCTGGTCATCTGGTCATCTCGTCATTTCGTTATCGTCTCGTCATCTTGTCACTGGTCATCTCGTTATCTGTTCATCTGGTCATCTGGTCATCTGGTCATCTGGTCATCTGGTCATCTGGTCATCTGGTCATCTGGTCATCTGGTCATCTGGTCATCTGGTCATCTGGTCATCTGGTCATCTGGTCATCCAGTCATCTGGTCATCTCGTCATTTCGTTATCGTCTCGTCATCGTCTCGTCATCTTGTCACTGGTCATCTCGTTATCTCGTCATCTGGTCATTTGGTCATCTGGTCATCTGGTCATCTCGTCATCTCGTCATCTCGTCATCTGGTCATCTGGTCATCTGGTTATCTGGTCATCTGGTCATCCGGTCATCCTGTCATCTGGTCATTTGATCATCTCGTCATCTCGTCATCTCGTCATCTCGTCATCTCGTCATCTCGTCATCTCGTCATCTCGTCATCTCGTCATCTCGTCATCTCGTCTTCTCGTCATCTCGTCATCTCGTCATCTCGTCATCTAGTCATCTTGTCATTGGTTATCTCGTCATCTGGTCATCTCGTCATCTCGTCATCTGGTCATCTGGTCATCTGGTCATCTCGTCATCTGGTCATCTGGTCATCTGGTCATCTGGTCATCTGGTCATCTGGTCATCTGGTCATCCGGTCATCTGGTCATCTGGTCATCCGGTCATCTGGTCATCAAGTCATCTAGTCATCTGGTCATCATCTCGTCATCTGGTCATCTGGTCATCTCGTCATTTCGTTATCGTCTCGTCATCTTGTCACTGGTCATCTCGTTATCTCGTCATCTGATCATCTGGTCATCTAGTCATCTGGTCATCTGGTCATCTGGTCATCTGGTCATCTGGTCATCTGGTCATCTGGTCATCTGGTCATCCAGTCATCTGGTCATCTGGTCATCTCGTCATTTTGTGATCGTCTCGTCATCGTCTCGTCATCTTGTCACTGGTCATCTCGTTATCTCGTCATCTGGTCATCTGGTCATCTGGTCATCTGGTCATCTCGGCATCTCGTCATCTTGTCACTGGTCATCTGGTTATCTGGTCATCCGGTCATCTGGTCATCCGGTCATCTGGTCATCTGGTCATCTGTTCATCTGGTCATCTGGTCATCTCGTCAATTTGTTATCGTCTCGTCATCGTCTCGTCATCTTGTCATTGGTCATCTCGTTATCTCGTCATCTGGTCATTTGGTCATCTGGTCATCTCGGCATCTCGTCATCTCGTCATCAGGTCATCTGGTTATCTGGTCATCTGGTCATCCAATCATCCTGTCATCTGGTCATTTGATCATCTCGTCATCTCGTCATCTCGTCATCTCGTCATCTAATCATCTCGTCATCTCGTCATCTCATCATCTCGTCATCTCGTCATCTCGTCATCTCGTCATCTCGTCATCTCGTCATCTCGTCATCTCGTCATCTCGTCATCTCGTCATCTCGTCTTCTCGTCATCTCGTCATCTCGTCATCTCGTCATCTGGTCATCTTGTCATTGGTTATCTCGTCATCTGGTCATCTCGTCATCTGGTCATCTGGTCATCTGGTTATTTGGTCATCTGTTCATCTGGTCATCTGGTCATCTGGTCATCTGGTCATCTGTTCATCTGGTCATCTGGTCATCTGGTCATCTGGTCATCCGGTCATCTGGTCATCAAGTCATCTGGTCATCGTCTCGTCATCTGGTCATCTGGTCATTTGGTCATCTCGTCATCTCGTCATCTCGTCATCTCGTTATCTCGTCATCTCGTCATATCGTCATCTCGTCATCTCGTCATCTGGTCATGTGGTCATCTCGTCATTTCGTTATCGTCTCGTCATCGTCTCGTCATCTTGTCACTGGTCATCTGGTCATCTGGTCATTTTGTTATCGTCTCGTCATCGTCTCGTCATCTTGTCATTGGTCATCTCGTTATCTCGTCATCTGGTCATTTGGTCATCTGGTCATCTGGTCATCTCGGCATCTCGTCATCTCGTCATCTGGTCATCCGGTCATCCTGTCATCTGAACATTTGATCATCTCGTCATCTCGTCATCTCGTCATCTCATCATCTCGTCATCTCGTCATCTCATCATCTCGTCATCTCGTCATCTCGTCATCTCGTCATCTCGTCATCTCGTCATCTCGTCATCTCGTCATCTCGTCATCTCGTCTTCTCGTCATCTCGTCATCTCGTCATCTCGTCATCTGGTCATCTTGTCATTGGTTATCTCGTCATCTGGTCATCTCGTCATCTCGTCATCTGGTCATCTGGTCATCTGGTTATTTGGTCATCTGTTCATCTGGTCATCTGGTCATCTGGTCATCTGGTCATCTGTTCATCTGGTCATCTGGTCATCTGGTCATCTGGTCATCCGGTAGTAGTATACGGTGCGCTATGGCGACCCCCACTCCTATCCCCACTCCTATCCCCACTCTTCGGGCCTGGTCGGACCGTGTTGAGTGTAGGTGGGAGTGGGGGTAAGTGTCCCCACTCCTACCTGCGCTCTTCGTGATTGGTCGTCGGTCCATGGTGAGTGGGGGTAGGAGTGGGTGGGGGGGGGGGGGGGGGGGGGTAGGTTCCTATCCCCACTTCTATCCCCACTCTTCGGGCCTGGTCGGACCGTGTTGAGTGTAGGTGGGAGTGGGGGTAAGTGTCCCCACTCCTACCTGCGCTCTTGGTGATTGGTCGTCGGTCCATGGCGAGTGGGGGTAGGTGGTGAGGTGTCGCCATAGCGCACCGTGTGTTATTATTATTATTATTAATAAATTGAAAATGTAATTAATTTTACCTGTTGCTGGTGCTGCTGCTAGTCTTGCCAGCCGATGCTCGTGCCGAAAATGTTTATCTTACAAATAACACACACACACACACACACACACACCCACCCACAAATGTTTTTCTTACAAATAACACACACACACACACACACACACACACACATCCACAAATGTTTTGAATGTTCAAACATGGGCACGCAGTCGCTGGCGATTCGGTAGCGCATGCCCCTCCGCAATGAGTTCGCTGCCGAGATCGACCCCCCCGGATATTTAGGCTTACCCAGAGGGAGCTATTTTCAAGCACTTTCATGTTGATATGGGCCGTTGCAATGACGCCAAGTGTCACATCACTCAGGTAGCGCTGTACCGAACACGACCATTCTACGTCGGTCGGCTGCACGGCCCATAAACCACAGTGGACAGCTGTTATCGGCGTTTGGCGAAAGCCCTCCTCCAGATGATAAATCTGTGATCTATCACAGAAATCTGAGCAGCCATGGTCCAGCAACCAAATCTCGGCGTATCCCGTGCTATCAATAGCGATAACGCTGCACCGCCTCACAGTCGCGCTCGACCGAACGGCGCAAAACACCCCGGCAGCGAGCTCTTCATCGCCAAGGAGGGTGCCCCGATTATTATCAATGTAATAAGCCATCATTGACAGCGTATTGTCAATGTACAGCTGTTTTAACGCCGTCGGACGTAACCACATACTCGTCGGGCTGTCGACGTTGACAATTTCGACCGGCACGTCCTCGTTTCCGAACCACGCGAGATCCAAAGATTTTATAATGCTTTCCATATTTGATTTTCTTTTCACTCGCGATTAAAAATTTGAAATTGGTGTGGCACGTTACGACGGCAAGAGAATACTGAGGGTGATTCTTTGCTCTGCCATCGTCGAGATGCAATACCGGTCGAATAGCAGCATCAGCAAAATTGCACGTGCCCATATTAATTTCTTGGATATCTCATAGTAAATACTGTCGTCAGCATTTTTTGCACGGCTACAGCTCGAGCTCGCAATGCTTTTTGCACCGGTCTCCGTTAAGCATATGTATAATGCTCAATTACGCACAAGCGTTGCCTGTACAGGCGGCCTGCAGTATATAGTATATCTGCATATGTGTATATACGCGCCAATTATTACAATTACAGCTTCTGAATTTAGGATTATATCTTGGTTATTTTACAGGCGGCCTGCAGTATATAGTATATCTACACATCTGTGTATATACGCGCCAATTATTACAATTACAGCTTCTGAATTTAGGATTATATTTTGGTTATTTTTGAAGTAAAACTTCTTTAGCCGCGCTGAAGTGAATCCGTAGGAAGAAACACAGCACAAAGAGGAGAAGCCGAGGATAGAGACGCCGCGGAGAGCGTAAGAAGCACCGAACAAAAAGGAGACGCGAAAGGGCTCTCGGCGTCTCCTCTTTGTGCGGTGCTTCTTTCGAGCTCCATGCTGGCGTAAGCATGGTATATAAAACTACTTGCGGGGTGTGCGTGAGTATATAGTAGTGTATATACCGTGTTGATATATATCTATGTGCCCCTCACACATATAGCGTTCCCTGCACGCTCAACGACGGGGTCGAGAAGCGGTATATATATATATATATATATACATTTATACATATGTACTACAGTTATCATAAACTGATAGTTTCGTTTTTTGCATTATACCTCAGCGGTAAATGATGAATAAAATTTGACGTATTTTATATTGACGTGTTGTGCTGTAGTGAAATTATTAATGGCCAATTGCCACCCTATATTACACCGTAAGCATTTTTGCGCGACTGTAGCTCGAACGCGCGATACTTTTTTTGCTTTTGCGTGAGCGTTGATCTTCGCTCAGTATATGTTCATATAGTATATCTATACATCGGCGTATATACGAGTTATCATTACAATTACAGCTTCTGAATTTAGGATTATATTTTGGCTATTTTTTGCCTACGATTCGTGTAGAACAATATATGTATATACATTTATTGAGCTCTTTGTACATAGAGATGTCGCGGCGAGTGAAAGAAGCACCGAATAAAGAGGAGACGCGAAGAACGTGGGGAGGGCTCTTGGCGTCTCCTCTTTGTGCGGTGCTTCTTTCGAGCTCCATGCTGGCGTAAGCATGGTATATAAAACTACTTGTGGGGTGTGCGTGAGTATATAGTAGTGTATATACCGTGTTGATATATACTATGTGCCCCTCACACATATAGCGTTCCCTGCACGCTCAACGACGGGATCGAGAAGCGATATATATATATATATGTACTACAGTTATCATAAACTGATAGTTTCGTTTTTTGCACTATACCTCAGCGGTAATTGATGAATAAAATTTGACGTATTTTATATTGACGTGTTGTGCTGTAGTGAAATTATTAATAGCCAATTGCCACCCTATATTAGAGCACTGTAATATAGGACGATTGAGCGCTGATCCTCGCTTAGTATATTTTCATATAGTATCATTTATTGAGTTCTTTGTACACACCACCACCACAAAGATGCTGCTCTGAACGATAGTAAATACCATCATCAGCATTTTTGCACGTGTGGTTTTGTGCGAACGTCAAATGCAATCTGTATATCTGTACACATACATATACACAACGCATAAATATAGTCTATATATCCGATATTATTTTTTAAATTGTCACGAAGATGCGCATTTTTGCACGACTGCAGCGCGAACGCCTGATGCTTTTGCCCGAACGCTGATCTCCGTTAAGTAGATCTATACATCGGCGTATATGCGCGTTATCATTACAATTACAGCTTCTGAATTTAGGATTATATTTTGGCTATTTTTTTGCCTACGATGAGCGTACAGCAATATATGTATACACATTTATTGAGGCCTATGTACGCATCACCACAAAGATGCTGTTCTGAGTGGGGGTAAATACTATCATCAGCATTTTTGCACGGGTGATTTTGCATGAGCGTCGAATGTAATCTGTGTATCTGTACACATACAAACACACAACGCATACATATAGTCTATATTCACGATATTATTTTTAAAATTGTCGCGAAGATGTTGCTGTGGGTCATAGTAAATACTATAGGCAGCATTTGCACGGTTGTACAATTAATATGTGGAGCCGCGGGTAGCGTTGCTAAGAACACGGGCGCTCTCAAATCTGCAATTTAGTAAAACATAGCTAGGCTCGAGAAATCGCGGGATATCGTTTACACGTCAGGATTTTATATGCACTGGAAATACAAAAGATCACCAGTCTTGTGACAGCCGTGTGACGATCTAAGTGTATTCAGTCTCCCGGACATAATGCCGAACCGCGCCCTTCGCTCGTGTATCCTCGCTTTTTTAAAATTAGCGATAATTTACAGCGCGCATATTAGGCGTCGCTGTAATCCCTCATGGTGTAGGAGTTTAAGAGATTTATCGACTGATAGACTCGTTAACCGTTTAAAATATATTTTATGGTGGACACCTTTGCGTGTTATTGTGATAGCTTACAATAGAGGGATTCTCAGAGGCTGCAAAGTGTTAACGTGCGTGTTTGAAGAATTACAACGACGAGGGCTTGAAGATTCTTCAGCAACCCGAGGGATTCGCAACGAAATTCGATGTGAGTAATATTTAGCACTATAGCAAAGAATAACAGGGTCGAGTTTGGATTGGGTGGGTTTGTGCATTTTTAGCGGGGATTATTTACTAAACTAAATTCATCGTTTAGTATATAGCCTGCTGCTAGAAGCCTCAAGTGATGAAGAAGCAGATCTCATAGAAGCGACGCGGGCTGCGGAAGAACAGGATTTGTGGCGCCGAACACACCCCGAAAATCGTAAGTATTGAAAACTGCTAGGGGCGTGGTATATTGTATACGAACAATAATAATAATAATGAGGATAACTTCAACAGAATCAGCGACTTCATCGGAGCTCAACTTCAATGATGATGACGATGATGATGATGATGATGATGATGATAACCCGGTGATAATTGCCGTCATAGAAGCAGCGCAGGCTGTAGATGATGAGGCGGCGCAGACGCAGCATACAACAAATCGTAAGTACTTAAAATCGTGAATGATCTTTAAAATATTATTATGAATAATAAAAATTTCATTCAAATATCAGCATCTCGAGGCGAGCACGGAGAAGAAAATGGCGCCGTGGCAGGGCCATCAGGCTTATGCAATGAAAGCAGCAGCCCGCTCATCGCCGGTGCTGAACCAGAAACAGCAAGGGTTCCTGAAAACACTCAACGGACCAATAGCACTGCTGATAATAATAATGAGCGTGATGCAATTGACGAAGAAGATGTATCAATCATGGCTAGGGAAAACCAACTATGGGAAGACCAATTATGGGAACAACAGCCTCAGGAAATATTACCGGCACAGCAGGCCCATGAAAGAGCTGACGCGTGGTTCGATCACCTCATGGTCGATGATTCGGGTAAATATGAATTTTATCCTAAATTATATCCAGATTCTTCGGTGTGAAAATAAGCGTGTGTGTTTTGTGTTAGGATATTCGACAACTGTCTCACGATGAAGATACTCTACGACTCTACAAATCCTTATTTTACAAAAAAGCGCTGAGATACTTTCATTTCTACAAACATTATCATTGTAAAAAATTAATTTCTGATAATTTAATTTCTGTAAACATTATCATTGGATGTCAATAAATATAATAAAATTTAAACCCTCATACTCTTTTCTTCAGGAATACAGAAAGGCGCTGGAAGCACACGGAGCGCGCATACATATAGCGACATACACCCACCAGGGGTTCGAATCGAAATAATTCAGGACACTGCGCGTTATTTTAAGCGTTTTGAACTTCGCGGTCGCGAGACAACTATGCGTATTCGCGAACCACCGCCAGGAACGAGTGTAATGAGCTGGCTTGAAGGGGCGTTCAATGATCTACTCACGCATATAACTAATTCGTGCGAGGGTGGCGATTATGTAGGAATATCGTTCACCGCGAGTACTTTGACACACGGCCCCGTATGGCTTTCTTTCCGCCCTGCTCGCGATTACGTGTTTCAAGACATATGGCAACTCATAAGTAGTGTTGCTCAAAGCGCCGAATCTCTTAATATCGACGACGAGTGTAATATAAAAACGTGTGTTGTCAAGGGTGTGGAGGGTAGGGGGCGTCGGAAAGGCTTAACACATGAGGGCGTAGCAAAAAGATCTATCTTAACGATTCGCAACGATGATAATTTATGTTTACCGCGCTCGTTGGCAGCAGCCCTCGTGCATGCGGAACGGGGTGAAATACGCACGGGCGACTTACATACAAAATGGCAGAGGGTGAGACAGGTTAATGGATCGGCTCAAAAAATGGCAGCACTTGATCTTACGCGACGCGCAAATGTCAGGATACCGCGAAAAGGATGTCGCGTAAATGAAATCGGTCATTATCAGGATTACTTATCGCGTGATGGTGTTGCGATTGTCGTTTTCGCGTTTTTGGACTTGGGGCGGCGTAAAAAAAGCCCATCTTCAATGGCACGCAAAGCGTCTTGAACACCGTAGGAACGGTGCAACACACGCTGTATATCTTGTATCACGAGCGCTCGAACCATTTCGAGCCGATTCTCAACCTGAGAGGAGCGACAGGCAGTACAGGTTTTTGCACATCGTGCGATACACTATATCGTAAATTAGATCATCGATGCAGAGGAGAAAGATGCGCTCGTTGTTTCACGATACCCCCATGCACGCCGGACTCGTCAGATACGATCAGATGTGTGGTGTGCAACCGTGTTTTTTTCGGGGAGACATGCTTCAAGAATCATATTAGCGCCGAAGCGACCCACAAACCCACTGTTTGCGCGACCATTAAACGCTGTCGCGACTGTTTTGGCATAATAAGGCCGTTAGACAAAAAGAAGAAGCACGTGTGCGGTGAGGGGTACTGCAAAACTTGTAAATCCGATCGGCCATACAATCATTCATGTTTTATGAGACCCCTTGTAAAGGATAGAGATCTGAATAAAAAGCTATTCATCTTCTATGATTTTGAAACGCAACAGTGCAGCCCTTTGGAGGGTACCACAGGCACACGGGTACACGAGCCGAATCTCTGTGTAGCTCAAAGGGTCTGTACAAGCTGTTGCGATAACGACTCTATAACAGAGCCTTGCGAGTTCTGCGGTGTGCATGAGTTTGTATTTAAACACAACCCAGTAGCTCAGCTGGTGGAGCTTGCTATGCAAGATATCAAAGGGTTTTCGCGTACAATATTAATTGCTCACAATGCTGGAGGTTTCGATGCACAGTTTATTCTACGCTATCTTATCGATGAAAAAAAGACCCAGTTGCCATCGCTAATAATGAACGGAACAAAAATTATCACCATGCGTATTGGGAGGCTAGTCTTCCTCGATAGTCTACACTACTTTCATATGCCTCTGAGCAAATTACCAAAATCCTTTGGGTTAACTGACACCCTAGCGAAAGGTACTTTTCCCCACTTATTCAATAAACCCGAAAATCAGTATTATGTAGGAGAATTACCACCGAAAGAGTATTATTCTCCCGATAGTATGTCAGCAACCGTGCGTAATGATATATTCGAGCCGTGGTATTGCGAATTGAAAAACACAAATTATGTGTTCGATTTTCAAAAAGAAATTGTAGCCTACTGCAAGAATGATGTTACGATATTGCGGCAGGCGTGTATGGTTTTTCGGAAAATGTTCATAGCCATAGGGTGTGTTTGTCCGTTCGACGAGAGCACGACGATAGCGTCAGCCTGCTTTCGGATTTTCCGGAAAAATTTCCTCGAGGATGATGCGATCGGGATCATACCGAGAGGTGGCTACAGATGGGCGGATAATCAATCGAGAAAAGCAGTTTCGTGGCTCGTATGGATGGAACATTCCCTAGGGCAACGTATTATTCACGCAGGCCGATCGCATGAGTTCAAGCTTCCTCAGAATTTAACGGTAGATGGTTATTACGAGGCCTCTGAAGCGTCACATGTATTACAGTTCCATGGATGCTACTGGCATGGCTGTCCGCGCTGCTATCTATTGAACAGAGACCGGATACAGAGCGACGGTGTGTCTATGAACGAGCGTCACGAGAGAACGATAGCAATAGCTTACACCATACGAAATAGCGGGTACACACTGACAGAGATTTGGGAGTGCGAGTATGATCGTATGCTCGAAACAAATACTCAGATGCAAGCTCTTGTACGTGATCATGCGCTAGTTACAACGGAACCTCTTAATCCGCGTGATGCTTTTTTCGGGGGTCGCACAGAAAACATGGTTACGCTCTATGATGTAGAGGAGGAGGATACCGAGCGAATACGATACGTCGATGTATGTTCTTTATATCCGTATATTTGTAAATACGGTAAATACCCCGTGGGCCATCCACGTGTATACGTAGGTGATGAGTGTATGGAGTTAACAGGGCCCAGTAACAGCGATCTCACGAAAGTCGAAGGCCTTGTTAAGTGTACGGTGTTACCGCCGCGAAATCTCTATCATCCGGTGCTGCCGGTGCGTATGCATCAGCGTTTGTTATTCGCTCTATGTCGTAGCTGCTGCGAGCGCATGAGTCAAGATGAATGTGAGCATGAAAATCCTGCAGAGCGTGTGCTCAATGGTACGTGGGTAGTCGATGAGTTGCGAAAAGCTGTATCGTGCGGCTACAAAGTGATTCGCGTAGAAGAAATTTGGCAATACACAGTAACGCAATACAATCGTGATACACGGTCTGGCGGCCATTTTACCGAATATATAAACACATTCCTGAAAATTAAACAAGAAGCTAGCGGCTGGCCTGCGGGGTGTTTGGATAACGGCGATGCGCAAGAACAATACGTCGCAGATTTCGAGCGTTCAGAGGGTGTGCAACTGCGTCGTGAGTCAATAGCGAAAAACCCCGGATTGCGTCAAGTAGCTAAATTATGTCTCAACTCTTTTTGGGGAAAGTTTGGGCAGCGCGAAAATCTGCCGCAAACGGTTATAGTTTCGACACGCGCAGAGCTCCTGGAAATATTGACTAATGCCGAGTACGAAATCACCGGTATCTTACCTGTAAACCATGAGATATTGTATGTCAGTTACATAAAAAAAGACGATGTCGTAACCCCGTCAGGTATAGCGAATTCTGTAATCGCCGCGTATACAACAGCTCAGGCTCGATTGAAACTTTATAGTTATCTAGAGCGCCTAGATAGGCGCGCGTTGTACTGCGACACCGATTCAGTTATTTACGTGACGAAGAATAACCCTGCTGAATACGAGCCGCCAACAGGTCAACTTTTAGGAGATCTTACAGACGAGCTGGATCCGGGGTGTTATATCAAATCTTTCGTTTCCGGAGGGCCAAAATTCTATTCATTCATAATCAGAGGCCCCGACGGTGCCGAAAGCGAGGTTTGCAAAGTCAAAGGTATAACGCTCAATTTTGCAAACAGTCAATTGATTAATTATAGCACAATACGTTCCTATATAGTTGACGACAAGGTGGAACCTATCGAGCTGCAATACGACGCTATACGCCGTACGCCGTTTCATCATGTTGTCACGCGTACAGAAAAAAAGAAATGTAAACCGTCGAGCGTCAAACGAAGACGTTGCGGTGAATACGGCTCGCTCCCGTATGGCTACAGGGGAGAATAAACTATTTCATCTAAATGTAAATAATGTAAAATATTTATGCTGTTATTGTACAATAAAAGGTTTATACATATTCCGGCTGTTCGAACCCTTTATCTTGCCCTGTTGTGTAAACATTTACTCATTCGTACAGATGGACACGCGGTGGAAACATCCCTGGACCTCGATGATCTGCGGCCCCACCGGCTGCGGCAAAACGTACTTTGTAAAAAAGTTTTTGAAGTTTATTTCGGGTATGAGCAGTGAGCCATTCGAGAGAATTATTTTCTATTATTCCGAGTGGCAGCATGCATACTCGGAGTATGATACGTCGATAGAGTTTCATGAAGGCCTACCGCAGAGTGCCGATTATGCAAACGACCCCCGTGCAAAACTCATAATAATCGACGATTTGATGCGTGAGGCATCGAACAATAGCGTTATAGATCTTTTCACCAAAGGTAGCCATCATAAAAATCTGAGCGTTGTTTTTATCACCCAAAACTTATTCCATCAAGGACACGGACAACGAGATATTTCGCTGAACGCCAGCTATATCGTCGTTTTCAAAAATCCTCGTGATCGTGCTCAAATACAGCATCTCGCACGCCAGGTATATCCGGAAAACCCGCGCTTTTTACAGGAGGCCTATCACGATGCAACGTCCAAGCCTCATGGTTATTTGTTGCTCGACTTGAAACAATCAACACCTGATAACTGTAGATTTCGCACCGGCATTTTTCCCGACGATCCTCATCATTTTGTGTACGTACCGCGAAAAAAGTTGAAAAGCAGCTGCAGTGCTGGCGAATTGCCAGTTCAGCGCATGTAATGCCGTCTAAAGGATCGTCGCGTTACGATAAATGCATCGCCGTATTAAGAGCGTTTCAACAAACCAGCACGATACGAAGAGAGTTTGACTCGCGCAAATCAAATTCAAGCACAACTCATTGTATTTGCCAGTGTGCGTGGCGCATTCTTAAGGGTAGCGCTATCCCGAAGACTCCACTGTACAAAAGAAGTTAAAAGAAGTGATACATCTAGACGGTCGACAGTTCCACACGCGTAATGGCGCGAGGTGGTTCACCGCTCTGCAAGAAGCACGTTGCAATATTGCGAGCTCTTCAGCATCTCAATAAGGAGCAGTGCGAGGCTATTTTGCGTAAGGCAGACCCGGGTATCATCCGCTGCATTTGTGAGTGCGCCTTGAACGTTCTTTGCGGCAACGTGGCTCTGAAGGCCGATCAAAGAAAAAAATTACGTCGGTACGCCCCCGTTCTGCGTCGTTTAGCCTCAAAAAAAGGCTGCTGGAAGAGTAAGAAACGATTCGTTGTTCAGAGCGGTGGGTTTCTACCGCTCTTACTAGCACCCATACTAGGCACTGTTCTATCGAATTTGATTGGTGGCCGTGGATAATGGAGCACGCAAGAAAAATGGTACTCGTACCAGAGGAACATCTATCGCAGTTGGGTTCACAAAGTCATAATCAACCAGCGTTTAGCACGGCTACGTCTCAAACGCGCCCAGCGCAAGGAATTGATGCTACGCTAACTAGATTGGATACAGAGATGAATGAAATTTTGAAATCTAATGCATACAAGGATGAGAGGGAAAAGTGGGCTGCATACTTGACTGTACTACAACGTTATCTCCATTTCGTCGATGACAAGAGAGCTCAGCAGTACCGCACGCTTATGAAGAATAAATATACTGTAGAGCCTGGTTGCGATAAAGAAGAAACCTGTAATGACATGAACGATTCCGTCATCATTGAGAGTATACCGGCCAAATTTCGCATTAAAGCGAAACTGCTACTTCGCCGGTTACGTGACGCACCACGGGCTAATTTTTCTTGGGATTCAGCCGGGGTCGTGTCGGTTGGCGGAAAACCAATCAAGGATTCAAATATTGTTGATCTTGTTAATGACGCCATGAGGGCGCGGAAAATACCTAAACCAGCGGGGCGCAGTGCCTTTGCCAAATTTCTGCGAACGATGCAGACGCCGCGAGAATTCATTGGTAATGAGGAGTTGTGGATGGAGTCAAGAGCTAGCTCAACACTACGACAATCGCAGATCGACGATAGCAGTACAGGGAGCGAGGGAACAGGCGAAATGAGCCAGTCATCGTTTTTCAGTGGTCGTGACAACAGATCACCGGCGCCACAGGCAGAAAGCCCCCGTCAGAGTGGCAGTGGCTATTATAATAAGAAAAGACGTGTAACCTGGGCTAACCTAAAATTATAATCATGAAAATCTTAGAAAAAGTGTACTTTAATCCAATCCATGAAGCATCGTTT
The DNA here is from genome assembly GCA_963669185.1 of Dyspetes luteomarginatus. NCBI lineage: Eukaryota > Metazoa > Arthropoda > Insecta > Hymenoptera > Ichneumonidae > Dyspetes > Dyspetes luteomarginatus. The sequence goes on from OY769906.1 coordinate 11,465,364, forward strand.
TCAGGCGCCACCAAATTGTTACACCAGGCGCGTCAGAAGAAAATTTCCAAGATAAAGGCGCTGCATTGGCTTGAAGCACAGGATGCTTACACAAAACACAGGCCCGTGCGTCATCGCTTTCAGCGGCGTTTTTATAACGTACGGAACATTGATGATTTTTGGGAGGCTGATCTCGTAGATCTTCGCTCGATCAAGGCTTATAATGATGGCTATGTTTATCTCCTCGTCGTTATAGATGTTCTTAGTAAATTTGTATGGGTTCAGCCTTTACGCGACAAGACCGCTGCATCTGTGGCTAAAGCGTTTGAGCTCATTTTATCTAAAAAAAATAGTAACGCTCGATCGCCCGTTTGCCTACAGACCGACAAGGGTAAAGAGTTTATCGGCGCTGTATTTCAGACCCTCTTAAAGAAAAAAAATATTCAGTTTCGTGTTGCGAGAAACCCCGATATAAAAGCGGCTATTGTCGAGAGATTCAATAGAACGCTGAAAGAAAGAATGCGGCGTTATTTCACGTATTCTGGACAAAAACGTTACCTTGACGTTCTGCAGAAGATCGTTTCGGCCTACAACCATTGTACGCATAGCGGTATAAAAATGGCTCCTGCCTCTGTGACGCTCGCTACAGCCGCTAGGGCTCGGCATAACCTGATGCAGCGCTACAAGAGAACCGAGCATTGCTCTCCTAAATACAATGTGGGCGACATCGTACGTATCAGTAGCGCGAAGGCAGCCTTCGCAAAAGGTTACGAGGGTGGATGGAGCAGCGAGCTATTCAGCATTCACCGTGTATCACGCAGTATTTGCCCCGTGATATACATCCTGCGTGATCTCCACGGTGAGGACATTGATGGTATATTTTATGAAGCTGAGTTATCGAGAGTGCAAACGAAGAAGACTAAGAGAAACGGCCGGTAAAAATGAAGGACGAGTTTTACATTGTTTTACCCAGCAACAGTAGTATGAGTTATTATCCCGATAATGTGACAACACGGTATACCACTCATTTACCGCAATGTGTGTCTCTCCATGGCAGCTGGGCCGTTTCTTTAGCGGAAATACACATACCCATGACAATTTTGCATGTACCTTCCGAGGGTAAGCGGAACTTCATTAATATCGTAACGAACATTACAACACCGGGCGTTGATGCAGACATCGACTATAAGGAAGATCGTATCTGCGTACCGCCCGGCGTATATCATAGTATAGAAACATTACTCGAGACTATTAACGAAATACCATGTGTTGCGGGTCACCTGAAATTTCATTACGCTCACAACGGTTATGTGACGGTGACACGTATCTGTGAATCATGTAAGAACCTGGAGCACTCCTTCTACTTCTCCGACGTGCTGAGCAAGGTTTTAGGATTCACTCAAGCTGAGGAAGGGGTAGTAGTTCAGAGAGAATACGCTGCTCAGAGACCCGCCAATATAGCCAATGGGACACCCGATATGATGTACGTTTATACTGATATCTGTGAACCCTATATCACTGGCGATGTGCACACGCCTTTGCTACGCGTTGTACCCTCCGCTGCCGCTGATAACCGTAATTACGGGTCTGTGAAAATAAGAAGTTTCTCACCACCACGCTATGTTCCTCTATTACGCACTAGTTTTCAAACAATAACCATTGATATAAGGGATGAATTTGGCGAACCGATACCATTCGAGTACGGGACGCTGACGGTGACGTTACAGTTCAAACGTACAGATTAACTTGAACTGCTCTAAAATGGATTACTATGACGAATATTTTGATATGCAAACGGGAGGTGGTGGCGGTGCTCGAACAGGTTATGGGGGTATCAGCCATGTGTATATTGGCTCACCGAATCAACGAGGTCACGGCATTGGAAGTTTCCTAGGGGGCCTCTTTCGCCGTATAATACCGCTCTTAAAACAAGGTGCTCGGACTGTCGGTAAAGAGGCCCTTCGCTCGGGTATTAACATGGCCACGGATATCATGGATTCGGGTATGCACCCGAGAGAAGCATTTAAAACGCGCCTGCGCGAATCCGGGGAAAATCTGAAGCGCAAGGCTGAAGAAAAAATCAGTACGCTCATGAAGGGCTCCGGCTATAAAGCTAGTAAAATTAATAAACTGATGCATTCTCTTACTGAGAGCGCATCACGACGCACCGGTGTGAAGAAAAGAACGAAGACCGTGAAGTCGCGAAAACGCTCAGGCAGTGTGAAAAAGAAGCGGAGTAAGAAGAAGCCAGTGAAAAGAAGGCCGAAAAAGTCAACCGTCAAGAGACGTAACAAGAAATCAAGAACGCTGAGGGATATTTTTGCTTAGCCTAAACTGAGAAAATGGCGTTCCTGCACGCACACTCGTGTGAGTGCCTTAAGTCGGAACTTGAACTATTTACACTACCACCGACCCAGACAACAATTGAGGGAACACATTCAGTGTATTATAAGCCAATCTCATCGTTGACGGACGATTCGCCGATAGAGTTTGTCATACCAGGGCAGGGGGATGAGTACATTGATCTTGCACATACCATGCTGAGTATGCGTGTTAAGATAGAAACTCCGGCCACAAAGGAGGGCGAGCTCATCAAAGTAGGACCAGTCAATAATCTTCTGCACTCAATGTTCAACCAGGTCGATGTATTTTTGAATCAGAAGCTCGTCTCACCTCCTAACAATGCCTATGCATATAGAGCGTACATTGAAACACTCTTGAATTACGGGCATGCTGCGAAGACCTCGCATCTTACGAGTGTTCTATGGTATAATGATACAGCTGGTAAGATGGATGATACGGGCGATGATAATAACGGTCTTGTGTCCCGGCGCGCTGTATTAGGTAAGAATAGAACAATCGACCTCCTCGGCCATTTGCACTGCGATATCTTTAATCAAGAGAGGTTTTTGCTAAACGGCGTTGAAATGCGTCTGCGGCTCGTACGGACCAATAATGCTTTTTGTCTCATGAGTTCTTCGAAAGAATGCACGATACGTATTACAGAGGCATCGCTGCTTGTACGTCGCGTTAAGATAGCTCCAGGCATACTTTTGGCTCATGCAAGAGCTCTGTCCAAATCTACAGCAAAATATCCTTTGACGCGTGTCGAGGTTAAAGCGATATCGATGCATGCAGGGGTACACGGGGATACTCTTGATAATGTCATATTGGGCCAGTTACCCAAACGTATAATTGTCGGTTTTGTCGATAATAAGGCTTTCAACGGTGATCGCGCCATGAATCCATTCAATTTTCAAAATTACCAAATTAATTATCTTTCTTTGTATGCGGACGGCTTGCAAATACCGTCAAAGCCTCTACAGCCAGACTTTATAGATGCTAATATGTGCGTGGATGCCTATCATACATTATTTTCCGGTACAGGTATTCACTTTCTCAATGAGGGTAATTGTATTTCACGCTCAAGCTATCCGTGGGGTAATTGTCTCTTCGCATTTGATCTTACACTCGATCTCTCGGCCAATAGTAGCACTCATTGGAACCTGGTGAGACACGGTAGTGTGAGGATAGAAGTACGTTTTGCGGAAGCCCTAGCTTCAACAATTAATTGCATTGTATATGCTGAATACGATAATGTCTTGGAGATCGACTCATCACGGCAAGTGGTCATGGATTTCAGCGGCTGATGAGAGAGAAGTGCCTTCAGTTTGCGTTCATCGTTTGGAGTGTGACGGTCGAAAAAAAGATTTCATCATGAATATCGTTATTGATATACAGGGAATGAGGAATAAAGATAATCAGTTTATACCTAAAGAAATAGCTGTCATCTCGGTACAGACTGAGGACTTTGATCATTGGCTTGTAAAACCGCCCTGCGCGTATGACAAATTGTCACCCTCTGTAAAGAGACAAAACATGCGCCTATGCGCTGATATTCATGGTATAGAATGGCCTGAAGGTGATATATCATTACATTCGCTGAATGCAAATCTGAAGAGAATCGCGACCCAGGCTGTACGGATCTTTACAAGAGGCTCTGAGAAATCGTCATACCTAACTCAGCTCACGGGATGTTACATTATAAATCTGGAAGAAGATGATGAGGCTCCTTCATTCCGCCACATGCCACGAAGTGACACACGCTGTATGTATCACGGTGTGGTAAATAAAAAACACACATACAAATGCGCTCTGAACAACGCTACCCGGATCAAAGCATGGCTCTGTCATAGCGAGCAAATCGCCTCCTTATGGGAGTATAGAACTACTACATCGTGGCACGTCAGTTTGCCCGAGTACGCGTCAGAAGAAGAAGAAAAACCCTTGGGCCATGAACAGTCTTCAAATTCTGCAATCTCTCCAAAACATAAAGGATCATACGGTGGGCGTGTACCCAGCAGATCGTATCCCGAGGGTGTGGACGAAACCGACGGCATTCGTGGTTAACACCGATGGCCACAAACTACCAGGGGCCCACTGGGTCGCCATGTACGTCGATCGAAATGGACACGGATGGTTCTTCGACAGTTACGGACTACCACCAATCATTCCACAGCATCTCGCTCGTCTCCGAAGAAACTGCAGACTCTTCCGCTGCAGCGCAACGCAGCTTCAAGGCCCGAATTCACAATGTTGCGGACAGTATTGTGTTATGTTTCTTCATTATATGGCTACTGGTTTCGGTATACACCGCTTTAGATGCGTATTTTCGAATGATTTGCAGCGAAACGATAAAATAGTGGATGAGTATTATAATGCGTATATCGCTAAGCGCAGCAAATCTCCGGGTGTAGTTTCCAATATGAATGGTTTCGCTGGTGGGGGGTATAGAAATAAGCATCTACATTGTATACAGCACTGCTGTTCTCGCTCTCGCTAATTATGGGCCAATAAACGCTTTAAAAAAATGTACATGTTTTGTCTGACTCATTGCTTTCAACAGAAATCATTTGGGGTGGTGACGGTGAGTTTAGGTTTCGCACACGTGCAATACTGCTGACTGTACGTCTTAGGTTTCGCGCGCGCGTGCAATGCTGATGACATTAGATCCATTTTGACTCAGCCTCGAGATGCCGTCATGTGATGGTGAGTCAGCTGCCACTGCGAAAAAGAGGCATCAAGAGGGGGGCGGGTGTCAGAAAATAAGCCGCGCATCGTTGAACTAGCTAGATAGTCAGTCGTCATTTGTCATTCGTCGTCAACTGAACTCATCCAAATCTACAATTCGGTCTTTTTCTATACAAATAAAGCGCCGCGCGTTGAAAAAGCGAGTAGAAAGACTCTTGCAAGACATCAGCGATATTAAAGTGCTAATACGCGCACGATCTGACTTGAATTTTTTAACACATCAGCTAAGAACGCTCGAACTCCGCGATGGATTTTTCACGAATCAATAGAGTGAGCAAATTGACGGAATTCCTGCCCGTCAAAAAACTGACCGAATTGGAGGTGGGCAAGGACTACAAAATTACCAACATGAGAACAGCGCGAACAACATGGGGCAACAGAATTACCATTGATGTGGACAACGAATTCACGTCTTTCCTACCGGTGAGATTCGTCAAAGCCTTCGAAGAAGATGATGCCCTGTTCCAGCAAATGGTTGCTACCGCACACGCTGACAACCTGTACATGCAATATCTGGGTGGTCGATTCAATAATCTGGAATTCAAACCAGCCCCAGTGTAATATCACAGCGGTAGCAGCAGTTGAGTGTGATCCGTGTTCGTGGGTGCTACAATATGCGCGGGTGTGATCTCGTTTTCGATATTCAACACTTCAAAGATAAAAATGGCAAATTTCTGCCAAAAGAAGTAGTTGTTGGTGCGATACAAAAACCACGATGCCTAGCAGGGTGGTTGGTCGCCCCGCCTTACCATATCAGTGAATTACCACCAGGCGTACGTTTGGAAAATGAGTGGAAAACGGAGAACGATCATGGTATTCATTGGACCGAGGGCAACACCAGCATCGATAATCTCCGTAAAGAATTATTCAAAATAGCAAATGCGGTCGGATACACTCTCCTATACTCGAGAGGCCATCAAGCTGTCGAATTCTTGGAAGAGGCCACCAAGCTACGGTTCATAAACCTAGACAACGATCAACATTTTCCATCAACCGCCGATCCATCGCCTCTGGCCGTAGTGTGCCCATGGCATGGCCGCCAACGAAACCACCATCACACCTGTATAGTATATCATTGTGCTCTACAAAATGTCAAAAAAATGCAGTGCTATCTAAGCCATTTTTTGCCTAACGCAATATAAATCTTATGGGGGTAATTAGCATATAAATATTGTACACTCTAACCTGTATTCAATGTAAAAATGTATTTTTTATCAAATAAAAATAAAAAAGTAATTATTATTAATATCCGAATAATTCACATTATTTTGATAATAATAATAACACACGGTGCGCTATGGCGACACCTCACCACCTACCCCCACTCCTACCCCCCACTCGCCATGGACCGACGACCAATCACGAAGAGCGCAGGTAGGAGTGGGGACACTTACCCCCACTCCCACCTACACTCAACACGGTCTGACCAGGCCCGAAGAGTGGGGATAGGAGTGGGGATAGGAGTGGGGGTCGCCATAGCGCACCGTATACTACTTCCGGTCATCTGGTCATCAAGTCATCTGGTCATCGTCTCGTCATCTGGTCATCTGGTCATTTGGTCATCTCGTCATCTCGTCATCTCGTCATCTCGTCATCTCGTCATCTCGTTATCTCGTCATCTCGTCGTCTCGTCATCTGGTCATCTGGTCATCTGGTCATCCGGTCATCTGGTCATCAAGTCATCTGGTCATCTGGTCATCGTCTCGTCATCTGGTCATCTGGTCATTCGATCATCTCGTCATCTCGTCATCTCGTCATCTCGTCATATCGTCATCTTGTCATCTCGTCATCTCGTCATCTGGTCATCTGGTCATCTGGTCGTCTGGTCATCTCGTCATCTCGTCATCTCGTCATCTGCTCATCTGATCACCTGGTCATCTGGTCATCTGGTCATCTGGTCATCTGGTCATCTGGTCATCTGGTCATCTGGGCATCTGGTCATCCGTTCATCGTCTCGTCATCTGGTCATCTGGTCATTTGGACATCTCGTCATCTCGTCATCTGGTCATCTGGTCATCTGGTCATCTCGCCATTCCGTTATCGTCTCGTCATCGTCTCGTCATCTTGTCACTGGTCATCTCGTTAGCTCGTCATGTGGTCATCTGGTCATCTCGTCATCTGGTCATCTGGTCATCTGGTCATCTGGTCATCTGGTCATCTGGTCATCTGGTCATCTGGTCATCTGGTCATCTGGTCATCTGGTCATCTGGTCATCTGGTCATCTGGTCATCTGGTCATCTGGTCATCTGGTCATCTGGTCATCTGGTCATCTGGTCATCTGGTCATCTGGTCATCCGGTCATCTGGTCATCAAGTCATCCGGTCATCTGGTCATCTGGTCATCGTCTCGTCATCTGGTCATCTGGTCATTTGGTCATCTCGTCATCTCATCATCTCATCATCTCGTCATCGCGTCATCTCGTCATCTCGTCATCTCGTCATCTCGTCTTCTCGTCATCTCGTCATCTCGTCATCTCGTCATCTCGTCATCTGGTCATCTTGTCATTGGTTATCTCGTCATCTGGTCATCTCGTCATCTCGTCATTTGGTCATCTGGTCATCTGGTTATTTGGTAATCTGTTCATCTGGTCATCTGGTCATACGGTCATCTGGTCATCTGTTTATCTGGTCATCTGGTCATCTGGTCATCTGGTCATCCGATCATCTGGTCATCAAGTCATCTGGTCATCGTCTCGTCATCTGGTCATCTGGTCATTTGGTCATCTCGTCATCTCGTCATCTCGTCATATCGTCATCTCGTCATCTCGTCATCTCGTCATCTCGTCATCTCGATATCTCGTCATCTCGTCGTCTCGTCATCGTCTCGTCATCTGGTCATTTGGTCATCTCGTCATCTCGTCATCTCGTCATCTCGTCATCTGGTCATCTGGTCATCTGGTCATCCGGTCATCTGGTCATCAAGTCATCTGGTCATCTGGTCATCGTCTCGTCATCTGGTCATCTGGTCATTTGATCATCTCGTCATCTCGTCATCTCGTCATATCGTCATCTTGTCATCTCGTCATCTGGTCATCTGGTCATCTGGTCGTCTGGTCATCTCGTCATCTCGTCATCTCGTCATCTGCTCATCTGATCACCTGGTCATCTGGTCATCTGGTCATCTGGTCATCTGGTCATCTGGTCATCTGGTCATCTGGTCATCTGGTCATCTGGTCATCTGGTCATCTGGGCATCTGGTCATCTGTTCATCGTCTCGTCATCTGGTCATCTGGTCATTTGGACATCTCGTCATCTCGTCGTCTCGTCATCTCGTCATCTCGTCATCTGGTCATCTGGTCATCTGGTCATCTGGTCATCTCGTCATTTCGTTATCGTCTCTTCATCGTCTCGTCATCTTGTCACTGGTCATCTCGTTAGCTCGTCATGTGGTCATCTGGTCATCTGGTCATCTCGTCATCTGGTCATCTGGTCATCTGGTCATCTGGTCATCTGGTCATCTGGTCATCTGGTCATCTGGTCATCTGGTTATCTGGTCATCTGGTCATCTGGTCGTCTGGTCATCTGGTCATCTGGTCATCTGGTCATCTGGTCATCTGGTCATCTGGTCATCCGGTCATCTGGTCATCAAGTCATCTGGTCATCTGGTCATCTGGTCATCGTCTCGTCATCTCGTCATCTCGTCATCTCGTCATCTCGTCATCTCGTTATCTCGTCATCTGGTCATCTCGTCATCTGGTCATCTGGTCATCTGGTCATCCGGTCATCTGGTCATCAAGTCATCTGGTCATCTGGTCATCATCTCGTCATCTGGTCATCTGGTCATCTCGTCATTTCGTTATCGTCTCGTCATCTTGTCACTGGTCATCTCGTTATCTCGTCATCTGTTCATCTGGTCATCTGGTCATCTGGTCATCTGGTCATCTGGTCATCTGGTCATCTGGTCATCTGGTCATCTGGTCATCTGGTCATCTGGTCATCTGGTCATCTGGTCATCCAGTCATCTGGTCATCTCGTCATTTCGTTATCGTCTCGTCATCGTCTCGTCATCTTGTCACTGGTCATCTCGTTATCTCGTCATCTGGTCATTTGGTCATCTGGTCATCTGGTCATCTCGTCATCTCGTCATCTGGTCATCTGGTCATCTGGTTATCTGGTCATCTGGTCATCCGGTCATCCTGTCATCTGGTCATTTGATCATCTCGTCATCTCGTCATCTCGTCATCTCGTCATCTCGTCATCTCGTCATCTCGTCATCTCATCATCTCGTCATCTCGTCATCTCGTCATCTCGTCATCTCGTCATCTCGTCATCTCGTCATCTCGTCATCTCGTCATCTCGTCTTCTCGTCATCTCGTCATCTCGTCATCTCGTCATCTGGTCATCTTGTCATTGGTTATCTCGTCATCTGGTCATCTCGTCATCTGGTCATCCGGTCATCTGGTCATCAAGTCATCTGGTCATCGTCTCGTCATCTGGTCATCTGGTCATTTGGTCATCTCGTCATCTCGTCATCTCGTCATCTCGTCATCTCGTCATCTCGTTATCTCGTCATCTCGTCGTCTCGTCATCTGGTCATCTGGTCATCTGGTCATCCGGTCATCTGGTCATCAAGTCATCTGGTCATCTGGTCATCGTCTCGTCATCTGGTCATCTGGTCATTCGATCATCTCGTCATCTCGTCATCTCGTCATCTCGTCATATCGTCATCTTGTCATCTCGTCATCTGGTCATCTGGTCATCTGGTCGTCTGGTCATCTCGTCATCTCGTCATCTCGTCATCTGCTCATCTGATCACCTGGTCATCTGGTCATCTGGTCATCTGGTCATCTGGTCATCTGGTCATCTGGTCATCTGGGCATCTGGTCATCCGTTCATCGTCTCGTCATCTGGTCATCTGGTCATTTGGACATCTCGTCATCTCGTCATCTGGTCATCTGGTCATCTGGTCATCTCGCCATTCCGTTATCGTCTCGTCATCGTCTCGTCATCTTGTCACTGGTCATCTCGTTAGCTCGTCATGTGGTCATCTGGTCATCTCGTCATCTGGTCATCTGGTCATCTGGTCATCTGGTCATCTGGTCATCTGGTCATCTGGTCATCCGGTCATCTGGTCATCTGGTCATCTGGTCATCTGGTCATCTGGTCATCTGGTCATCTGGTCATCTGGTCATCTGGTCATCTGGTCATCTGGTCATCTGGTCATCTGGTCATCTGGTCATCCGGTCATCTGGTCATCAAGTCATCCGGTCATCTGGTCATCTGGTCATCGTCTCGTCATCTGGTCATCTGGTCATTTGGTCATCTCGTCATCTCATCATCTCATCATCTCGTCATCGCGTCATCTCGTCATCTCGTCATCTCGTCATCTCGTCATCTCGTCATCTCGTCATCTCGTCATCTCGTCATCTCGTCATCTCGTCATCTCGTCATCTCGTCATCTCGTCATCTCGTCATCTCGTCACCTCGTCATCTGTTCATCTGGTCATCTGGTCATGTGGTCATCTGGTCATCTGGTCATCTGGTCATCCGGTCATCTGGTCATCAAGTCATCTGGTCATCTGGTCATCATCTCGTCATCTGGTCATCTGGTCATCTCGTCATTTCGTTATCGTCTCGTCATCTTGAGACTGGTCATCTCGTTATCTCGTCATCTGATCATCTGGTCATCTGGTCATCTGGTCATCTGGTCATCTGGTCATCTGGTCATCTGGTCATCTGGTCATCCAGTCATCTAGTCATCTGGTCATCTCGTCATTTTGTTATCGTCTCGTCAACGTCAAGTCATCTTGTCACTGGTCATCTCGTTATCTCGTCATCTGGTCATCTGGTCATCTGGTTATCTGGTCATCTCGGCATCTCGTCATCTTGTCACTGGTCATCTGGTCATCTGGTCATCCGGTCATCTGGTCATCTGGTCATCTGGTCATCTGGTCATCTGGTCATCTCGTCATTTTGTTATCGTCTCGTCATCGTCTCGTCATCTTGTCACTGGTCATCTCGTTATCTGGTCATTTGGTCATCTGGTCATCTGGTCATCTCGGCATCTCGTCATCTCGTCATCTGGTCATCTGGTTATCTGGTCATCTGGTCATCCGGTCATCCTGTCATCTGGTCATTTGATCATCTCGTCATCTCGTCATCTCGTCATCTCGTCATCTCGTCATCTCGTCATCTCGTTATCTCGACATCTCGTCATCTCGTCATCTCGTCATCTCGTCATCTCGTCATCTCGTCATCTCTTCATCTCGTCTTCTCGTCATCTCGTCATCTCGTCATCTCGTCATCTCGTCATCTTGTCATTAGTTATCTCGTCATCTGGTCATCTCGTCATCTCGTCATCTGGTCATCCGGTCATCTGGTCATCTCGTCATCTGGTCATCTGGTCATCTGGTCATCTGGTCATCTGGTCATCTGGTCATCTGGTCACCTGGTCATCTGGTCATCTGGTCATCTGGTCATCTGGTCATCCGGTCATCTGGTCATCAAGTCATCTGGTCATCTGGTCATCATCTCGTCATCTGGTCATCTGGTCATCTCGTCATTTCGTTATCGTCTCGTCATCTTGTCACTGGTCATCTCGTTATCTCGTCATCTGATCATCTGGTCATCTGGTCATCTGGTCATCTGGTCATCTGGTCATCTGGTCATCTGGTCATCTGGTCATCCAGTCATCTGGTCATCTGGTCATTTCGTCATTTTGTTATCGTCTCGTCATCGTCTCGTCATCTTGTCACTGGTCATCTTGTTATCTCGTCATCTGGTCATCTGGTCATCTGGTCATCTCGGCATCTCGTCATCTTGTCACTGGTCATCTGGTCATCTGGTCATCCGGTCATCTGGTCATCTGGTCATCCGGTCATCTGGTCATCTGGTCATCTGGTCATCTGGTCATCTGGTCATCCGGTCATCTGGTCATCCGATCATCTGATCATCAAGTCATCTGGTCATCTGGTCATCTGGTCATCGTCTCGTCATCTGGTCATCTGGTCATTTGGTCATCTCGTCATCTCATCATCTCGTCATCTCGTCATCGCGTCATCTCGTCATCTCGTCATCTCGTCATCTCGTCATCTCGTCATCTCGTCATCTCGTTATCTCGTCATCTGGTCATCTCGTCATCTCGTCACCTCATCATCTGTTCATCTGGTCATCTAGTCATCTGGTCATCTGGTCATCTGGTCATCTGGTCATCTGGTCATCCGGTCATCTGGTCATCAAGTCATCTGGTCATCTGGTCATCATCTCGTCATCTGGTCATCTGGTCATCTCGTCATTTCGTTATGGTCTCGTCATCTTGTCACTGCTCATCTCGTTATCTCGTCATCTGGTCATCTGGTCATCTCGGCATCTCGTCATCTCGTCATCTGGTCATCTGGTTATCTGGTCATCTGGTCATCCGGTCATCCTGTCATCTGGTCATTTGATCATCTCGTCATCTCGTCATCTCGTCATCGAGTCATCGAGTCATCTCGTCATCTCGTCATCTCGTCATCTCGTCATCTCGTCATCTCGTCATCTCGTCATCTCGTTATCTCGTCATCTGGTCATCTCGTCATCTCGTCACCTCGTCATCTGTTCATCTGGTCATCTGGTCATCTGGTCATCTGGTCATCTGGTCATCTGGTCATCCGGTCATCTGGTCATCAAGTCATCTGGTCATCTGGTCATCATCTCGTCATCTGGTCATCTGGTCATCTCGTCATTTCGTTATCGTCTCGTCATCTTGTCACTGGTCATCTCGTTATCTCGTCATCTGATCATCTGGTCATCTGGTCATCTGGTCATCTGGTCATCTGGTCATCTGGTCATCTGGTCATCTGGTCATCTGGTCATCCAGTCATCTGGTCATCTGGTCATCTCGTCATTTTGTTATCGTCTCGTCATCGTCTCGTCATCTTGTCACTGGTCATCTCGTTATCTCGTCATCTGGTCATCTGGTCATCTGGTCATCTGGTCATCTCGACATCTCGTCATCTTGTCACTGGTCATCTGGTCATCTGGTCATCCGGTCATCTGGTCATCTGGTCATCTGGTCATCTGGTCATCTGGTCATCGCGTCATTTTGTTATCGTCTCGTCATCGTCTCGTCATCTTGTCACTGGGCATCTCGTTATCTCGTCATCTGGTCATTCGGTCATCTGGTCATCCGGTCATCGAGGCATCTCGTCATCTCGTCATCTGGTCATCTGGTTATCTGGTCATCTGGTCATCCGGTCATCCTGTCATCTGGTCATTTGATCATCTCGTCATCTCGTCATCTCGTCATCTCGTCATCTCGTCATCTCGTCATCTCGTCATCTGGTCATCTGCTCATCCGGTCATCTGGTCATCAAGTCATCCGGTCATCTGGTCATCATCTCGTCATCTGGTCATCTGGTCATCTCGTCATTTCGTTATCGTCTCGTCATCTTGTCACTGGACATCTCGTTATTTCGTCATCTAATCATCTGGTCATCTGGTCATCTGGTCATCTGGTCATCTGGTCATCTGGTCATCTGTTCATCTGGTCATCTGGTCATCCAGTCATCTGGTCATCTGGTCATCTCGTCATTTTGTTATCGTCTCGTCATCGTCTCGTCATCTTGTCACTGGTCATCTCGTTATCGCGTCATCTGGTCATCTGGTCATCTCGGCATCTCGTCATCTTGTCACTGGTCATCTGGTCATCTGGTCATCTGGTCATCTGGTCATCTGGTCATCTGGTCATCTGGTCATCTGGTCATCTGGTCATCTGGTCATCTGGTCATCTGGTCATCTGGTCATCCAGTCATCTGGTCATCTGGTCATCTCGTCATTTTGTTATCGTCTCGTCATCGTCTCGTCATCTTGTCACTGGTCATCTCGTTATCGCGTCATCTCGTCATCTCGTCATCTCGTCATCTCGTTATCTCGACATCTCGTCATCTCGTCATCTCGTCATCTCGTCATCTCGTCATCTCGTCATCTCTTCATCTCGTCTTCTCGTCATCTCGTCATCTCGTCATCTTGTCATTAGTTATCTCGTCATCTGGTCATCTCGTCATCTCGTCATCTGGTCATCCGGTCATCTGGTCATCTCGTCATCTGGTCATCTGGTCATCTGGTCATCTGGTCATCTGGTCATCTGGTCATCTGGTCACCTGGTCATCTGGTCATCTGGTCATCTGGTCATCTGGTCATCCGGTCATCTGGTCATCAAGTCATCTGGTCATCTGGTCATCATCTCGTCATCTGGTCATCTGGTCATCTCGTCATTTCGTTATCGTCTCGTCATCTTGTCACTGGTCATCTCGTTATCTCGTCATCTGATCATCTGGTCATCTGGTCATCTGGTCATCTGGTCATCTGGTCATCTGGTCATCTGGTCATCTGGTCATCCAGTCATCTGGTCATCTGGTCATTTCGTCATTTTGTTATCGTCTCGTCATCGTCTCGTCATCTTGTCACTGGTCATCTTGTTATCTCGTCATCTGGTCATCTGGTCATCTGGTCATCTCGGCATCTCGTCATCTTGTCACTGGTCATCTGGTCATCTGGTCATCCGGTCATCTGGTCATCTGGTCATCCGGTCATCTGGTCATCTGGTCATCTGGTCATCTGGTCATCTGGTCATCCGGTCATCTGGTCATCCGATCATCTGATCATCAAGTCATCTGGTCATCTGGTCATCTGGTCATCGTCTCGTCATCTGGTCATCTGGTCATTTGGTCATCTCGTCATCTCATCATCTCGTCATCTCGTCATCGCGTCATCTCGTCATCTCGTCATCTCGTCATCTCGTCATCTCGTCATCTCGTCATCTCGTTATCTCGTCATCTGGTCATCTCGTCATCTCGTCACCTCATCATCTGTTCATCTGGTCATCTAGTCATCTGGTCATCTGGTCATCTGGTCATCTGGTCATCTGGTCATCATCTCGTCATCTGGTCATCTGGTCATCTCGTCATTTCGTTATGGTCTCGTCATCTTGTCACTGCTCATCTCGTTATCTCGTCATCTGGTCATCTGGTCATCTCGGCATCTCGTCATCTCGTCATCTGGTCATCTGGTTATCTGGTCATCTGGTCATCCGGTCATCCTGTCATCTGGTCATTTGATCATCTCGTCATCTCGTCATCTCGTCATCGAGTCATCGAGTCATCTCGTCATCTCGTCATCTCGTCATCTCGTCATCTCGTCATCTCGTCATCTCGTCATCTCGTTATCTCGTCATCTGGTCATCTCGTCATCTCGTCACCTCGTCATCTGTTCATCTGGTCATCTGGTCATCTGGTCATCTGGTCATCTGGTCATCTGGTCATCCGGTCATCTGGTCATCAAGTCATCTGGTCATCTGGTCATCATCTCGTCATCTGGTCATCTGGTCATCTCGTCATTTCGTTATCGTCTCGTCATCTTGTCACTGGTCATCTCGTTATCTCGTCATCTGATCATCTGGTCATCTGGTCATCTGGTCATCTGGTCATCTGGTCATCTGGTCATCTGGTCATCTGGTCATCTGGTCATCCAGTCATCTGGTCATCTGGTCATCTCGTCATTTTGTTATCGTCTCGTCATCGTCTCGTCATCTTGTCACTGGTCATCTCGTTATCTCGTCATCTGGTCATCTGGTCATCTGGTCATCTGGTCATCTCGACATCTCGTCATCTTGTCACTGGTCATCTGGTCATCTGGTCATCCGGTCATCTGGTCATCTGGTCATCTGGTCATCTGGTCATCTGGTCATCGCGTCATTTTGTTATCGTCTCGTCATCGTCTCGTCATCTTGTCACTGGGCATCTCGTTATCTCGTCATCTGGTCATTCGGTCATCTGGTCATCCGGTCATCGAGGCATCTCGTCATCTCGTCATCTGGTCATCTGGTTATCTGGTCATCTGGTCATCCGGTCATCCTGTCATCTGGTCATTTGATCATCTCGTCATCTCGTCATCTCGTCATCTCGTCATCTCGTCATCTCGTCATCTCGTCATCTGGTCATCTGCTCATCCGGTCATCTGGTCATCAAGTCATCCGGTCATCTGGTCATCATCTCGTCATCTGGTCATCTGGTCATCTCGTCATTTCGTTATCGTCTCGTCATCTTGTCACTGGACATCTCGTTATTTCGTCATCTAATCATCTGGTCATCTGGTCATCTGGTCATCTGGTCATCTGGTCATCTGGTCATCTGTTCATCTGGTCATCTGGTCATCCAGTCATCTGGTCATCTGGTCATCTCGTCATTTTGTTATCGTCTCGTCATCGTCTCGTCATCTTGTCACTGGTCATCTCGTTATCGCGTCATCTGGTCATCTGGTCATCTCGGCATCTCGTCATCTTGTCACTGGTCATCTGGTCATCTGGTCATCTGGTCATCTGGTCATCTGGTCATCTGGTCATCTGGTCATCTGGTCATCTGGTCATCTGGTCATCTGGTCATCTGGTCATCTGGTCATCTCGTCATCTGGTCATCTGGTCAGCTGGTCATCTGGTCATCTGGTCATCTGGTCATCTGGTCATCTGGTCATCCGGTCATCTCGTCATCTGGTCATCTGGTCATCTGGTCATCTGGTCATCAAGTCATCTGGTCATCTGGTCATCATCTCGTCATCTGGTCATCTGGTCATCTCGTCATTTCGTTATCGTCGCGTCATCTTGTCACTGGTCATCTCGTTATCTCGTCATCTGATCATCTGGTCATCTGGTCATCTGGTCATCTGGTCATCTGGTCATCTAATCATCTGGTCATCTGGTCATCCAGTCATCTGGTCATCTGGTCATCTCGTCATTTTGTTATCGTCTCGTCATCGTCTCGTCATCTTGTCACTGGTCATCTCGTTATCTCGTCCTCTGGTCATCTGGTCATCTGGTCATCTGGTCATCTGGTCATCTGGTCATCTGGTCATCTGGTCATCTGGTCATCTAATCATCTGGTCATCTGGTCATCTGGTCATCTGGTCATCTGGTCATCTGGTCATCCGGTCATCTGGTCATCGAGTCATCTGGTCATCTGGTCATCATCTCGTCATCTGGTCATCTGGTCATCTCGTCATTTCGTTATCGTCTCGTCATCTTGTCACTGGTCATCTCGTTATCTCGTCATCTGATCATCTGGTCATCTGGTCATCTGGTCATCTGGTCATCTGGTCATCTGGTCATCTGGTCATCTGGTCATCTGGTCATCCAGTCATCTGGTCATCTGGTCATTTCGTCATTTTGTTATCGTCTCGTCATCGTCTCGTCATCTTGTCACTGGTCATCTCGTTATCTCGTCATCTGGTCATCTGGTCATCTGGTCATCTGGTCATCTCGGCATCTCGTCATCTTGTCACTGGTCATCTGGTCATCTGGTCATCCGATCATCTGATCATCTGGTCATCTGGTCATCTGGTCATCTGGTCATCTGGTCATCTGGTCATCTGTTCATCTGGTCATCTGGTCATCTGGTTATCCGGTCATCTGGTCATCAAGTCATCTGGTCATCTGGTCATCTGGTCATCGTCTCGTCATCTGGTCATCTGGTCATTTGGTCATCTCGTCATCTCGTCATCGCGTCATCTCGTCATCTCGTCATCTCGTCATCTCGTCATCTCGTCATCTCGTCATCTCGTTATCTCGTCATCTGGTCATCTGGTCATCTGGTCATCTGGTCATCTGGTCATCTGGTCATCTGGTCATCTGGTTATCTGGTCATCTGGTCATCTGGTCATCTGGTCATCCGGTCATCTGGTCATCTGGTCATCATCTCGTCATCTGGTCATCTGGTCATCTCGTCATTTCGTTATCGTCTCGTCATCTTGTCACTGGTCATCTCGTTATCTCGTCATCTGATCATCTGGTCATCTGGTCATCTGGTCATCTGGTCATCTGGTCATCTGGTCATCTGGTCATCTGGTCATCTGGTCATCTGGTCATCTGGTCATCTGGTCATCTGGTCATCTGGTCATCTGGTCATCCAGTCATCTGGTCATCTGGTCATCTCGTCATTTTGTTATCGTCTCGTCATCGTCTCGTCATCTTGTCACTGGTCATCTCGTTATCTCGTCATCTGGTCATCCGGTCATCTGGTCATCTGGTCATCTGGTCATCTCGGCATCTCGTCATCTTGTCACTGGTCATCTGGTCATCTGGTCATCCGGTCATCTGGTCATCTGGTCATCTGGTCATCTGGTCATCTGGTCATCTCGTCATTTTGTTATCGTCTCGTCATCGTCTCGTCATCTTGTCACTGGTCATCTCGTTATCTCGTCATCTGGTCATTTGGTCATCTGGTCATCTGGTCATCTCGGCATCTCGTCATCTCGTCATCTGGTCATCTGGTTATCTGGTCATCTGGTCATCCGATCATCCTGTCATCTGGTCATTTGATCATCTCGTCATCTCGTCATCTCGTCATCTCGTCATCTCGTCATCTCGTCATCTCGTCATCTCGACATCTCGTCATCTCGTCATCTCGTCATCTCGTCATCTCGTCATCTCGTCATCTCGTCTTCTCGTCATCTCGTCATCTCGTCATCTCGTCATCTGGTCATCTTGTCATTGGTTATCTCGTCATCTGGTCATCTCGTCATCTCGTCATCTGGTCATCTGGTCATCTGGTCATCTGGTCATCTGGTCATCTGGTCATCTGATCATCTGGTCATCTGGTCATCTGGTCATCTGGTCATCTGGTCATCTGGTCATCCGGTCATCTGGTCATCAAGTCATCTGGTCATCTGGTCATCATCTCGTCATCTGGTCATCTGGTCATCTCGTCATTTCGTTATCGTCTCGTCATCTTGTCACTGGTCATCTCGTTATCTCGTCATCTGATCATCTGGTCATCTGGTCATCTGGTCATCTGGTCATCTGGTCATCTGGTCATCTGGTCATCCAGTCATCTGGTCATCTGGTCATCTCGTCATTTTGTTATCGTCTCGTCATCGTCTCGTCATCTTGTCACTGGTCATCTCGTGATCTCGACATCTGGTCATCTGGTCATCTGGTCATCTGGTCATCTCGGCATCTCGTCATCTTGTCACTGGTCATCTGGTCATCTGGTCATCTGGTCATCTGGTCATCTGGTCATCTGGTCATCTGGTCATATGGTCATTTGGACATCTCGTCATCTCGTCATCTCGTCATCTCGTCATCTCGTCATCTCGTCATCTCGTCATCCCGTCATATCGTTATCTCGTCATCTGGTCATCTGGTCATCTCGTCATCTCGTCACTGGTCATCTCGTTATCTCGTCATCTGGTCATCTGGTCATCTGGTCATCTGGTCATCATCTCGTCATGTGGTCATCTGGTTATTTGGACATCTCGTCATCTCGTCATCTCGTCATCTCGTCACCTCGTCATCTCGTCATCTCATCATTTCGTCATCTCGTCATATCGTCATCTCGTCATCTGGTCATCTGGTCATGTGGTCATCTCGTCATTTCGTTATCGTCTCGTCATCGTCTCGTCATCTTGTCACTGGTCATCTGGTCATCTGGTCATCCGGTCATCTGGTCATCTGGTCATCTGGTCATCTCGTCATTTTGTTATCGTCTCGTCATCGTCTCGTCATCTTGTCATTGGTCATCTCGTTATCTCGTCATCTGGTCATTTGGTCTTCTGGTCATCTGGTCATCTCGGCATCTCGTCATCTCGTCATCTGGTCATCTGGTTATCTGGTCATCTGGTCATCCATTCATCCTGTCATCTGGTCATTTGATCATCTTGTCATCTCGTCATCTCGTCATCTCGTCATCTCATCATCTCGTCATCTCGTCATCTCGTCATCTCGTCATCTCGTCATCTCGTCTTCTCGTCATCTCGTCATCTCGTCATCTTGTCATCTGGTCATCTTGTCATTGGTTATCTCGTCATCTGGTCATCTCGTCATCTCGTCATCTGGTCATCTGTTCATCTGGTTATTTGGTCATCTGTTCATCTGGTCATCTGGTCATCCGGTCATCTGGTCATCTGTTCATCTGGTCATCTGGTCATCTGGTCATCTGGTCATCTGGTCATCCGGTCATCTGGTCATCAAGTCATCTGGTCATCGTCTCGTCATCTGGTCATCTGGTCATTTGGTCATCTCGTCATCGCGTCATCTCGTCATCTCGTCATCTCGTTATCTCGTCATCTCGTCATCTCGTCATCTTGTTATCTCGTCATCTGGTCATCTCGTCATCTCGTCACCTCGTCATCTGTTCATCTGGTCATCTAGTCATCTGGTCATCTGGTCATCTGGTCATCTGGTCATCTGGTCATCCGGTCATCTGGTCATCAAGTCATCTGGTCATCTGGTCATCATCTCGTCATCTGGTCATCTGGTCATCTCGTCATTTCGTTATGGTCTCGTCATCTTGTCACTGGTCATCTCGTTATCTCGTCATCTGGTCATCTGGTCATCTCGGCATCTCGTCATCTCGTCATCTGGTCATCTGGTTATCTGGTCATCTGGTCATCCGGTCATCCTGTCATCTGGTCATTTGATCTTCTCGTCATCTCGTCATCTCGTCATCTCGCCATCTCGTCATCTCGTCATCTCGTCATCTCGTCATCTCGTCTTCTCGTCATCTCGTCATCTCGTTATCTCGTCATCTGGTCATCTCGTCATCTCGTCATCTGGTCATCTCGTCATGTCGTCATCTAATCATCTGGTCATCTGGTCATATGGTCATCTGGTCATCTGGTCATCTGGTCATCTGGTCATCTGGTCATCTGGTCATCTGGTCATCTGGTCATCTGGTCATCTGGTCATCTGGTCATCTGGTCATCCGGTCATCTGGTCATCAAGTCATCTGGTCATCTGGTCATCATCTCGTCATCTGGTCATCTGGTCATCTCGTCATTTCGTTATCGTCTCGTCATCTTGTCACTGGTCATCTCGTTATCTCGTCATCTGATCATCTGGTCATCTGGTCATCTGGTCATCTGGTCATCTGGTCATCTGGTCATCTGGTCATCCAGTCATCTGGTCATCTGGTCATCTCGTCATTTTGTTATCGTCTCGTCATCGTCTCGTCATCTTGTCATCTGGTCATCTCGGCATCTCGTCATCTTGTCACTGGTCATCTGGTCATCTGGTCATCTGGTCATCTGGTCATCTGGTCATCTGGTCATCTGGTCATATGGTCATTTGGACATCTCGTCATCTCGTCATCTCGTCATCTCGTCATCTCGTCATCTCGTCATCTCGTCATCTCGTCATCTCGTCATCTCGTCATCTCGTCATCCCGTCATATCGTTATCTCGTCATCTGGTCATCTGGTCATCTCGTCATCTCGTCACTGGTCATCTCGTTATCTCGTCATCTGGTCATCTGGTCATCTGATCATCTGGTCATCTCGTCATCTGGTCATCTGGTCATCTGATCATCTGGTCATCTGGTCATCTGGGCATCCGGTCATCTGGTCATCATCTCGTCATGTGGTCATCTGGTCATTTGGACATCTCGTCATCTCGTCATCTCGTCACCTCGTCATCTCGTCATCTGGTCATCTGGTCATGTGGTCATCTGGTCATGTGGTCATCTCGTCATTTCGTTATCGTCTCGTCATCTTGTCACTGGTCATCTGGTCATCTGGTCATCCGGTCATCTGGTCATCTGGTCATCTGGTCATCTGGTCATCTGGTCATCTCGTCATTTTGTTATCGTCTCGTCATCGTCTCGTCATCTTGTCATTGGTCATCTCGTTATCTGGTCATTTGGTCATCTGGTCATCTGGTCATCTCGGCATCTCGTCATCTCGTCATCTGGTCATCTGGTTATCTGGTCATCTGGTCATCCGGTCATCCTGTCATCTGGTCATTTGATCATCTCGTCATCTCGTCATCTCGTCATCTCGTCATCTCATCATCTCGTCATCTCGTCATCTCATCATCTCGTCATCTCGTCATCTCGTCATCTCGTCATCTCGTCATCTCGTCATCTCGTCATCTCGTCATCTCGTCATCTCGTCATCTCGTCATCTCGTCATCTCGTCTTCTCGTCATCTCGTCATCTCGTCATCTCGTCATCTGGTCATCTTGTCATTGGTTATCTCGTCATCTGGTCATCTCGTCATCTCGTCATCTGGTCATCTGGTCATCTGGTTATTTGATCATCTGTTCATCTGGTCATCTGGTCATCTGGTCATCTGGTCATCTGTTCATCTGGTCATCTGGTCATCTGGTCATCTGGTCATCCGGTCATCTGGTCATCAAGTCATCTGGTCATCATCTCGTCATCTCGTCATCTCGTCTTCTCGTCATCTCGTCATCTCGTCATTTCGTCATCTGGTCATCTTGTCATTGGTTATCTCGTCATCTGGTCATCTCGTCATCTGGTCATCTGGTCATCTGGTCATCTGGTCATCTCGTCATTTTGTTATCGTCTCGTCATCGTCTCGTCATCTTGTCATTGGTCATCTCGTTATCTGGTCATTTGGTCATCTGGTCATCTGGTCATCTCGGCATCTCGTCATCTCGTCATCTGGTCATCTGGTTATCTGGTCATCTGGTCATCCGGTCATCCTGTCATCTGGTCATTTGATCATCTCGTCATCTCGTCATCTCGTCATCTCGTCATCTCATCATCTCGTCATCTCGTCATCTCATCATCTCGTCATCTCGTCATCTCGTCATCTCGTCATCTCGTCATCTCGTCATCTCGTCATCTCGTCATCTCGTCATCTCGTCATCTCGTCATCTCGTCATCTCGTCTTCTCGTCATCTCGTCATCTCGTCATCTCGTCATCTGGTCATCTTGTCATTGGTTATCTCGTCATCTGGTCATCTCGTCATCTCGTCATCTGGTCATCTGGTCATCTGGTTATTTGATCATCTGTTCATCTGGTCATCTGGTCATCTGGTCATCTGGTCATCTGTTCATCTGGTCATCTGGTCATCTGGTCATCTGGTCATCCGGTCATCTGGTCATCAAGTCATCTGGTCATCATCTCGTCATCTCGTCATCTCGTCTTCTCGTCATCTCGTCATCTCGTCATCTCGTCATCTGGTCATCTTGTCATTGGTTATCTCGTCATCTGGTCATCTCGTCATCTGGTCATCTGGTCATCTGGTCATCTCGTCATCTCGTCATCTGGTCATCTGGTCATCTGGTCATCTGGTCATCTGGTCATCTGGTCATCTGGTCATCTGGTCATCTGGTCATCTGGTCATCTGGTCATCTGGTCATCTGGTCATCTGGTCATCTGGTCATCCGGTCATCTGGTCATCAAGTCATCTGGTCATCTGGTCATCATCTCGTCATCTGGTCATCTGGTCATCTCGTCATTTCGTTATCGTCTCGTCATCTTGTCACTGGTCATCTCGTTATCTCGTCATCTGGTCATCTGGTCATCTGGTCATCTGGTCATCTGGTCATCTGGTCATCTGGTCATCTGGTCATCTCGTCATCTGGTCATCTGCTCATCCGGTCATCTGGTCATCAAGTCATCCGGTCATCTGGTCATCATCTCGTCATCTGGTCATCTGGTCATCTCGTCATTTCGTTATCGTCTCGTCATCTTGTCACTGGACATCTCGTTATTTCGTCATCTAATCATCTGGTCATCTGGTCATCTGGTCATCTGGTCATCTGGTCATCTGGTCATCTGTTCATCTGGTCATCTGGTCATCCAGTCATCTGGTCATCTGGTCATCTCGTCATTTTGTTATCGTCTCGTCATCGTCTCGTCATCTTGTCACTGGTCATCTCGTTATCGCGTCATCTGGTCATCTGGTCATCTCGGCATCTCGTCATCTTGTCACTGGTCATCTGGTCATCTGGTCATCTGGTCATCTGGTCATCTGGTCATCTGGTCATCTGGTCATCTGGTCATCTGGTCATCTGGTCATCTGGTCATCTGGTCATCTGGTCATCTGGTCATCTCGTCATCTGGTCATCTGGTCATCTGGTCATCTGGTCATCTGGTCATCTGGTCATCTGGTCATCTGGTCATCCGGTCATCTGGTCATCTGGTCATCTGGTCATCTGGTCATCTGGTCATTAAGTCATCTGGTCATCTGGTCATCATCTCGTCATCTGGTCATCTGGTCATCTCGTCATTTCGTTATCGTCGCGTCATCTTGTCACTGGTCATCTCGTTATCTCGTCATCTGATCATCTGGTCATCTGGTCATCTGGTCATCTGGTCATCTGGTCATCTAATCATCTGGTCATCTGGTCATCCAGTCATCTGGTCATCTGGTCATCTCGTCATTTTGTTATCTTCTCGTCATCGTCTCGTCATCTTGTCACTGGTCATCTCGTTATCTCGTCCTCTGGTCATCTGGTCATACGGTCATCTGGTCATCTGGTCATCTGGTCATCTGGTCATCTGGTCATCTGGTCATCTAATCATCTGGTCATCTGGTCATCTGGTCATCTGGTCATCTGGTCATCTGGTCATCCGGTCATCTGGTCATCGAGTCATCTGGTCATCTGGTCATCATCTCGTCATCTGGTCATCTGGTCATCTCGTCATTTCGTTATCGTCTCGTCATCTTGTCACTGGTCATCTCGTTATCTCGTCATCTGATCATCTGGTCATCTGGTCATCTGGTCATCTGGTCATCTGGTCATCTGGTCATCTGGTCATCTGGTCATCTGGTCATCCAGTCATCTGGTCATCTGGTCATTTCGTCATTTTGTTATCGTCTCGTCATCGTCTCGTCATCTTGTCACTGGTCATCTCGTTATCTCGTCATCTGGTCATCTGGTCATCTGGTCATCTGGTCATCTCGGCATCTCGTCATCTTGTCACTGGTCATCTGGTCATCTGGTCATCCGATCATCTGATCATCTGGTCATCTGGTCATCTGGTCATCTGGTCATCTGGTCATCTGTTCATCTGGTCATCTGGTCATCTGGTTATCCGGTCATCTGGTCATCAAGTCATCTGGTCATCTGGTCATCTGGTCATCGTCTCGTCATCTGGTCATCTGGTCATTTGGTCATCTCGTCATCTCGTCATCGCGTGATCTCGTCATCTCGTCATCTCGTCATCTCGTCATCTCGTCATCTCGTCATCTCGTTATCTCGTCATCTGGTCATCTGGTCATCTGGTCATCTGGTCATCTGGTCATCTGGTCATCTGGTCATCTGGTTATCTGGTCATCTGGTCATCTGGTCATCTGGTCATCCGGTCATCTGGTCATCTGGTCATCATCTCGTCATCTGGTCATCTGGTCATCTCGTCATTTCGTTATCGTCTCGTCATCTTGTCACTGGTCATCTCGTTATCTCGTCATCTGATCATCTGGTCATCTGGTCATCTGGTCATCTGGTCATCTGGTCATCTGGTCATCTGGTCATCTGGTCATCTGGTCATCTGGTCATCTGGTCATCTGGTCATCTGGTCATCTGGTCATCCAGTCATCTGGTCATCTGGTCATCTCGTCATTTTGTTATCGTCTCGTCATCGTCTCGTCATCTTGTCACTGGTCATCTCGTTATCTCGTCATCTGGTCATCTGGTCATCTGGTCATCTGGTCATCTGGTCATCTCGGCATCTCGTCATCTTGTCACTGGTCATCTGGTCATCTGGTCATCCGGTCATCTGGTCATCTGGTCATCTGGTCATCTGGTCATCTGGTCATCTCGTCATTTTGTTATCGTCTCGTCATCGTCTCGTCATCTTGTCACTGGTCATCTCGTTATCTCGTCATCTGGTCATTTGGTCATCTGGTCATCTGGTCATCTCGGCATCTCGTCATCTCGTCATCTGGTCATCTGGTTATCTGGTCATCTGGTCATCCGATCATCCTGTCATCTGGTCATTTGATCATCTCGTCATCTCGTCATCTCGTCATCTGGTCATCTCGTCATCTCATCATCTCGTCATCTCGTCATCTCATCATCTCGTCATCTCGTCATCTCGTCATCTCGTCATCTCGTCATCTCGTCATCTCGTCATCTCGTCATCTCGTCATCTCGTCATCTCGTCATCTCGTCATCTCGTCATCTCGTCATCTCGTCATCTCGTCTTCTCGTCATCTCGTCATCTCGTCATCTCGTCATCTGGTCATCTTGTCATTGGTTATCTCGTCATCTGGTCATCTCGTCATCTCGTCATCTGGTCATCTGGTCATCTGGTTATTTGATCATCTGTTCATCTGGTCATCTGGTCATCTGGTCATCTGGTCATCTGTTCATCTGGTCATCTGGTCATCTGGTCATCTGGTCATCCGGTCATCTGGTCATCAAGTCATCTGGTCATCATCTCGTCATCTCGTCATCTCGTCTTCTCGTCATCTCGTCATCTCGTCATCTCGTCATCTGGTCATCTTGTCATTGGTTATCTCGTCATCTGGTCATCTCGTCATCTGGTCATCTGGTCATCTGGTCATCTCGTCATCTCGTCATCTGGTCATCTGGTCATCTGGTCATCTGGTCATCTGGTCATCTGGTCATCTGGTCATCTGGTCATCTGGTCATCTGGTCATCTGGTCATCTGGTCATCTGGTCATCCGGTCATCTGGTCATCAAGTCATCTGGTCATCTGGTCATCATCTCGTCATCTGGTCATCTGGTCATCTCGTCATTTCGTTATCGTCTCGTCATCTTGTCACTGGTCATCTCGTTATCTCGTCATCTGGTCATCTGGTCATCTGGTCATCTGGTCATCTGGTCATCTGGTCATCTGGTCATCTGGTCATCTCGTCATCTGGTCATCTGCTCATCCGGTCATCTGGTCATCAAGTCATCCGGTCATCTGGTCATCATCTCGTCATCTGGTCATCTGGTCATCTCGTCATTTCGTTATCGTCTCGTCATCTTGTCACTGGACATCTCGTTATTTCGTCATCTAATCATCTGGTCATCTGGTCATCTGGTCATCTGGTCATCTGGTCATCTGGTCATCTGTTCATCTGGTCATCTGGTCATCCAGTCATCTGGTCATCTGGTCATCTCGTCATTTTGTTATCGTCTCGTCATCGTCTCGTCATCTTGTCACTGGTCATCTCGTTATCGCGTCATCTGGTCATCTGGTCATCTCGGCATCTCGTCATCTTGTCACTGGTCATCTGGTCATCTGGTCATCTGGTCATCTGGTCATCTGGTCATCTGGTCATCTGGTCATCTGGTCATCTGGTCATCTGGTCATCTGGTCATCTGGTCATCTGGTCATCTGGTCATCTCGTCATCTGGTCATCTGGTCATCTGGTCATCTGGTCATCTGGTCATCTGGTCATCTGGTCATCTGGTCATCCGGTCATCTGGTC
This sequence comes from Dyspetes luteomarginatus, assembly GCA_963669185.1. Classification (NCBI taxonomy): domain Eukaryota; kingdom Metazoa; phylum Arthropoda; class Insecta; order Hymenoptera; family Ichneumonidae; genus Dyspetes; species Dyspetes luteomarginatus. Next base: position 11,492,537 of record OY769906.1, read on the forward strand.
ATCTGGTCATCTGGTCATCTGGTCATCTGGTCATTAAGTCATCTGGTCATCTGGTCATCATCTCGTCATCTGGTCATCTGGTCATCTCGTCATTTCGTTATCGTCGCGTCATCTTGTCACTGGTCATCTCGTTATCTCGTCATCTGATCATCTGGTCATCTGGTCATCTGGTCATCTGGTCATCTGGTCATCTAATCATCTGGTCATCTGGTCATCCAGTCATCTGGTCATCTGGTCATCTCGTCATTTTGTTATCTTCTCGTCATCGTCTCGTCATCTTGTCACTGGTCATCTCGTTATCTCGTCCTCTGGTCATCTGGTCATACGGTCATCTGGTCATCTGGTCATCTGGTCATCTGGTCATCTGGTCATCTGGTCATCTAATCATCTGGTCATCTGGTCATCTGGTCATCTGGTCATCTGGTCATCTGGTCATCCGGTCATCTGGTCATCGAGTCATCTGGTCATCTGGTCATCATCTCGTCATCTGGTCATCTGGTCATCTCGTCATTTCGTTATCGTCTCGTCATCTTGTCACTGGTCATCTCGTTATCTCGTCATCTGATCATCTGGTCATCTGGTCATCTGGTCATCTGGTCATCTGGTCATCTGGTCATCTGGTCATCTGGTCATCTGGTCATCCAGTCATCTGGTCATCTGGTCATTTCGTCATTTTGTTATCGTCTCGTCATCGTCTCGTCATCTTGTCACTGGTCATCTCGTTATCTCGTCATCTGGTCATCTGGTCATCTGGTCATCTGGTCATCTCGGCATCTCGTCATCTTGTCACTGGTCATCTGGTCATCTGGTCATCCGATCATCTGATCATCTGGTCATCTGGTCATCTGGTCATCTGGTCATCTGGTCATCTGTTCATCTGGTCATCTGGTCATCTGGTTATCCGGTCATCTGGTCATCAAGTCATCTGGTCATCTGGTCATCTGGTCATCGTCTCGTCATCTGGTCATCTGGTCATTTGGTCATCTCGTCATCTCGTCATCGCGTGATCTCGTCATCTCGTCATCTCGTCATCTCGTCATCTCGTCATCTCGTCATCTCGTTATCTCGTCATCTGGTCATCTGGTCATCTGGTCATCTGGTCATCTGGTCATCTGGTCATCTGGTCATCTGGTTATCTGGTCATCTGGTCATCTGGTCATCTGGTCATCCGGTCATCTGGTCATCTGGTCATCATCTCGTCATCTGGTCATCTGGTCATCTCGTCATTTCGTTATCGTCTCGTCATCTTGTCACTGGTCATCTCGTTATCTCGTCATCTGATCATCTGGTCATCTGGTCATCTGGTCATCTGGTCATCTGGTCATCTGGTCATCTGGTCATCTGGTCATCTGGTCATCTGGTCATCTGGTCATCTGGTCATCTGGTCATCTGGTCATCCAGTCATCTGGTCATCTGGTCATCTCGTCATTTTGTTATCGTCTCGTCATCGTCTCGTCATCTTGTCACTGGTCATCTCGTTATCTCGTCATCTGGTCATCTGGTCATCTGGTCATCTGGTCATCTGGTCATCTCGGCATCTCGTCATCTTGTCACTGGTCATCTGGTCATCTGGTCATCCGGTCATCTGGTCATCTGGTCATCTGGTCATCTGGTCATCTGGTCATCTCGTCATTTTGTTATCGTCTCGTCATCGTCTCGTCATCTTGTCACTGGTCATCTCGTTATCTCGTCATCTGGTCATTTGGTCATCTGGTCATCTGGTCATCTCGGCATCTCGTCATCTCGTCATCTGGTCATCTGGTTATCTGGTCATCTGGTCATCCGATCATCCTGTCATCTGGTCATTTGATCATCTCGTCATCTCGTCATCTCGTCATCTCGTCATCTCGTCATCTCGACATCTCGTCATCTCGTCATCTCGTCATCTCGTCATCTCGTCATCTCGTCATCTCGTCTTCTCGTCATCTCGTCATCTCGTCATCTCGTCATCTGGTCATCTTGTCATTGGTTATCTCGTCATCTGGTCATCTCGTCATCTCGTCATCTGGTCATCTGGTCATCTGGTCATCTGGTCATCTGGTCATCTGGTCATCTGGTCATCTGGTCATCTGGTCATCTGGTCATCTGGTCATCTGGTCATCTGGTCATCCGGTCATCTGGTCATCAAGTCATCTGGTCATCTGGTCATCATCTCGTCATCTGGTCATCTGGTCATCTCGTCATTTCGTTATCGTCTCGTCATCTTGTCACTGGTCATCTCGTTATCTCGTCATCTGATCATCTGGTCATCTGGTCATCTGGTCATCTGGTCATCTGGTCATCTGGTCATCTGGTCATCCAGTCATCTGGTCATCTGGTCATCTCGTCATTTTGTTATCGTCTCGTCATCGTCTCGTCATCTTGTCACTGGTCATCTCGTGATCTCGACATCTGGTCATCTGGTCATCTGGTCATCTGGTCATCTCGGCATCTCGTCATCTTGTCACTGGTCATCTGGTCATCTGGTCATCTGGTCATCTGGTCATCTGGTCATCTGGTCATCTGGTCATATGGTCATTTGGACATCTCGTCATCTCGTCATCTCTTCATCTCGTCATCTCGTCATCTCGTCATCTCGTCATCCCGTCATATCGTTATCTCGTCATCTGGTCATCTGGTCATCTCGTCATCTCGTCACTGGTCATCTCGTTATCTCGTCATCTGGTCATCTGGTCATCTGGTCATCTGGTCATCTGGTCATCTGGGCATCTGGTCATCTGGTCATCATCTCGTCATGTGGTCATCTGGTCATTTGGACATCTCGTCATCTCGTCATCTCGTCATCTCGTCACCTCGTCATCTCGTCATCTCATCATTTCGTCATCTCGTCATATCGTCATCTCGTCATCTGGTCATCTGGTCATGTGGTCATCTCGTCATTTCGTTATCGTCTCGTCATCGTCTCGTCATCTTGTCACTGGTCATCTGGTCATCTGGTCATCCGGTCATCTGGTCATCTGGTCATCTGGTCATCTCGTCATTTTGTTATCGTCTCGTCATCGTCTCGTCATCTTGTCATTGGTCATCTCGTTATCTCGTCATCTGGTCATTTGGTCTTCTGGTCATCTGGTCATCTCGGCATCTCGTCATCTCGTCATCTGGTCATCTGGTTATCTGGTCATCTGGTCATCCATTCATCCTGTCATCTGGTCATTTGATCATCTTGTCATCTCGTCATCTCGTCATCTCGTCATCTCATCATCTCGTCATCTCGTCATCTCGTCATCTCGTCATCTCGTCATCTCGTCTTCTCGTCATCTCGTCATCTCGTCATCTTGTCATCTGGTCATCTTGTCATTGGTTATCTCGTCATCTGGTCATCTCGTCATCTCGTCATCTGGTCATCTGTTCATCTGGTTATTTGGTCATCTGTTCATCTGGTCATCTGGTCATCCGGTCATCTGGTCATCTGTTCATCTGGTCATCTGGTCATCTGGTCATCTGGTCATCTGGTCATCCGGTCATCTGGTCATCAAGTCATCTGGTCATCGTCTCGTCATCTGGTCATCTGGTCATTTGGTCATCTCGTCATCGCGTCATCTCGTCATCTCGTCATCTCGTTATCTCGTCATCTCGTCATCTCGTCATCTTGTTATCTCGTCATCTGGTCATCTCGTCATCTCGTCACCTCGTCATCTGTTCATCTGGTCATCTAGTCATCTGGTCATCTGGTCATCTGGTCATCTGGTCATCTGGTCATCCGGTCATCTGGTCATCAAGTCATCTGGTCATCTGGTCATCATCTCGTCATCTGGTCATCTGGTCATCTCGTCATTTCGTTATGGTCTCGTCATCTTGTCACTGGTCATCTCGTTATCTCGTCATCTGGTCATCTGGTCATCTCGGCATCTCGTCATCTCGTCATCTGGTCATCTGGTTATCTGGTCATCTGGTCATCCGGTCATCCTGTCATCTGGTCATTTGATCTTCTCGTCATCTCGTCATCTCGTCATCTCGCCATCTCGTCATCTCGTCATCTCGTCATCTCGTCATCTCGTCTTCTCGTCATCTCGTCATCTCGTCATCTCGTCGTCTGGTCATCTTGTCATTGGTTATCTCGTCATCTGGTCATCTCGTCATCTCGTCATCTGGTCATCTCGTCATGTCGTCATCTAATCATCTGGTCATCTGGTCATATGGTCATCTGGTCATCTGGTCATCTGGTCATCTGGTCATCTGGTCATCTGGTCATCTGGTCATCTGGTCATCTGGTCATCTGGTCATCTGGTCATCTGGTCATCCGGTCATCTGGTCATCAAGTCATCTGGTCATCTGGTCATCATCTCGTCATCTGGTCATCTGGTCATCTCGTCATTTCGTTATCGTCTCGTCATCTTGTCACTGGTCATCTCGTTACCTCGTCATCTGATCATCTGGTCATCTGGTCATCTGGTCATCTGGTCATCTGGTCATCTGGTCATCTGGTCATCCAGTCATCTGGTCATCTGGTCATCTCGTCATTTTGTTATCGTCTCGTCATCGTCTCGTCATCTTGTCATCTGGTCATCTCGGCATCTCGTCATCTTGTCACTGGTCATCTGGTCATCTGGTCATCTGGTCATCTGGTCATCTGGTCATCTGGTCATCTGGTCATCTGGTCATCTGGTCATCTGGTCATATGGTCATTTGGACATCTCGTCATCTCGTCATCTCGTCATCTCGTCATCTCGTCATCTCGTCATCTCGTCATCTCGTCATCTCGTCATCTCGTCATCCCGTCATATCGTTATCTCGTCATCTGGTCATCTGGTCATCTCGTCATCTCGTCACTGGTCATCTCGTTATCTCGTCATGTGGTCATCTGGTCATCTGATCATCTGGTCATCTGGTCATCTGGGCATCTGGTCATCTGGTCATCATCTCGTCATGTGGTCATCTGGTCATTTGGACATCTCGTCATCTCGTCATCTCGTCACCTCGTCATCTCGTCATCTGGTCATCTGGTCATGTGGTCATCTGGTCATGTGGTCATCTGGTCATGTGGTCATCTCGTCATTTCGTTATCGTCTCGTCATCTTGTCACTGGTCATCTGGTCATCTGGTCATCCGGTCATCTGGTCATCTGGTCATCTGGTCATCTGGTCATCTGGTCATCTCGTCATTTTGTTATCGTCTCGTCATCGTCTCGTCATCTTGTCATTGGTCATCTCGTTATCTGGTCATTTGGTCATCTGGTCATCTGGTCATCTCGGCATCTCGTCATCTCGTCATCTGGTCATCTGGTTATCTGGTCATCTGGTCATCCGGTCATCCTGTCATCTGGTCATTTGATCATCTCGTCATCTCGTCATCTCGTCATCTCGTCATCTCATCATCTCGTCATCTCGTAATCTCATCATCTCGTCATCTCGTCATCTCGTCATCTCGTCATCTCGTCATCTCGTCATCTCGTCATCTCGTCATCTCGTCATCTCGTCATCTCGTCATCTCGTCTTCTCGTCATCTCGTCATCTCGTCATCTCGTCATCTCGTCATCTTGTCATTGGTTATCTCGTCATCTGGTCATCTCGTCATCTCGTCATCTGGTCATCTGGTCATCTGGTTATTTGATCATCTGTTCATCTGGTCATCTGGTCATCTGGTCATCTGGTCATCTGTTCATCTGGTCATCTGGTCATCTGGTCATCTGGTCATCCGGTCATCTGGTCATCAAGTCATCTGGTCATCATCTCGTCATCTCGTCATCTCGTCTTCTCGTCATCTCGTCATCTCGTCATCTCGTCATCTGGTCATCTTGTCATTGGTTATCTCGTCATCTGGTCATCTCGTCATCTGGTCATCTGGTCATCTGGTCATCTCGTCATCTCGTCATCTGGTCATCTGGTCATCTGGTCATCTGGTCATCTGGTCATCTGGTCATCTGGTCATCTGGTCATCTGGTCATCTGGTCATCTGGTCATCCGGTCATCTGGTCATCAAGTCATCTGGTCATCTGGTCATCATCTCGTCATCTGGTCATCTGGTCATCTCGTCATTTCGTTATCGTCTCGTCATCTTGTCACTGGTCATCTCGTTATCTCGTCATCTAATCATCTGGTCATCTGGTCATCTGGTCATCTGGTCATCTGGTCATCTAATCATCTGGTCATCTGGTCATCCAGTCATCTGGTCATCTGGTCATCTCGTCATTTTGTTATCGTCTCGTCATCGTCTCGTCATCTTGTCACTGGTCATCTCGTTATCTCGTCATCTGATCATCTGGTCATCTGGTCATCTGGTCATCCGGTCATCTGGTCATCAAGTCATCTGGTCATCTGGTCATCATCTCGTCATCTGGTCATCTGGTCATCTCGTCATTTCGTTATCGTCTCGTCATCTTGTCACTGGACATCTCGTTATTTCGTCATCTGATCATCTGGTCATCTGGTCATCTGGTCATCTGGTCATCTGGTCATCTGGTCATCTGGTCATCCAGTCATCTGGTTATCTGGTCATCTCGTCATTTTGTTATCGTCTCGTCATCGTCTCGTCATCTTGTCACTGGTCATCTCGTTATCGCGTCATCTGGTCATCTGGTCATCTCGGCATCTCGTCATCTTGTCACTGGTCATCTGGTCATCTGGTCATCTGGTCATCTGGTCATCTGGTCATCTGGTCATCTGGTCATCTGGTCATCTGGTCATCTGGTCATCTGGTCATCTCGTCATCTGGTCATCTGGTCATCTGGTCATCTGGTCATCTGGTCATCTGGTCATCTGGTCATCTGGTCATCAAGTCATCTGGTCATCTGGTCATCATCTCGTCATCTGGTCATCTGGTCATCTCGTCATTTCGTTATCGTCGCGTTATCTTGTCACTGGTCATCTCGTTATCTCGTCATCTGATCATCTGGTCATCTGGTCATCTGGTCATCTGGTCATCTGGTCATCTAATCATCTGGTCATCTGGTCATCCAGTCATCTGGTCATCTGGTCATCTGGTCATCTGGTCATCTGGTCATCTGGTCATCTGGTCATCTGTTCATCTGGTCATCTGGTCATCTGGTTATCCGGTCATCTGGTCATCAAGTCATCTGGTCATCTGGTCATCTGGTCATCGTCTCGTCATCTGGTCATCTGGTCATTTGGTCATCTCGTCATCTCATCATCTCGTCATCTCGTCATCGCGTCATCTCGTCATCTCGTCATCTCGTCATCTCGTCATCTCGTCATCTCGTCATCTCGTTATCTCGTCATCTGGTCATCTGGTCATCTGGTCATCTGGTCATCTCGGCATCTCGTCATCTTGTCACTGGTCATCTGGTCATCTGGTCATCCGATCATCTGGTCATCTGGTCATCTGGTCATCTGGTCATCTGGTCATCTGGTCATCTGTTCATCTGGTCATCTGGTCATCTGGTTATCCGGTCATCTGGTCATCAAGTCATCTGGTCATCTGGTCATCTGGTCATCGTCTCGTCATCTGGTCATCTGGTCATCTGGTCATCTGGTCATTTGGTCATCTCGTCATCTCATCATCTCGTCATCTCGTCATCGCGTGATCTCGTCATCTCGTCATCTCGTCATCTCGTCATCTCGTCATCTCGTCATCTCGTTATCTCGTCATCTGGTCATCTGGTCATCTGGTCATCTGGTCATCTGGTCATCTGGTCATCTGGTCATCTGGTCATCTGGTCATCTGGTCATCTGGTCATCTGGTCATCCGGTCATCTGGTCATCAAGTCATCTGGTCATCTGGTCATCATCTCGTCATCTGGTCATCTGGTCATCTCGTCATTTCGTTATCGTCTCGTCATCTTGTCACTGGTCATCTCGTTATCTCGTCATCTGATCATCTGGTCATCTGGTCATCTGGTCATCTGGTCATCTGGTCATCTGGTCATCTGGTCATCTGGTCATCTGGTCATCTGGTCATCCAGTCATCTGGTCATCTGGTCATCTCGTCATTTTGTTATCGTCTCGTCATCGTCTCGTCATCTTGTCACTGGTCATCTCGTTATCTCGTCATCTGGTCATCTGGTCATCTGGTCATCTGGTCATCTGGTCATCTCGGCATCTCGTCATCTTGTCACTGGTCATCTGGTCATCTGGTCATCCGGTCATCTGGTCATCTGGTCATCTGGTCATCTGGTCATCTGGTCATCTCGTCATTTTGTTATCGTCTCGTCATCGTCTCGTCATCTTGTCACTGGTCATCTCGTTATCTCGTCATCTGGTCATTTGGTCATCTGGTCATCTGGTCATCTCGGCATCTCGTCATCTCGTCATCTGGTCATCTGGTTATCTGGTCATCTGGTCATCCGATCATCCTGTCATCTGGTCATTTGATCATCTCGTCATCTCGTCATCTCGTCATCTCGTCATCTCGTCATCTCGTCTTCTCGTCATCTCGTCATCTCGTCATCTCGTCATCTGGTCATCTTGTCATTGGTTATCTCGTCATCTGGTCATCTCGTCATCTCGTCATCTGGTCATCTGGTCATCTGGTCATCTGGTCATCTGGTCATCTGGTCATCTGGTCATCTGGTCATCTGGTCATCTGGTCATCTGGTCATCTGGTCATCCGGTCATCTGGTCATCAAGTCATCTGGTCATCTGGTCATCATCTCGTCATCTGGTCATCTGGTCATCTCGTCATTTCGTTATCGTCTCGTCATCTTGTCACTGGTCATCTCGTTATCTCGTCATCTGATCATCTGGTCATCTGGTCATCTGGTCATCTGGTCATCTGGTCATCTGGTCATCTGTTCATCCAGTCATCTGGTCATCTGGTCATCTCGTCATTTTGTTATCGTCTCGTCATCGTCTCGTCATCTTGTCACTGGTCATCTCGTTATCTCGACATCTGGTCATCTGGTCATCTGGTCATCTGGTCATCTCGGCATTTCGTCATCTTGTCACTGGTCATCTGGTCATCTGGTCATCTGGTCATCTGGTCATCTGGTCATCTGGTCATCTGGTCATATGGTCATTTGGACATCTCGTCATCTCGTCATCTCGTCATCTCGTCATCTCGTCATCTCGTCATCTCGTCATCCCGTCATATCGTTATCTCGTCATCTGGTCATCTGGTCATCTCGTCATCTCGTCACTGGTCATCTCGTTATCTCGTCATCTGGTCATCTGGTCATCTGGTCATCTGGTCATCTGGTCATCTGGGCATCTGGTCATCTGGTCATCATCTCGTCATGTGGTCATCTGGTCATTTGGACATCTCGTCATCTCGTCATCTCGTCATCTCGTCACCTCGTCATCTCGTCATCTCATCATTTCGTCATCTCGTCATATCGTCATCTCGTCATCTGGTCATCTGGTCATGTGGTCATCTCGTCATTTCGTTATCGTCTCGTCATCGTCTCGTCATCTTGTCACTGGTCATCTGGTCATCTGGTCATCCGGTCATCTGGTCATCTGGTCATCTGGTCATCTGGTCATCTGGTCATCTCGTCATTTTGTTATCGTCTCGTCATCGTCTCGTCATCTTGTCATTGGTCATCTCGTTATCTCGTCATCTGGTCATTTGGTCTTCTGGTCATCTGGTCATCTCGGCATCTCGTCATCTCGTCATCTGGTCATCTGGTTATCTGGTCATCTGGTCATCCATTCATCCTGTCATCTGGTCATTTGATCATCTTGTCATCTCGTCATCTCGTCATCTCGTCATCTCATCATCTCGTCATCTCGTCATCTCATCATCTCGTCATCTCGTCATCTCGTCATCTCGTCATTTCGTCATCTCGTCATCTCGTCATCTCGTCATCTCGTCATCCCGTCATCTCGTCTTCTCGTCATCTCGTCATCTCGTCATCTTGTCATCTGGTCATCTTGTCATTGGTTATCTCGTCATCTGGTCATCTCGTCATCTCGTCATCTGGTCATCTGTTCATCTGGTTATTTGGTCATCTGTTCATCTGGTCATCTGGTCATCCGGTCATCTGGTCATCTGTTCATCTGGTCATCTGGTCATCTGGTCATCTGGTCATCTGGTCATCTGGTCATCTGGTCATCTGGTCATCCGGTCATCTGGTCATCAAGTCATCTGGTCATCTGGTCATCTGGTCATCGTCTCGTCATCTGGTCATCTGGTCATTTGGTCATCTCGTCATCTCATCATCTCGTCATCTCGTCATCGCGTCATCTCGTCATCTCGTCATCTCGTCATCTCGTCATCTCGTCATCTCGTCATCTCGTTATCTCGTCATCTGGTCATCTCGTCATCTCGTCACCTCGTCATCTGTTCATCTGGTCATCTGGTCATCTGGTCATCTGGTCATCTGGTCATCTGGTCATCCGGTCATCTGGTCATCAAGTCATCTGGTCATCTGGTCATCATCTCGTCATCTGGTCATCTGGTCATCTCGTCATTTCGTTATCGTCTCGTCATCTTGTCACTGGTCATCTCGTTATCTCGTCATCTGATCATCTGGTCATCTGGTCATCTGGTCATCTGGTCATCTGGTCATCTGGTCATCTGGTCATCTGGTCATCTGGTCATCCAGTCATCTGGTCATCTGGTCATCTCGTCATTTTGTTATCGTCTCGTCATCGTCTCGTCATCTTGTCACTGGTCATCTCGTTATCTCGTCATCTGGTCATCTGGTCATCTGGTCATCTGGTCATCTCGGCATCTCGTCATCTTGTCACTGGTCATCTGGTCATCTGGTCATCCGGTCATATGGTCATCTGGTCATCTGGTCATCTGGTCATCTGGTCATCGCGTCATTTTGTTATCGTCTCGTCATCGTCTCGTCATCTTGTCACTGGTCATCTCGTTATCTCGTCATCTGGTCATTCGGTCATCTGGTCATCCGGTCATCGAGGCATCTCGTCATCTCGTCATCTGGTCATCTGGTTATCTGGTCATCTGGTCATCCGGTCATCCTGTCATCTGGTCATTTGATCATCTCGTCATCTTGTCATCTCGTCATCTCGTCATCTCGACATCTCGTCATCTCGTCATCGAGTCATCTCGTCATCTCGTCATCTCGTCATCTCGTCATCTCGTCATCTCGTTATCTCGTCTTCTCGTCATCTCGTCATCTCGTCATCTCGTCATCTGGTCATCTTGTCATTGGTTATCTCGTCATCTGGTCATCTCGTCATCTGGTCATCTGGTCATCTGGTCATCTGGTCATCTGGTCATCTGGTCATCTGGTCATCTGGTCATCTGGTCATCTGGTCATCTGGTCATCTGGTCATCTGGTCATCTGGTCATCTGCTCATTCGGTCATCTGGTCATCAAGTCATCTGGTCATCTGGTCATCATCTCGTCATCTGGTCATCTGGTCATCTCGTCATTTCGTTATCGTCTCGTCATCTTGTCACTGGACATCTCGTTATTTCGTCATCTGATCATCTGGTCATCTGGTCATCTGGTCATCTGGTCATCTGGTCATCTGGTCATCTGGTCATCCAGTCATCTGGTTATCTGGTCATCTCGTCATTTTGTTATCGTCTCGTCATCGTCTCGTCATCTTGTCACTGGTCATCTCGTTATCGCGTCATCTGGTCATCTGGTCATCTCGGCATCTCGTCATCTTGTCACTGGTCATCTGGTCATCTGGTCATCTGGTCATCTGGTCATCTGGTCATCTGGTCATCTGGTCATCTGGTCATCTGGTCATCTGGTCATCTGGTCATCTCGTCATCTGGTCATCTGGTCATCTCGTCATTTCGTTATCGTCGCGTTATCTTGTCACTGGTCATCTCGTTATCTCGTCATCTGATCATCTGGTCATCTGGTCATCTGGTCATCTGGTCATCTGGTCATCTAATCATCTGGTCATCTGGTCATCCAGTCATCTGGTCATCTGGTCATCTCGTCATTTTGTTATCGTCTCGTCATCGTCTCGTCATCTTGTCACTGGTCATCTCGTTATCTCGTCATCTGATCATCTGGTCATCTGGTCATCTGGTCATCCGGTCATCTGGTCATCAAGTCATCTGGTCATCTGGTCATCATCTCGTCATCTGGTCATCTGGTCATCTCGTCATTTCGTTATCGTCTCGTCATCTTGTCACTGGACATCTCGTTATTTCGTCATCTGATCATCTGGTCATCTGGTCATCTGGTCATCTGGTCATCTGGTCATCTGGTCATCTGGTCATCCAGTCATCTGGTTATCTGGTCATCTCGTCATTTTGTTATCGTCTCGTCATCGTCTCGTCATCTTGTCACTGGTCATCTCGTTATCGCGTCATCTGGTCATCTGGTCATCTCGGCATCTCGTCATCTTGTCACTGGTCATCTGGTCATCTGGTCATCTGGTCATCTGGTCATCTGGTCATCTGGTCATCTGGTCATCTGGTCATCTGGTCATCTGGTCATCTGGTCATCTCGTCATCTGGTCATCTGGTCATCTGGTCATCTGGTCATCTGGTCATCTGGTCATCTGGTCATCTGGTCATCAAGTCATCTGGTCATCTGGTCATCATCTCGTCATCTGGTCATCTGGTCATCTCGTCATTTCGTTATCGTCGCGTTATCTTGTCACTGGTCATCTCGTTATCTCGTCATCTGATCATCTGGTCATCTGGTCATCTGGTCATCTGGTCATCTGGTCATCTAATCATCTGGTCATCTGGTCATCCAGTCATCTGGTCATCTGGTCATTTCGTCATTTTGTTATCGTCTCGTCATCGTCTCGTCATCTTGTCACTGGTCATCTCGTTATCTCGTCATCTGGTCATCTGGTCATCTGGTCATCTGGTCATCTCGGCATCTCGTCATCTTGTCACTGGTCATCTGGTCATCTGGTCATCCGATCATCTGGTCATCTGGTCATCTGGTCATCTGGTCATCTGGTCATCTGGTCATCTGGTCATCTGTTCATCTGGTCATCTGGTCATCTGGTTATCCGGTCATCTGGTCATCAAGTCATCTGGTCATCTGGTCATCGTCTCGTCATCTGGTCATCTGGTCATTTGAACATCTCGTCATCTCGTCATCTCGTCATCTCGTCATATCGTCATCTTGTCATCTCGTCATCTGGTCTTCTGATCATCCGGTCGTCTGGTCATCTCGTCATCTCGTCATCTCGTCATCTGCTCATCTGATCACCTGGTCATCTGGTCATCTGGTCATCTGGTCATCTGGTCATCTGGTCATCTCGTCATCTGGTCATCTGGGCATCTGGTCATCTAATCATCGTCTCGTCATCTGGTCATCTGGTCATTTCGATATCTCGTCATCTCGTCATCTCGTCATCTCGTCATCTCGTCATCTCGTCATCTCGTCATCTCGTCATCTCGTCATCTGGTCATCTGGTCATCTCGTCATTTTGTTATCGTCTCGTCATCGTCTCGTCATCTTGTCACTGGTCATCTCGTTAGCTCGTCATGTGGTCATCTGGTCATCTCGTCATCTGGTCATCTGGTCATCTGGTTATCTGGTCATCTGGTCATCTCGTCTCGTCATCTCATCATCTGGTCATCTGGTGCCCTGGTCATGTCGTCATCTCGTCATCTCGTCATCTCGTCATCTCGTCATCTCGTCTCGTCATCGTCTCGTCATTTCATCACAGGTCATCTCGTCATCTCGTCATCTCGTCATCTCTTCATCTGGTCATCTGGTCATCTGGTCATCTGGTCATCTGTTCACCCGGTCATGTTGTCATCTGGTCATCTGGTCATCTGGTCATCTGGTCATCTGGTCATCTGGTCATCTGGTCATCTGGTCATCTGGTCATCAGGTCATCTGGTCATCTGGTCATCTGGTAATTTGGTCATCTAATCATCCGCTCATCAGGTCATCTGGTCATCTGGTCATCTCGTCATTTCCTCATCTCGTCATCTCGCCATCTCGTCATCTCGTCTTCTGGTCATCTGTCATCTGGTCATCTGGTCATCTGTCATCTGGTCATCTGGTCATATAGCCGTCTGGTCATCTGGTCATCTGGTCATCTGGTCATCTGGGCATCTGGTCATCTCGTCATCTTGTCATCTCGTCATGTCGTCACCTAGTCATCTGGTCATCTGGTCATCTCTTCATCTCGTAATCTCGTCTGTTGAAAAAGCTTAATATGCTTTCGCCCTGCATGTTGCATTGCTCGTCGACGTTTTCGATGAGATGTAGAAGCGCGCGCATGCGCGAAATAGCTACGAGGAGATCACGATCGATGCGTCGTTCGACCGTGTTAGTTGCCTTCGAGCGTCGTACGAGCAATGTCTAGTCGAGTTTACGCAGTACAAAATAAATCTATTATTCATTTATTCATCGTGTCATACTATTTTCATTTCCTGTCATCTCGTCATCGTCTCGTCATCTCGTAATCTCGTCATCCCGTTATCTCGTCATCTCCTCATCTTGTTATCATGTCATCTCGTCATCTCGTCCTCTCGTAATCCCGTCATCTCGTCATCTCGTCATCTCGTCCTCTCGTAATCTCGTCATCTCGTGATCTCGTCATCTCGTCATCTCGTCGTCTCGTCATCTCGTCATCTCGTCATCTCGTCATCTTGTCTCGTCATCGTCTCGTCATCTCATCTCTGGTCATCTCGTCATCTTGTCATATGTTCATCTGGTCATCTGGTCATCTGGTCATTTGGTCTTCTGGTCAACTGGTCATGTCGTCATCTGGTAATCTGGCCATCTGGTCATCTGGTCATCTCGTCTCGTCATCGTCGCGGCATCTCATCACTGGTCATCTCGTCATCTGGTCATCTGGTCACCTGGTCATGTCGTCATCTGGTCATCTGATTATCTGGTCATCTGTTCATCTCGTCTCGTCATCGTCTCGTCATCTCATCACTGGTCCTCTCGTCATCTCGTCATCTCGTCGTCTCGTCATCGTCTCTTCATCTCGTCATCTGGTCATATTGTCATCTCGTCATCTGGTCATCTGGTCGTCTGGTCATCTGGTCATCGTCTCGTCATCCGGTCATCTCGTCATTTGGTCATCACGTCATCTCGTCATCTCGTCATCTGGACATCTGGTCATCTCGTCATTTCGTCATCTCGTCATCTCGTCATTAAGTCATCTCGTCATCTCGTCATCTCGTCATCTCGTCAACTCGTCATCTGGTCATCTCGTCATCTCGTCATCTCTTCATCTCGTCATCTCATCATCCCGTCATATCGTCATCTCGTCATCTCGTCATCTGGTCAACTGGTCATCTCGTCATTTTGTTGTCGTCTCGTCATCGTCTCGTCATCTTGTCACTGGTCATCACGTTATCTCGTCATCTGGTCATGTGGTCATCTGGTCATCTCGGCATCTCGTCATCTCGTCACCTGGTCATATGGTCATCTGGTCATCTGGTCATCTGGTCATCTGGTCATCCGGTCATCTGATCATCTGGTCATCTGGTCATCTGGTCATATGGTCATTTGGTTATCTCGTCATCTCGTCATCTCGTCATCTCGTCATCTCGTCATCTCGTCATCTCGTCATCTCGTCATCTCGTCATCTCGTCATCTCGTCATCTCGTCATCTCGTCATCTCGTCATCTCGTTATCTCGTCCTCTCGTCGTCTCGTCATCGTCTGGTCATCTCGTCATCTCTTCTTCTCGTCATCTCGTCATCTCGTCATGTCGTCATCTCGTCATCTCGTCGTCTCGTCATTGACTCGTCATCTCGTCATCTGGTCATATCGTCATCTCGTCATCGTCTCGTCATCTCGCAATCTCCTCATTTCGTCATTTCGTCATCTGGTCATCTGGACATCTGGTCATCTGGTCATCTAATCATCTGGTTATCTGGATATCTGGTCATCCGGTCATCTGATCATCTCATCATCTCGTCATCTCGTCTGCATGCAATCTCGTCATCACGTCATCTCGTCATCTCGTCTTCATGTCATCTCGTCATCTCGACGTCCGGTCATCTATTCATCTGGTCATCTGGTCATCTGGTCATATGGTCATATTGTCATCTGGTCATCTGGTCATCTGTTCATCTGGTCATCTGGTCATCTCGTCATCTCGTCATCTCGTCATCTCGTCATCTGGTCATCTCGTCATCTCATCATCCGGTCATCTATTCATCTGGTCATCTGGTCATCCAGTCATCTGGTCATCTGGTCATCTGGTCAACTAATCATCGGGTCATCGGGTCATCTGGTCATCTCGTCATCTGGTCATCTGGTCATCTAGTCATCCGGTCATCTGGTCATCTGGTCATCTGGTCATCTCTTCATTTGGTCATCTGGTCATCCAGTCATCTCGTCATCTCGTCATCTCGTCAACTCGTCATCTCGTCATCTCGTCATCTCGTCATCTCGTCATCTAAACGTCGGGTCATCTGGTCATCTGGTCATCTCTTCATCTCGTCATTTGGTCATCTGGTCATCTGGTCTTCTCGTCATCTCGTCATCTTGTCATCTCGTCATCCCGTCTTCGTGTCATCTCGTCATCTCGACGTCCGATCATCTATTCATCTGGTCATCTGGTCATCTCGTCATCTGCTCATCTCATCATCTGGTCATCTGGTCATCTGGTCATCTGGTCATCTCGTCATCTGGTCATCTCGTCATCTCGTCTCGTCATCGCCTCGTCATCTCATCACTGGTCATCTCGTCATCTGGTCACCTGGTCATGTCGTCATCTAATCATCTGATCATCAGGTCATTTGGTCATCTGGTCATCTGGTCATTTCGTCATCTCAACATCTGGTCATCTGGTCATCTCGTCACCTCGTTATATCGTCATCTCGTCATCTGGTCATCTGGTCATCTGGTCATCGCGTCTCGTCATCGTCCCGTCATTTCGTCATCTCGTCATCTGGTCATCTGGTCATTTGGTCATCTCGTCATCTCGTCATCTCGTCATCTCGTCATATCGTCAACTCGTCATCTGGCCATCTGGTCATCTGGTCATCTGTTCATCTGGTAATCTGGTCATCAGGTCAACTGGTAATCTGGTCATCCGGTCATCTGGTCATCTGGTCAACTTGTCTCGTCATCGTCGCGGCATCTCATCACTGGTCATCCCGTCATCTCGTCATCTGGTCATCTGGTCACCTGGTCATGTCGTCATCTGGTCATCTGGTTATCTGGTCATCTGTTCATCTGGTCATCTGGTCATCTGGTCATCCGGTGATCTGGTCATCTGGTCATCTGGTCGTCTGGTCGTCTGGTCATCAGGTCATCGTCTGGTCATCTGGTCATCAGGTCATTTGGTCATCTCGTCATCTCGTCATCTCGTCATCTTGTCATCTGGTCATCTGGTCACCTGGTCATGTCGTCATCTAATCATCTGATCATCAGGTCATTTGGTCATTTGGTCATCTGGTCATCTGGTCATTTCGTCATCTCAACATCTGGTCATCTGGTCATCTCGTCATCTCGTCATCTCGTCATCTCGTAATCTCGTCATCTCGTCATATCGTCATCTCGTCATCTGGTCATCGCGTCTCGTCATCGTCCCGTCATTTCGTCATCTCGTCATCTGGTCATCTGGTCATTTGGTCATCTCGTCATCTCGTCATCTCGTCATCTCGTCATATCGTCAACTCGTCATCTGGCCATCTGGTCATCTGGTTATCTGTTCATCTGGTAATCTGGTCATCAGGTCAACTGGTAATCTGGTCATCTGGTCATCTGATCATCTGGTCGACTTGTCTCGTCATCGTCGCACCATCTCATCACTGGTCATCCCGTCATCTCGTCATCTGGTCATCTGGTCACCTGGTCATGTCGTCATCTGGTTATCTGGTCATCTGTTCATCTGGTCATCTGGTCATCTGGTCATCTGGTCATCTGGTCATCTTGACATCTGGTTATCTGGTCATCTGGTCATCTGGTCATCTGGTCATCTGGTCATCTCGTCATCTCGTCATCTCTTCATCTCGTCATCTTGTCATCTCGTCATCGTCTCTTCATCGTCTCGCATCTGGTCATCTCGTCATCGTCTCTTCATCATCTCGTCATCTGGTTATCTGGTCACCTCGTCATCTGGTCATCTCGTTTTCTCATCATCTCATCAACATCTTGTCATCTCGTCACCTCGTCATCTCTTTATCTCTTCATCTCGTCATCTCGTCATCTCGTCACCTCTTCATCTTGTCATCTCGTCATCTCGTCATCTCGTCATCTCGTCACCTCTTCATCTCGTCATTTCGTCATCTCGTCATCTCGTCATCTAGTCATCTGATCATCTGGTCATCTCATCATCTCGTCTTCTCGTCATCTCATCATCATCTTGTCATCTCGTCATATCGTGATCTCGTCATCTCGTCATCCCGTCATCTCGTCATCCCGTCATCTCGTCATCCCGTCATCTCGTTATCTTGTCATCTCGTTATCTCGTTATCTCGTCATCCTGTCATCTCGTCATCGTGTCATCTTGTCATCTTGTCATCTTGTCTTCTCGTGATTTCGTTATCTCGTCATCTCCTCATCTTGTCATCTGGTCATCTGGTCATCTCGTCATTTGGTCATCTGATCATCTGGCCATCGTCTCGTCATCTCGTCATCCGGTCATCTGGTCATCTGGTCATCTCGTCATCTCGTCATCTCGTCATTTCGACATCTGGTCATCTCGTCATCTTGTCATCTCGTCATCCGGTCATCTCGTCATCGTCTCGTCATCCGGTCATCTCGTCATCGTCTCGTCATCCGGTCATCTGGTCATCTCGTCATCGTCTCTTCTTCGTCTGGTCATCTGGTCATCTGGCTATCTGGTCATCTGGTCATCTGGTCATCTGGTCATCTGGTCATCTGGTCATCTGGTCATCTGGTCATCTGGTCATCTGGTCATCTGGTCATCTGATCATCTGGTCATCTCGTCATCTGGTCATCTCGTCATCTCGTCATCTGGTCATCTGGTCGTCTCGTCATCTGGTCATCTGGTCATCTGGTCATCTCATCATCTCGTCTTCTCGTCATCTTATCATCATCTTGTCATCTCGTCATGTCGTCACCTCGTCATCTCGTCATCTCGTCATCTCGTCATCTCGTTATCTCGTCATCTCGTCATCTCGTCATCTCGTCATTTGGTCATCCGGTCATCTGGTCATCTCGTCATTGCGTCATCTGGTCATCTGGTCATATCTAGCCATCGTCTTGTCATTTCGTCATCTCGTCATCTCGTCATCTCGTCATCTCGTCATGTCGTCATCGTCTCGTCATCGTCTCGTCATCTGGTCATCTCGTCATTGCGTCATCTCGTCATCTCGTCATCGTCTCGTCATCTGCTCATCTGGTCATCTGGTCATCTGGTCATCTCGTCTTCTCGTCATCTTATCATCATCTTGTCATCTCATCATCATCTTGTCATCTCGTCATCTTGTAATCTCGTCATCTTGTCATCTCGTCATCCGGTTATCTGGCCATCTCGTCATCGTCTCTTCATCCTCTGGTCATCTGGTCATCTGGCCACCTGGTCATCTGGCCACCTGGTCATCTGGTCATCTGGTCATCTGGTCGACTGGTCATTTGGTCACCTGGTCATCTGGTCATCTGGTCATCTGGTCAACTCGTCATCTCGTCATCTCGTCACCTCGTCACCTCGTCTTCTCGTCATCTCGTCATCTCGTCATCTCGTCATCTCGTCATCTCGTCATCTCGTCATCTTGTCATCTCGTCATCTCGTCATATCGGCATCGCGTCATCTCGTCATCTCGTCATCTCGTCATCTCTTCATCTCGTCATCTCGTCATCTCGTCATCTCGTCATCTCGTCATCTCGTCATCTCGTCATCTCGTCATCTCGTCATCTCGTCATCTCGTCATCTCGTGACCTCGTCATCTCGTCATCTGGTCACCTCGTCATCTCGTCATCTGGTCATCTCGTCATCTCGTCATGTCGTCATCGTCTTGTCATCGTCTCGTCATCTGGTCATCTCGTCATTTCGTCATCCCGTCATCTCGTCATCGTCTCGTCATCTGGTCATCTGGTCATCTGGTCATCTGGTCATCTCGTCTTCTCGTCATCTCATCATCATCTTGTCATCTCATCATCATCTTGTCATCTCGTCATCTCGTCATCTCGTCATCTCGTAATCTCGTCATCTCGTCATCTCGTCATCTCGTCATCTCGTCATCTCGTGACCTCGTCATCTCGTCATCTGGTCACCTTGTCATCTGGTCATCTGGTCATCTCATCATCTCATCATCTCGTCTTTCCGTTATCTCATCATCATCTTGTCATCTCGTCATCTCGTTATCTCGTTATCTCGTCATCTCGTTATCTCGTCATCTCGTTATCTCGTCATCTCGTCATCTCGTCATCGTCTCTTCATCGTCTCGTCATCTGGTCATCTGGTCATCTCGTCATCTGGTCATCTGGTCATCTGCTCATCTCGTTTTCTCGTCATCTCATCATCATCTCGTCATCTCGTCATCTCGTCATCTCGTTATCTCGTCATCTCGTCATTTCGACATCTGGTCATCTCGTCATCTCGTCATCTTGTCATCTCGTCATCCGGTCATCTCGTCATCGTCTCTTCTTCGTCTGGTCATCTGGTCATCTGGCCATCTGGTCATCTGGTCATCTGGTCATCTGGTCATCTGGTCATCTGGTCATCTGGTCATCTGGTCATCTGGTCATCTGGTCATCTGGTCATCTCGTCATCTCGTCATCTGGTCATCTGGTCATCTTGTCACCTGGTCATCTGGTCATCTGGTCATCTGGTCATCTGGTCATCTGGATATCTGGTCATCCGGTCATCTGATCATCTCGTCATCTCGTCATCTCGTCTGCATGCAATCTCGTCATCACGTCATCTCGTCATCTCGTCTTCATGTCATCTCGTCATCTCGACGTCCGGTCATCTATTCATCTGGTCATCTGGTCATATGGTCATATGGTCATCTGGTCATCTGGTCATCTTTTCATCTGGTCATCTGCTCATCTGGTCATCTGGCCATCTGGTCATCTGGTCATCTCGTCATCTCGTCATATCGTCATATCGTCATCGGGTCATCTCGTCATCTCAACATCTGGTCATCTGGTCATCTGGTCATCTCGTCATCTCGTCATCTCGTCATCTCGTCATCTCTTCATCTGGTCATCCCGTCATCTGGTCATCTCGTAATCTCGTAATCTCGTCACCTCGTCATCTCGTCATATCGTCACCTCGTCACCTCGCCATCTCGTCATGTGGTCAACTCGTCATCTGGTCATCTCTTCATCTCGTCATCCGGTCATCTATTCATCTGGTCTACTGGTCATCTAGTGATCTAATCATCCGGTTATCTCGTCATCTCGTCATCTCGTCGTCTCGTCATCTCGTCATTTGGTCATCCGGTCATCTGGTCATCTAGTCATCTGGACATCTGGTCATCTGGTCATCTGGTCATCTCTTCATCTCGTCATCTTGTCATCTCGTCATCGTCTCTTCATCGTCTCGTCATCTGGTCATCTCGTAATCGTCTCTTCATCATCTCGTCATCTGGTTATCTGGTCACCTCGTCATCTGGTCATCTGGTCATCTGGTCATCTCGTTTTCTCATCATCTCATCAACATTTTGTCATCTCGTCACCTCGTCATCTCTTCATCTCTTCATCTCGTCATCTCGTCATCTCGTCACCTCTTCATCTCGTCATCTCGTCATCTCGTCATCTCGTCATCTCGTCACCTCTTCATCTCGTCATTTCGTCATCTCGTCATCTCGTCATCTAGTCATCTGATCATCTAGTCATCTCATCATCTCGTCTTCTCGTCATCTCATCATCATCTTGTCATCTCGTCATATCGTAATCTCGTCATCTCGTCATCCCGTCATCTCGTCATCCCGTCATCTCGTTATCCTGTCATCTCGTTATCTCGTTATCTCGTCATCCTGTCATCTCGTCATCGTGTCATCTTGTTATCTTGTCATCTTGTCTTCTCGTGATTTCGTTATCTCGTCATCTCCTCATCTTGTCATCTGGTCATCTGGTCATCTCGTCATTTGGTCATCTGATCATCTGGCCATCGTCTCGTCATCTCGTCATCCGGTCATCTGGTCATCTGGTCATCTCGTCATCCGGTCATCTGGTCATCTGGTCATCTCGTCATCGTCTCGTCATCTCGTCATCCGGTCATCTGGTTATCCGGTCTTCTGGCCCCCTGGTCATCTGGTCATCTGATCATCTGGTCATCTGGCCAGCTGGTCATCTGGTCATCTGATCATCTGGTCATCTTGTCATCTCGTCATCCGGTCCTCTGGTCATCTCGTCATCTCGTCATCTAGTCATCTTGTCATATCGTCATTCGGTCCTCTGTTCATCTCGTCATCTGGCCACCTGGTCACATGATCATTTCATCATCTCGTCTTTTCGTCATCTCATCATCATCTTGTCATTTCGACACCTCGTCATCTCGTCATCTCGTCATCTCGTCATCTCGTCATCTCGTCATCGTCTCTTCATCGTCTCGTCATCTGGTCATCTGGTCATCTGGTCTTCTGCTCATCTCGTTTTCTCGTCATCTCATCATCATCTCGTCATCTCGTCATCTCGTCATCTCGTCATCTCGTCATCTCGTCATCTCGTCATCTCGTCATTTCGACATCTAGTCATCTCGTCATCTCGTCATCTTGTCATCTCGTCATCCGGTCATCTTGTCATCGTCTCGTCATCCGGTCATCTGGTCATCTCGTCATCGTCTCTTCTTCGTCTGGTCATCTGGTCATCTGACCATCTGGTCATCTGGTCATCTGGTCATCTGGTCATCTGGTCATCTGGTCATCTGGTCATCTGGTCATCTGGTCATCTGGTCATTCGATCATCTGGTCATCTCGTCATCTGGTCATCTCGTCATCTCGTCATCTGGTCATCTGGTCATCTCGTCATCTGGTCATCTGGTCATCTGGTCATCTCATCATCTCGTCTTCTCGTCATCTTATCATCATCTTGTCATCTCGTCATGTCGTCACCTCGTCATCTCGTCATCTCGTCATCTCGTCATCTCGTTATCTCGTCATCTCGTCATCTCGTCATCTCGTCATTTGGTCATCTGGTCATCTGGTCATCTCGTCATTCCGTCATCTGGTCATCTGGTCATATCTAGCCATCGTCTTGTCATTTCGTCATCTCGTCATCTCGTCATCTCGTTATCTCGTCATCTCGTTATCTCGTCATCTCGTCATCTCGTCATCGTCTCTTCATCGTCTCGTCATCTGGTCATCTGGTCATCTCGTCATCTGGTCATCTGGTCATCTGCTCATCTCGTTTTCTCGTCATCTCATCATCATCTCGTCATCTCGTCATCTCGTCATCTCGTTATCTCGTCATCTCGTCATTTCGACATCTGGTCATCTCGTCATCTCGTCATCTTGTCATCTCGTCATCCGGTCATCTCGTCATCGTCTCTTCTTCGTCTGGTCATCTGGTCATCTGGCCATCTGGTCATCTGGTCATCTGGTCATCTGGTCATCTGGTCATCTGGTCATCTGGTCATCTGGTCATCTGGTCATCTGGTCATCTGGTCATCTCGTCATCTCGTCATCTGGTCATCTGGTCATCTTGTCACCTGGTCATCTGGTCATCTGGTCATCTGGTCATCTGGTCATCTGGATATCTGGTCAT
This sequence comes from Dyspetes luteomarginatus, assembly GCA_963669185.1. Classification (NCBI taxonomy): domain Eukaryota; kingdom Metazoa; phylum Arthropoda; class Insecta; order Hymenoptera; family Ichneumonidae; genus Dyspetes; species Dyspetes luteomarginatus. The sequence goes on from OY769906.1 coordinate 11,515,927, forward strand.
CCGGTCATCTGATCATCTCGTCATCTCGTCATCTCGTCTGCATGCAATCTCGTCATCACGTCATCTCGTCATCTCGTCTTCATGTCATCTCGTCATCTCGACGTCCGGTCATCTATTCATCTGGTCATCTGGTCATATGGTCATATGGTCATCTGGTCATCTGGTCATCTTTTCATCTGGTCATCTGCTCATCTGGTCATCTGGCCATCTGGTCATCTGGTCATCTCGTCATCTCGTCATATCGTCATATCGTCATCGGGTCATCTCGTCATCTCAACATCTGGTCATCTGGTCATCTGGTCATCTCGTCATCTCGTCATCTCGTCATCTCGTCATCTCTTCATCTGGTCATCCCGTCATCTGGTCATCTCGTAATCTCGTAATCTCGTCACCTCGTCATCTCGTCATATCGTCACCTCGTCACCTCGCCATCTCGTCATGTGGTCAACTCGTCATCTGGTCATCTCTTCATCTCGTCATCCGGTCATCTATTCATCTGGTCTACTGGTCATCTAGTGATCTAATCATCCGGTTATCTCGTCATCTCGTCGTCTCGTCATCTCGTCATTTGGTCATCCGGTCATCTGGTCATCTAGTCATCTGGACATCTGGTCATCTGGTCATCTGGTCATCTCTTCATCTCGTCATCTTGTCATCTCGTCATCGTCTCTTCATCGTCTCGTCATCTGGTCATCTCGTAATCGTCTCTTCATCATCTCGTCATCTGGTTATCTGGTCACCTCGTCATCTGGTCATCTGGTCATCTGGTCATCTCGTTTTCTCATCATCTCATCAACATTTTGTCATCTCGTCACCTCGTCATCTCTTCATCTCTTCATCTCGTCATCTCGTCATCTCGTCACCTCTTCATCTCGTCATCTCGTCATCTCGTCATCTCGTCATCTCGTCACCTCTTCATCTCGTCATTTCGTCATCTCGTCATCTCGTCATCTAGTCATCTGATCATCTAGTCATCTCATCATCTCGTCTTCTCGTCATCTCATCATCATCTTGTCATCTCGTCATATCGTAATCTCGTCATCTCGTCATCCCGTCATCTCGTCATCCCGTCATCTCGTTATCCTGTCATCTCGTTATCTCGTTATCTCGTCATCCTGTCATCTCGTCATCGTGTCATCTTGTTATCTTGTCATCTTGTCTTCTCGTGATTTCGTTATCTCGTCATCTCCTCATCTTGTCATCTGGTCATCTGGTCATCTCGTCATTTGGTCATCTGATCATCTGGCCATCGTCTCGTCATCTCGTCATCCGGTCATCTGGTCATCTGGTCATCTCGTCATCCGGTCATCTGGTCATCTGGTCATCTCGTCATCGTCTCGTCATCTCGTCATCCGGTCATCTGGTTATCCGGTCTTCTGGCCCCCTGGTCATCTGGTCATCTGATCATCTGGTCATCTGGCCAGCTGGTCATCTGGTCATCTGATCATCTGGTCATCTTGTCATCTCGTCATCCGGTCCTCTGGTCATCTCGTCATCTCGTCATCTAGTCATCTTGTCATATCGTCATTCGGTCCTCTGTTCATCTCGTCATCTGGCCACCTGGTCACATGATCATTTCATCATCTCGTCTTTTCGTCATCTCATCATCATCTTGTCATTTCGACACCTCGTCATCTCGTCATCTCGTCATCTCGTCATCTCGTCATCTCGTCATCGTCTCTTCATCGTCTCGTCATCTGGTCATCTGGTCATCTGGTCTTCTGCTCATCTCGTTTTCTCGTCATCTCATCATCATCTCGTCATCTCGTCATCTCGTCATCTCGTCATCTCGTCATCTCGTCATCTCGTCATCTCGTCATTTCGACATCTAGTCATCTCGTCATCTCGTCATCTTGTCATCTCGTCATCCGGTCATCTTGTCATCGTCTCGTCATCCGGTCATCTGGTCATCTCGTCATCGTCTCTTCTTCGTCTGGTCATCTGGTCATCTGACCATCTGGTCATCTGGTCATCTGGTCATCTGGTCATCTGGTCATCTGGTCATCTGGTCATCTGGTCATCTGGTCATCTGGTCATTCGATCATCTGGTCATCTCGTCATCTGGTCATCTCGTCATCTCGTCATCTGGTCATCTGGTCATCTCGTCATCTGGTCATCTGGTCATCTGGTCATCTCATCATCTCGTCTTCTCGTCATCTTATCATCATCTTGTCATCTCGTCATGTCGTCACCTCGTCATCTCGTCATCTCGTCATCTCGTCATCTCGTTATCTCGTCATCTCGTCATCTCGTCATCTCGTCATTTGGTCATCTGGTCATCTGGTCATCTCGTCATTCCGTCATCTGGTCATCTGGTCATCTGGTCATCTGGTCATCTCGTCATTCCGTCATCTGGTCATCTGGTCATATCTAGCCATCGTCTTGTCATTTCGTCATCTCGTCATCTCGTCATCTCGTCATCTCGTCATCTCGTCATCTCGTCATGTCGTCATCGTCTCGTCATCGTCTCGTCATCTGGTCATCTCGTCATCTCGTAATCTCGTCATCTTGTCATCTCGTCATCCGGTTATCTGGCCATCTCGTCATCGTCTCTTCATCCTCTGGTCATCTGGTCATCTGGCCACCTGGTCATCTGGCCACCTGGTCATCTGGTCATCTGGTCATCTGGTCGACTGGTCACCTGGTCATCTGGTCATCTGGTCATCTGGTCATCTCGTCATCTCGTCATCTCGTCACCTCGTCTTCTCGTCATCTCGTCATCTCGTCATCTCGTCATCTCGTCATCTTGTCATCTCGTCATCCGGTCATCTCGTCATCGTCTCTTCTTCGTCTGGTCATCTGGTCATCTGGCCATCTGGTCATCTGGTCATCTGGTCATCTGGTCATCTGGTCATCTGGTCATCTGGTCATCTGGTCATCTGGTCATCTGGTCATCTGGTCATCTCGTCATCTTGTCATCTGGTCATCTGGTCATCTGGTCATCTGGTCATCTGGTCATCTGGTCATCTGGATATCTGGTCATCCGGTCATCTGATCATCTCGTCATCTCGTCATCTCGTCTGCATGCAATCTCGTCATCACGTCATCTCGTCATCTCGTCTTCATGTCATCTCGTCATCTCGACGTCCGGTCATCTATTCATCTGGTCATCTGGTCATCTGGTCATATGGTCATATGGTCATCTGATCATCTGGTCATCTGTTCATCTGGTCATCTGGTCATCTGGTCATCTGGCCATCTGGTCATCTGGTCATCTCGTCATATCGTCATATCGTCATCTCGTCATCTCGTCATCTCGTCATCTCGTCATCTCTTCATCTGGTCATCCCGTCATCTGGTCATCTCGTCATCTCGTAATCTCGTCACCTCGTCATCTCGTCATATCGTCACCTCGTCACCTCGCCATCTCGTCATGTGGTCAACTCGTAATCTGGTCATCTCTTCATCTCGTCATCCGGTCATCTATTCATCTGGTCTACTGGTCATCTAGTGATCTAATCATCCGGTCATCTCGTCATCTCGTCATCTCGTCATCTCGTCATTTGGTCATCCGGTCATCTGGTCATTTAGTCATCTGGACATCTGGTTATCTGGTCATCTGGTCATCTGGTCATCTGGTCATCTGGTCATCTGGTCATCTGGTCATCTGGTAATCTCTTCATCTCGTCATCTTGTCATCTCGTCATCGTCTCTTCATCGTCTCGTCATCTGGTCATCTCGTCATCGTCTCTTCATCATCTCGTCATCTGGTTATCTGGTCACCTCGTCATCTGGTCATCTAGTCATCTGGTCATCTCGTTTTCTCATCATCTCATCAACATCTTGTCATCTCGTCACCTCGTCATCTCTTCATCACTTCGTCTCGTCATCTCGTCATCTCGTCACCTCTTCATCTCGTCATCTCGTCATCTCGTCATCTCGTCATCTCGTCACCTCTTCATCTCGTCATTTCGTCATCTCGTCATCTCGTCATCTAGTCATCTGATCATCTGGTCATCTCATCATCTCGTCTTGTCGTCATCTCATCATCATCTTGTCATCTCGTCATATCGTAATCTCGTCATCTCGTCATCCCGTCATCTCGTCATCCCGTCATCTCGTTATCCTGTCATCTCGTTATCTCGTTATCTCGTCATCCTGTCATCTCGTCATCGTGTCATCTTGTCATCTTGTCATCTTGTCTTCTCGTGATTTCGTTATCTCGTCATCTCCTCATCTTGTCATCTGGTCATCCGGTCATCTCGTCATTTGGTCATCTGATCATCTGGCCATCGTCTCGTCATCTCGTCATCCGGTCATCTGGTCATCTGGTCATCTCGTCATCCGGTCATCTGGTCATCTGGTCATCTCGTCATCGTCTCGTCATCTCGTCATCCGGTCATCTGGTTATCCGGTCATCTGGCCCCCTGGTCATCTGGTCATCTGATCATCTGGTCATCTGGCCAGCTGGTCATCTGGTCATCTGGTCATCTGGTCATCTTGTCATCTCGTCATCCGGTCCTCGGGTCATCGCGTCATCTCGTCATCTAGTCATCTTGTCATATCGTCATCCGGTCATCTCGTCATCGTCTCTTCTTCGTCTGGTCATCTGGTCATCTGGCCATCTGGTCATCTGGTCATCTGGTCATCTGGTCATCTGGTCATCTGGTCATCTGGTCATCTGGTCATCTGGTCATCTGGTCATCTGGTCATCTGGTCATCTCGTCATCTGGTCATCTGGTCATCTGGTCATCTGGTCATCTGGTCATCTGGTCATCTGGTCATCTGGATATCTGGTCATCCGGTCATCTGATCATCTCGTCATCTCGTCATCTCGTCTGCATGCAATCTCGTCATCACGTCATCTCGTCATCTCGTCTTCATGTCATCTCGTCATCTCGACGTCCGGTCATCTATTCATCTGGTCATCTGGTCATATGATCATATGGTCATCTGGTCATCTGGTCATCTGTTCATCTGGTCATCTGGTCATCTGGTCATCTGGCCATCTGGTCATCTGGTCATCTCGTCATATCGTCATATCGTCATCGGGTCATCTCGTCATCTCAACATCTGGTCATCTGGTCATCTGGTCATCTCGTCATCTCGTCATCTCGTCATCTCTTCATCTGGTCATCCCGTCATCTGGTCATCTCGTCATCTCGTAATCTCGTCACCTCGTCATCTCGTCATATCGTCACCTCGTCACCTCGTTATCTCGTCATGTGGTCAACTCGTCATCTGGTCATCTCTTCATCTCGTCATCCGGTCATCTATTCATCTGGTCTACTGGTCATCTAGTGATCTAATCATCCGGTCATCTCGTCATCTCGTCATCTCGTCATCTCGTCATTTGGTCATCCGGTCATCTGGTCATCTAGTCATCTGGACATCTGGTTATCTGGTCATCTAATCATCTGGTCATCTGGTCATCTGGTCATCTGGTCATCTGGTCACCTCGTCATCTGGTCATCTGGTCATCTCGTCATCTTGTCATCTCGTCATCGTCTCTTCATCGTCTCGTCATCTGGTCATCTCGTCATCGTCTCTCCATCATCTCGTCATCTGGTTATCTGGTCACCTCGTCATCTGGTCATCTGGTCATCTCGTCATCTGGTCATCTGGTCATCTGGTCATCTCATCATCTCATCATCATCTTGTCATCTCGTCATGTCGTCACCTCGTCATCTCGTCATCTCGTCATCTCGTCATCTCGTTATCTCGTCATCTCGTCATCTCGTCATCTCGTCATTTGGTCATCTGGTCATCTGGTCATCTCGTCATTCCGTCATCTGGTCATCTGGTCATATCTAGCCATCGTCTTGTCATTTCGTCATCTCGTCATCTCGTCATCTCGTCATCTCGTCATGTCGTCATCGTCTCGTCATCTGCTCATCTGGTCATCTGGTCATCTGGTCATCTCGTCTTCTCGTCATCTTATCATCATCTTGTCATCTCATCATCATCTTGTCATCTCGTCATCTCGTAATCTCGTCATCTTGTCATCTCGTCATCCGGTTATCTGGCCATCTCGTCATCGTCTCTTCATCCTCTGGTCATCTGGTCATCTGGCCACCTGGTCATCTGGCCACCTGGTCATCTGGCCACCTGGTCATCTGGTCATCTGGTCATCTGGTTGACTGGTCATCTGGTCACCTGGTCATCTGGTCATCTGGTCATCTGGTCATCTGGTCATCTCGTCATCTCGTCACCTCGTCTTCTCGTCATCTCGTCATCTCGTCATCTCGTCATCTCGTCATCTCGTCATCTCGTCATCTCGTCATCTCGTCATCTCGGCATCGCGTCATCTCGTCATCTCGTCATCTCGTCATCTCGTCATCTCGTCATCTCGTCATCTCGTCATCTCGTCATCTCGTCATCTCGTCATCTCGTCATCTCGTCATCTCGTCATCTCGTCATCTCGTGACCTCGTCATCTTGTCATCTGGTCACCTCGTCATCTCGTCATCTCGTCATCTCGTGACCTCGTCATCTCGTCATCTGGTCACCTCGTCATCTCGTCATCTGGTCATCTCATCATCTCGTCTTTTCGTCATCTCATCATCATCTTGTCATCTCGTCATCTCGTTATCTCGTTATCTAGTCATCTCGTCATCTCGTTATCTCGTCATCTCGTCATCTCGGCATTTCGACATCTGGTCATCTCGTCATCTCGTCATCTTGTCATCTCGTCATCCGGTCACTTCGTGATCGTCTCGTCATCCGGTCATCTGGTCATCTCGTCATCTGGTCATCTGGTCATCTGGTCATCTCATCATCTCGTCTTCTCGTCATCTCATCATCATCTTGTCATCTCGTCATGACGTCACCTCGTCATCTCGTCATCTCGTCATCTCGTCATCTCGTTATCTCGTCATCTCGTCATCTCGTCATCTCGTCATTTGGTCATCTGGTCATCTGGTCATCTCGTCATTCCGTCATCTGGTCATCTGGTCATATCTAGCCATCGTCTTGTCATTTCGTCATCTCGTCATCTCGTCATGTCGTCATCGTCTCGTCATCGTCTCGTCATCTGGTCATCTCGTCATTTCGTCATCTCGTCATCTCGTCATCGTCTCGTCATCTGGTCATCTGGTCATCTGGTCATCTGGTCATCTCGTCTTCTCGTCATCTCATCATCATCTTGTCATCTCGTCATCTCATCATCATCTTGTCATCTCATCATCATCTTGTCATCTCGTCATCTCGTCATCTCGTCATCTCGTAATCTCGTCATCTCGTCATCTCGTCATCTCGTGACCTCGTCATCTCGTCATCTGGTCACCTCGTCATCTCGTCATCTGGTCATCTCATCATCTCGTCTTTCCGTTATCTCATCATCATCTTGTCATCTCGTCATCTCGTTATCTCGTTATCTCGTCATCTCGTCATCTCGTTATCTCGTCATCTCGTTATCTCGTCATCTCGTCATCGTCTCTTCATCGTCTCGTCATCTGGTCATCTGGTCATCTGCTCATCTCGTTTTCTCGTCATCTCATCATCATCTCGTCATCTCGTCATCTCGTTATCTCGTCATCTCGTCATTTCGACATCTGGTCATCTCGTCATCTCGTCATCTTGTCATCTCGTCATCCGGTCATCTCGTCATCGTCTCTTCTTCGTCTGGTCATCTGGTCATCTGGCCATCTGGTCATCTGGTCATCTGGTCATCTGGTCATCTGGTCATCTGGTCATCTGGTCATCTGGTCATCTGGTCATCTGGTCATCTGGTCATCTGTTCATCTCGACATCTCGTCATCTGGTCATCTGGTCATCTGGTCATCTGGTCATCTGGTCATCTGGATATCTGGTCATCCGGTCATCTGATCATTTCGTCATCTCGTCATCTCGTCTGCATGCAATCTCGTCATCACGTCATCTCGTCATCTCGTCTTCATGTCATCTCGTCATGTCGACGTCCGGTCATCTATTCATCTGGTCATCTGGTCATCTGGTCATATAGTCATATGGTCATCTGGTCATCTGGTCATCTGTTCATCTGGTCATCTGGTCATCTGGTCATCTGGCCATCTGGTCATCTGGTCATCTCGTCATATCGTCATATCGTCATCGGGTCATCTCGTCATCTCAACATCTGGTCATCTGGTCATCTGGTCATCTCGTCATCTCGTCATCTCGTCATCTCGTCATCTCTTCATCTGGTCATCCCGTCATCTGGTCATCTCGTCATCTCGTAATCTCGTCACCTCGTCATCTCGTCATATCGTCACCTCGTCACCTCGCCATCTCGTCATGTGGTCAACTCGTAATCTGGTCATCTCTTCATCTCGTCATCCGGTCATCTATTCATCTGGTCTACTGGTCATCTAGTGATCTAATCATCCGGTCATCTCGTCATCTCGTCATCTCGTCATCTCGTCATTTGGTCATCCGGTCATCTGGTCATTTAGTCATCTGGACATCTGGTTATCTGGTCATCTGGTCATCTGGTCATCTGGTCATCTGGTCATCTGGTCATCTGGTCATCTGGTAATCTCTTCATCTCGTCATCTTGTCATCTCGTCATCGTCTCGTCATCTGGTCATCTCGTCATCGTCTCTTCATCATCTCGTCATCTGGTTATCTGGTCACCTCGTCATCTGGTCATCTAGTCATCTGGTCATCTCGTTTTCTCATCATCTCATCAACATCTTGTCATCTCGTCACCTCGTCATCTCTTCATCACTTCATCTCGTCATCTCGTCATCTCGTCACCTCTTCATCTCGTCATCTCGTCATCTCGTCATCTCGTCATCTCGTCACCTCTTCATCTCGTCATTTCGTCATCTCGTCATCTAGTCATCTGATCATCTGGTCATCTCATCATCTCGTCTTGTCGTCATCTCATCATCATCTTGTCATCTCGTCATATCGTAATCTCGTCATCTCGTCATCCCGTCATCTCGTCATCCCGTCATCTCGTTATCCTGTCATCTCGTTATCTCGTTATCTCGTCATCCTGTCATCTCGTCATCGTGTCATCTTGTCATCTTGTCATCTTGTCTTCTCGTGATTTCGTTATCTCGTCATCTCCTCATCTTGTCATCTGGTCATCTGGTCATCTCGTCATTTGGTCATCTGATCATCTGGCCATCGTCTCGTCATCTCGTCATCCGGTCATCTGGTCATCTGGTCATCTCGTCATCCGGTCATCTGGTCATCTGGTCATCTCGTCATCGTCTCGTCATCTCGTCATCCGGTCATCTGGTTATCCGGTCATCTGGCCCCCTGGTCATCTGGTCATCTGATCATCTGGTCATCTGGCCAGCTGGTCATCTGGTCATCTGGTCATCTGGTCATCTTGTCATCTCGTCATCCGGTCCTCGGGTCATCGCGTCATCTCGTCATCTAGTCATCTTGTCATATCGTCATCCGGTCATCTCGTCATCGTCTCTTCTTCGTCTGGTCATCTGGTCATCTGGCCATCTGGTCATCTGGTCATCTGGTCATCTGGTCATCTGGTCATCTGGTCATCTGGTCATCTGGTCATCTGGTCATCTGGTCATCTGGTCATCTGGTCATCTCGTCATCTGGTCATCTGGTCATCTGGTCATCTGGTCATCTGGTCATCTGGTCATCTGGTCATCTGGATATCTGGTCATCCGGTCATCTGATCATCTCGTCATCTCGTCATCTCGTCTGCATGCAATCTCGTCATCACGTCATCTCGTCATCTCGTCTTCATGTCATCTCGTCATCTCGACGTCCGGTCATCTATTCATCTGGTCATCTGGTCATCTGGTCATATGGTCATATGGTCATCTGGTCATCTGGTCATCTGTTCATCTGGTCATCTGGTCATCTGGTCATCTGGCCATCTGGTCATCTGGTCATCTCGTCATATCGTCATATCGTCATCGGGTCATCTCGTCATCTCAACATCTGGTCATCTGGTCATCTGGTCATCTCGTCATCTCGTCATCTCGTCATCTCTTCATCTGGTCATCCCGTCATCTGGTCATCTCGTCATCTCGTAATCTCGTCACCTCGTCATCTCGTCATATCGTCACCTCGTCACCTCGTTATCTCGTCATGTGGTCAACTCGTCATCTGGTCATCTCTTCATCTCGTCATCCGGTCATCTATTCATCTGGTCTACTGGTCATCTAGTGATCTAATCATCCGGTCATCTCGTCATCTCGTCATCTCGTAATTTGGTCATCTGGTCATCTGGTCATCTAGTCATCTGGACATCTGGTTATCTGGTCATCTGGTCATCTGGTCATCTGGTCATCTGGTCATCTGGTCGTCTCGTCATCTGGTCATCTGGTCATCTGGTCATCTCATCATCTCGTCTTCTCGTCATCTTATCATCATCTTGTCATCTCGTCATGTCGTCACCTCGTCATCTCGTCATCTCGTCATCCGGTCATCTCGTCATCGTCTCGTCATCCGGTCATCTGGTCATCTCGTCATCGTCTCTTCTTCGTCTGGTCATCTGGTCATCTGACCATCTGGTCATCTGGTCATCTGGTCATCTGGTCATCTGGTCATCTGGTCATCTGGTCATCTGGTCATCTGGTCATCTGGTCATCTGGTCATTTGGTCATCTGGTCATCTGGTCATCTAGTCATCTGGACATCTGGTCATCTGGTCATCTGGTCATCTGGTCGTCTTGTCATCTGGTCATCTGGTCATCTGGTCATCTCATCATCTCGTCTTCTCGTCATCTTATCATCATCTTGTCATCTCGTCATGTCGTCACCTCGTCATCTCGTCATCTCGTCATCTCGTCATCTCGTTATCTCGTCATCTCGTCATCTCGTCATCTCGTCATCTCGTCATCTCGTCATTCGGTCATCTGGTCATCTGGTCATCTCGTCATTGCGTCATCTGGTCATCTGGTCATATCTAGCCATCGTCTTGTCATATCGTCATCTCGTCATCTCGTCATCTCGTCATCTCGTCATCGTCTCGTCATCTGCTCATCTGGTCATCTGGTCATCTGGTCATCTCGTCTTCTCGTCATCTTATCATCATCTTGTCATCTCATCATCATCTTGTCATCTCGTCATCTCGTAATCTCGTCATCTTGTCATCTCGTCATCCGGTTATCTGGCCATCTCGTCATCGTCTCTTCATCCTCTGGTCATCTGGTCATCTGGCCACCTGGTCATCTGGCCAACTGGTCATCTGGTCATCTGGTCATCTGGTCGACTGGTCATCTGGTCACCTGGTCATCTGGTCATCTGGTCATCTGGTCATCTCGTCATCTCGTCATCTCGTCACCTCGTCTTCTCGTCATCTCGTCATCTCGTCATCTCGTCATCTCGTCATCTTGTCATCTCGTCATCCGGTCATCTCGTCATCGTCTCTTCTTCGTCTGGTCATCTGGTCATCTGGCCATCTGGTCATCTGGTCATCTGGTCATCTGGTCATCTGGTCATCTGGTCATCTGGTCATCTGGTCATCTGGTCATCTGGTCATCTGGTCATCTCGTCATCTCGTCATCTGGTCATCTGGTCATCTGGTCATCTGGTCATCTGGTCATCTGGTCATCTGGATATCTGGTCATCCGGTCATCTGATCATCTCGTCATCTCGTCATCTCGTCTGCATGCAATCTCGTCATCACGTCATCTCGTCATCTCGTCTTCATGTCATCTCGTCATCTCGACGTCCGGTCATCTATTCATCTGGTCATCTGGTCATCTGGTCATATGGTCATATGGTCATCTGGTCATCTGGTCATCTGTTCATCTGGTCATCTGGTCATCTGGTCATCTGGCCATCTGGTCATCTGGTCATCTCGTCATATCGTCATATCGTCATCGGGTCATCTCGTAATCTCAACATCTGGTCATCTGGTCATCTGGTCATCTCGTCATCTCGTCATCTGGTCATCTGGTCGTCTCGTCATCTGGTCATCTGGTCATCTGGTCATCTCATCATCTCGTCTTCTCGTCATCTTATCATCATCTTGTCATCTCGTCATGTCGTCACCTCGTCATCTCGTCATCTCGTCATCTCGTCATCTCGTTATCTCGTCATCTCGTCATCTCGTCATCTCGTCATTTGGTCATCTGGTCATCTGGTCATCTCGTCATTGCGTCATCTCGTCATCTGGTCATATCTAGCCATCGTCTTGTCATTTCGTCATCTCGACATCTCGTCATCTCGTCATCTCGTCATCGTCTCGTCATCTGCTCATCTGGTCATCTGGTCATCTGGTCATCTCGTCTTCTCGTCATCTTATCATCATCTTGTCATCTCATCATCATCTTGTCATCTCGTCATCTCGTAATCTCGTCATCTTGTCATCTCGTCATCCGGTTATCTGGCCATCTCGTCATCGTCTCTTCATCCTCTGGTCATCTGGTCATCTGGTCACCTGGTCATCTGGCCACCTGGTCATCTGGTCATCTGGTCATCTGGTCGACTGGTCATCTGGTCACCTGGTCATCTGGTCATCTGGTCATCTGGTCATCTCGTCATCTCGTCATCTCGTCACCTCGTCTTCTCGTCATCTCGTCATCTCGTCATCTCGTCATCTCGTGACCTCGTCATCTCGTCATCTGGTCACCTCGTCATCTCGTCATCTCGTCATCTCGTGACCTCGTCATCTCGTCATCTGGTCACGTCGTCATCTCGTCATCTGGTCATCTCATCATCTCGTCTTTTCGTCATCTCATCATCATCTTGTCATCTCGTCATCTCGTTATCTCGTTATCTCGTCATCTCGTCATCTCGTTATCTCGTCATCTCGTCATCTCGGCATTTCGACATCTGGTCATCTCGTCATCTCGTCATCTTGTCATCTCGTCATCCGGTCACTTCGTGATCGTCTCGTCATCCGGTCATCTGGTCATCTCGTCATCTGGTCATCTGGTCATCTGGTCATCTGGTCATCTCATCATCTCATCATCATCTTGTCATCTCGTCATGTCGTCACCTCGTCATCTCGTCATCTCGTCATCTCGTCATCTCGTTATCTCGTCATCTCGTCATCTCGTCATCTCGTCATTTGGTCATCTGGTCATCTGGTCATCTCGTCATTCCGTCATCTGGTCATCTGGTCATATGTAGCCATCGTCTTGTCATTTCGTCATCTCGTCATCTCGTCATCTCGTCATCTCGTCATGTCGTCATCGTCTCGTCATCTGCTCATCTGGTCATCTGGTCATCTGGTCATCTCGTCTTCTCGTCATCTTATCATCATCTTGTCATCTCATCATCATCTTGTCATCTCGTCATCTCGTAATCTCGTCATCTTGTCATCTCGTCATCCAGTTATCTGGCCATCTCGTCATCGTCTCTTCATCCTCTGGTCATCTGGTCATCTGGCCACCTGGTCATCTGGCCACCTGGTCATCTGGCCACCTGGTCATCTGGTCATCTGGTCATCTGGTTGACTGGTCATCTGGTCACCTGGTCATCTGGTCATCTGGTCATCTGGTCATCTGGTCATCTCGTCATCTCGTCTTCTCGTCATCTCGTCATCTCGTCATCTCGTCATCTCGTCATCTCGTCATCTCGTCATCTCGTCATCTCGTCATCTCGGCATCGCGTCATCTCGTCATCTCGTCATCTCGTCATCTCGTCATCTCGTCATCTCGTCATCTCGTCATCTCGTCATCTCGTCATCTCGTCATCTCGTCATCTCGTCATCTCGTCATCTCGTGACCTCGTCATCTCGTCATCTGGTCACCTCGTCATCTCGTCATCTCGTCATCTCGTGACCTCGTCATCTCGTCATCTGGTCACCTCGTCATCTCGTCATCTGGTCATCTCATCATCTCGTCTTTTCGTCATCTCATCATCATCTTGTCATCTCGTCATCTCGTTATCTCGTTATCTAGTCATCTCGTCATCTCGTTATCTCGTCATCTCGTCATCTCGGCATTTCGACATCTGGTCATCTCGTCATCTCGTCATCTTGTCATCTCGTCATCCGGTCACTTCGTGATCGTCTCGTCATCCGGTCATCTGGTCATCTCGTCATCTGGTCATCTGGTCATCTGGTCATCTCATCATCTCGTCTTCTCGTCATCTCATCATCATCTTGTCATCTCGTCATGACGTCACCTCGTCATCTCGTCATCTCGTCATCTCGTCATCTCGTTATCTCGTCATCTCGTCATCTCGTCATCTCGTCATTTGGTCATCTGGTCATCTGGTCATCTTGTCATTCCGTCATCTGGTCATCTGGTCATATCTAGGTATCGTCTTGTCATTTCGTCATCTCGTCATCTCGTCATGTCGTCATCGTCTCGTCATCGTCTCGTCATCTGGTCATCTCGTCATTTCGTCATCTCGTCATCTCGTCATCGTCTCGTCATCTGGTCATCTGGTCATCTGGTCATCTGGTCATCTCGTCTTCTCGTCATCTCATCATCATCTTGTCATCTCGTCATCTCATCATCATCTTGTCATCTCATCATCATCTTGTCATCTCGTCATCTCGTCATCTCGTCATCTCGTAATCTCGTCATCTCGTCATCTCGTCATCTCGTGACCTCGTCATCTCGTCATCTGGTCACCTCGTCATCTCGTCATCTGGTCATCTCATCATCTCGTCTTTCCGTTATCTCATCATCATCTTGTCATCTCGTCATCTCGTTATCTCGTTATCTCGTCATCTCGTCATCTCGTTATCTCGTCATCTCGTTATCTCGTCATCTCGTCATCGTCTCTTCATCGTCTCGTCATCTGGTCATCTGGTCATCTGCTCATCTCGTTTTCTCGTCATCTCATCATCATCTCGTCATCTCGTCATCTCGTCATCTCGTTATCTCGTCATCTCGTCATTTCGACATCTGGTCATCTCGTCATCTCGTCATCTTGTCATCTCGTCATCCGGTCATCTCGTCATCGTCTCTTCTTCGTCTGGTCATCTGGTCATCTGGCCATCTGGTCATCTGGTCATCTGGTCATCTGGTCATCTGGTCATCTGGTCATCTGGTCATCTGGTCATCTGGTCATCTGGTCATCTGGTCATCTGTTCATCTCGACATCTCGTCATCTGGTCATCTGGTCATCTGGTCATCTGGATATCTGGTCATCCGGTCATCTGATCATTTCGTCATCTCGTCATCTCGTCTGCATGCAATCTCGTCATCACGTCATCTCGTCATCTCGTCTTCATGTCATCTCGTCATCTCGACGTCCGGTAATCTATTCATCTGGTCATCTGGTCATCTGGTCATATGGTCATATGGTCATCTGGTCATCTGGTCATCTGTTCATCTGGTCATCTGGTCATCTGGTCATCTGGCCATCTGGTCATCTGGTCATCTCGTCATATCGTCATATCGTCATCGGGTCATCTCGTCATCTCAACATCTGGTCATCTGGTCATCTGGTCATCTCGTCATCTCGTCATCTCTTCATCTGGTCATCCCGTCATCTGGTCATCTCGTCATCTCGTAATCTCGTCACCTCGTCATCTCGTCATATCGTCACCTCGTCACCTCGCCATCTCGTCATGTGGTCAACTCGTAATCTGGTCATCTCTTCATCTCGTCATCCGGTCATCTATTCATCTGGTCTACTGGTCATCTAGTGATCTAATCATCCGGTCATCTCGTCATCTCGTCATCTCGTCATCTCGTCATTTGGTCATCCGGTCATCTGGTCATTTAGTCATCTGGACATCTGGTTATCTGGTCATCTGGTCATCTGGTCATCTGGTCATCTGGTCATCTGGTCATCTGGTCATCTGGTAATCTCTTCATCTCGTCATCTTGTCATCTCGTCATCGTCTCTTCATCGTCTCGTCATCTGGTCATCTCGTCATCGTCTCTTCATCATCTCGTCATCTGGTTATCTGGTCACCTCGTCATCTGGTCATCTAGTCATCTGGTCATCTCGTTTTCTCATCATCTCATCAACATCTTGTCATCTCGTCACCTCGTCATCTCTTCATCACTTCATCTCGTCATCTCGTCATCTCGTCACCTCTTCATCTCGTCATCTCGTCATCTCGTCATCTCGTCATCTCGTCACCTCTTCATCTCGTCATTTCGTCATCACGTCATCTCGTCATCTAGTCATCTGATCATCTGGTCATCTCATCATCTCGTCTTGTCGTCATCTCATCATCATCTTGTCATCTCGTCATATCGTAATCTCGTCATCTCGTCATCCCGTCATCTCGTCATCCCGTCATCTCGTTATCCTGTCATCTCGTTATCTCGTTATCTCGTCATCCTGTCATCTCGTCATCGTGTCATCTTGTCATCTTGTCATCTTGTCTTCTCGTGATTTCGTTATCTCGTCATCTCCTCATCTTGTCATCTGGTCATCTGGTCATCTCGTCATTTGGTCATCTGATCATCTGGCCATCGTCTCGTCATCTCGTCATCCGGTCATCTGGTCATCTGGTCATCTCGTCATCCGGTCATCTGGTCATCTGGTCATCTCGTCATCGTCTCGTCATCTCGTCATCCGGTCATCTGGTTATCCGGTCATCTGGCCCCCTGGTCATCTGGTCATCTGATCATCTGGTCATCTGGCCAGCTGGTCATCTGGTCATCTGGTCATCTGGTCATCTTGTCATCTCGTCATCCGGTCCTCGGGTCATCGCGTCATCTCGTCATCTAGTCATCTTGTCATATCGTCATCCGGTCATCTCGTCATCGTCTCTTCTTCGTCTGGTCATCTGGTCATCTGGCCATCTGGTCATCTGGTCATCTCGTCATATCGTCATATCGTCATCGGGTCATCTCGTCATCTCAACATCTGGTCATCTGGTCATCTGGTCATCTCGTCATCTCGTCATCTCGTCATCTCTTCATCTGGTCATCCCGTCATCTGGTCATCTCGTCATCTCGTAATCTCGTCACCTCGTCATCTCGTCATATCGTCACCTCGTCACCTCGTTATCTCGTCATGTGGTCAACTCGTCATCTGGTCATCTCTTCATCTCGTCATCCGGTCATCTATTCATCTGGTCTACTGGTCATCTAGTGATCTAATCATCCGGTCATCTCGTCATCTCGTCATCTCGTCATCTCGTCATTTGGTCATCCGGTCATCTGGTCATCTAGTCATCTGGACATCTGGTTATCTGGTCATCTAATCATCTGGTCATCTGGTCATCTGGTCATCTGGTCATCTGGTCATCTGGTCATCTGGTCATCTGGTCATCTCTTCATCTCGTCATCTTGTCATCTCGTCATCGTCTCTTCATCGTCTCGTCATCTGGTCATCTCGTCATCGTCTCTCCATCATCTCGTCATCTGGTTATCTGGTCACCTCGTCATCTGGTCATCTGGTCATCTGGTCATCTCGTTTTCTCATCATCTCATCAACATCTTGTCATCTCGTCACCTCGTCACCTCGTCATCTCTTCATCTCTTCATCTCGCCATCTCGTCATCTCGTCACCTCTTCATCTCGTCATCTCGTCATCTCGTCATCTCGTCATCTCGTCACCTCTTCATCTCGTCATTTCGTCATCTCGTCATCTCGTCATCTAGTCATCTGATCATCTGGTCATCTCATCATCTCGTCTTCTCGTCATCTCATCATCATCTTGTCATCTCGTCATATCGTAATGTCGTCATCTCGTCATCCCGTCATCTCGTCATCCCGTCATCTCGTTATCCTGTCATCTCGTTATCTCGTTATCTCGTCATCCTGTCATCTCGTCATCGTGTCATCTTGTCATCTTGTCATCTTGTCTTCTCGTGATTTCGTTATCTCGTCATCTCCTCATCTTGTCATCTGGTCATCCGGTCATCTCGTCATTTGGTCATCTGATCATCTGGCCATCGTCTCGTCATCTCGTCATCCGGTCATCTGGTCATCTGGTCATCTCGTCATCCGGTCATCTGGTCATCTGGTCATCTCGTCATCGTCTCGTCATCTCGTCATCTGGTTATCCGGTCATCTGGCCCCCTGGTCATCTGGTCATCTGATCATCTGGTCATCTGGCCAGCTGGTCATCTGGTCATCTGGTCATCTGGTCATCTTGTCATCTCGTCATCCGGTCCTCTGGTCATCTCGTCATCTCGTCATCTAGTCATCTTGTCATATCGTCATCCGGTCCTCTGTTCATCTCGTCATCTGGCCACCTGGTCACATGATCATCTCATCATCTCGTCTTTTCGTCATCTCATCATCATCTCGTCATCTCGACACCTCGTCATCTCGTCATCTCGTCATCTCGTCATCTCGTCATCTCGTTATCTCGTCATCGTCTCTTCATCGTCTCGTCATCTGGTCATCTGCTCATCTCGTTTTCTCGTCATCTCATCATCATCTCGTCATCTCGTCATCTCGTCATCTCGTCATCTCGTCATCTCGTCATTTCGACATCTGGTCATCTCGTCATCTCGTCATCTTGTCATCTCGTCATCCGGTCATCTCGTCATCGTCTCGTCATCCGGTCATCTGGTCATCTCGTCATCGTCTCTTCTTCGTCTGGTCATCTGGTCATCTGACCATCTGGTCATCTGGTCATCTGGTCATCTGGTCATCTGGTCATCTGGTCATCTGGTCATCTGGTCATCTGGTCATCTGGTCATCTGGTCATCTGGTCATCTGATCATCTGGTCATCTCGTCATCTGGTCATCTCGTCATCTCGTCATCTGGTCATCTGGTCATCTCGTCATCTGGTCATCTGGTCATCTGGTCATCTTATCATCTCGTCTTCTCGTCATCTTATCATCATCTTGTCATCTCGTCATGTCGTCACCTCGTCATCTCGTCATCTCGTCATCTCGTCATCTCGTTATCTCGTCATCTCGTCATCTCGTCATCTCGTCATTTGGTCATCTGGTCATCTGGTCATCTCGTCATCTCGTCATCTCGTCATCTCGTCATCTCGTCATCTCGTCATGTCGTCATCGTCTTGTCATCGTCTCGTCATCTGGTCATCTCGTCATTTCGTCATCTCGTCATCTCGTCATCGTCTCGTCATCTGCTCAAATGGTCATCTGGTCATCTGGTCATCTCGTCTTCTCGTCATCTTATCATCATCTTGTCATCTCATCATCATCTTGTCATCTCGTCATCTCGTCATCTCGTCATCTTGTCATCTCGTCATCCGGTTATCTGGCCATCTCCCCATCGTCTCTTCATCCTCTGGTCATCAGGTCATCTGGCCACCTGGTCATCTGACCACCTGGTCATCTGGTCATCTGGTCATCTGGTCGACTGGTCATCTGGTCACCTGGTCATCTGGTCATCTGGTCATCTGGTCATCTCGTCATCTCGTCATCTCGTCACCTCGTCTTCTCGTCATCTCGTCATCTCGTCATCTCGTCATCTTGTCATCTCGTCATCCGGTCATCTCGTCATCGTCTCTTCTTCGTCTGGTCATCTGGTCATCTGGTCATCTGGTCATCTGGTCATCTGGTCATCTGGTCATCTGGTCATCTGGTCATCTGGTCATCTGGTCATCTGGTCATCTGGTCATCTCGTCATCTCGTCATCTGGTCATCTGATCATCTGGTCATCTGGTCATCTGGTCATCTGGTCATCTAGATATCTGGTCATCCGGTCATCTGATCATCTCGTCATCTCGTCATCTCGTCTGCATGCAATCTCGTCATCACGTCATCTCGTCATCTCGTCTTCATGTCATCTCGTCATCTCGACGTCCGGTCATCTATTCATCTGGTCATCTGGTCATCTGGTCATATGGTCATATGGTCATCTGGTCATCTGGTCATCTGTTTATCTGGTCATCTGGTCATCTGGTCATCTGGCCATCTGGTCATCTTGTCATCTCGTCATATCGTCATATCGTCATCGGGTCATCTCGTCATCTCAACATCTGGTCATCTGGTCATCTGGTCATCTCGTCATCTCGTCATCTCGTCATCTCGTCATCTCTTCATCTGGTCATCCCGTCATCTGGTCATCTCGTCATCTCGTAATCTCGTCACCTCGTCATCTCGTCATATCGTCACCTCGTCATCTCGCCATCTCGTCATGTGTTCAACTCGTCATCTGGTCATCTCTTCATCTCGTCATCCGGTCATCTATTCATCTGGTCTACTGGTCATCTAGTGATCTAATCATCCGGTCATCTCGTCATCTCGTCATCTCGTCATCTCGTCATTTGGTCATCCGGTCATCTGGTCATCTAGTCATCTGGACATCTGGTTATCTGGTCATCTGGTCATCTGGTCATCTGGTCATCTGGTCATCTGGTCATCCGGTCAACTCGTCTTCTCGTCATCTCTTCATCTCGTCATCTTGTCATCTCGTCATCGTCTCTTCATCGTCTCGTCATCTGGTCATCTTGTCATCGTCGCTTCATCATCTCGTCATCTGGTTATCTGGTCACCTCGTCATCTGGTCATCTGGTCATCTGGTCATCTCGTTTTCTCATCATCTCATCAACATCTTGTCATCTCGTCATCTCGTCATCTCGTCATCTCGTCACCTCTTCATCTCGTCATTTCGTCATCTCGTCATCTCGTCATCTAGTCATCTGATCATCTGGTCATCTCATGATCTCGTCTTCTCGTCATCTCATCATCATCTTGTCATCTCGTCATATCGTAATCTCGTCATCTCGTCATCCCGTCATCTCGTCATCCCGTCATCTCGTTATCTTGTCATCTCGTTATCTCGTTATCTCGTCATCCTGTCATCTCGTCATCGTGTCATCTTGTCATCTTGTCATCTTGTCTTCTCGTTATTTCGTTATCTCGTCATCTCCTCATCTTGTCATCTGGTCATCTGGTCATCTCGTCATTTGGTCATCTGATCATCTGGCCATCGTCCCGTCATCTCGTCATCCGGTCATCTGGTCATCTGGTCATCTCGTCATCCGGTCATCTGGTTATCTGGTCATCTCGTCATCGTCTCGTCATCTCGTCATCCGGTCATCTGGTTATCCGGTCATCTGGCCCCCTGGTCATCTGGTCATCTGATCATATGGTCATCTGGCCAGCTGGTCATCTGGTCATCTGGTCATCTGGTCATCTTGTCATCTCGTCATCCGGTCCTCTGGTCATCTCGTCATCTCGTCATCTAGTCATCTTTTCATCTCGTCATCCGGTCCTCTGTTCATCTCGTCATCTGGCCACCTGGTCACATGATCATCTCATCATCTCGTCTTTTCGTCATCTCATCATCATCTTGTCATCTCGACACCTCGTCATCTCGTCATCTCGTCATCTCGTCATCTCGTCACCGTCTCTTCATCGTCTCGTCATCTGGTCATCTGGTCATCTCGTCATCTGGTCATCTGGTCATCTGCTCATCTCGTTTTCTCGTCATCTCATCATCATCTCGTCATCTCGTCATCTCGTCATCTCGTCATCTCGTCATCTCGTCATTTCGACATCTGGTTATCTCGTCATCTCGTCATCTTGTCATCTCGTCATCCGGTCATCTCGTGATCGTCTCGTCATCCGGTCATCTGGTCATCTTGTCATCGTCTCTTCTTCGTCTGGTCATCTGGTCATCTGGCCATCTGGTCATCTGGTCATCTGGTCATCTGGTCATCTGGTCATCTGGTCATCTGGTCATCTGGTCATCTGGTCATCTGGTCATCTGGTCATCTGGTCATCCGGTCATCTGGTCATCTGGTCATCTGGTCATCTCGTCATCTGGTCATCTCGTCATCTCGTCATCTGGTCATCTGGTCATCTGGTCATCTGGTCATCTCATCATCTCGTCTTCTCGTCATCTCATCCTCATCTTGTCATCTCGTCATGTCGTCACCTCGTCATCTCGTCATCTCGTCATCTCGTCATCTTGTTATCTGGTCATCTCTTCATCTCGTCATCTCGTCATTTGGTCATCTGGTCATCTGGTCATCTCGTCATTCCGTCATCTGGTCATCTGGTCATATCTAGCCATCGTCTTGTCATTTCGTCATCTCGTCATCTCGTCATCTCGTCATCTCGTCATCTCGTCATCTCGTCATCGTCTCGTCATCGTCTCGTCATCTGGTCATCTCGTCATTTCGTCATCTCGTCATCTCGTCATCGTCTCGTCATCTGCTCATCTGGTCATCTGGTCATCTGGTCATCTCGTCTTCTCGTCATCTCATCATCATCTTGTCATCTCATCATCATCTTGTCATCTCGTCATCTCGTAATCTCGTCATCTCGTCATCTCGTCATCTCGTAATCTCGTCATCTTGTAATCTCGTCATCCGGTTATCTGGCCATCTCGTCATCGTCTCTTCATCCTCTGGTCATCTGGTAATCTGGCCACCTGGTCATCTGGCCACCTGGTCATCTGGTCATCTGGTCATCTGGTCGACTGGTCATCTGGCCACCTGGTCATCTGGTCATCTGGTCATCTGGTCATCTCGTCATCTCGTCATCTCGTCACCTCGTCTTCTCGTCATCTCGTCATCTCGTCAGCTCGTCATCCTGTCATCTCGTCATCGTGTCATCTTGTCATCTTGTCATCTTGTCTTCTCGTGATTTCGTTATCTCGTCATCTCCTCATCTTGTCATCTGGTCATCTGGTCATCTCGTCATTTGGTCATCTGATCATCTGGCCATCGTCTCGTCATCTCGTCATCCGGTCATCTGGTCATCTGGTCATCTCGTCATCCGGTCATCTGGTCATCTGGTCATCTCGTCATCGTCTCGTCATCTCGTCATCCGGTCATCCGGTTATCCGGTCATCTGGCCCCCTGGTCATCTGGTCATCTGATCATCTGGTCATCTGGCCAGCTGGTCATCTGGTCATCTGGTCATCTGGTCATCTGGTCATCTTGTCATCTCGTCATCCGGTCCTCTGGTCATCTCGTCATCTCGTCATCTAGTCATCTTGTCATCTCGTCATCCGGTCCTCTGTTCATATCGTCATCTGGCCACCTGGTCACATGATCATCTAATCATCTCGTCTTTTCGTCATCTCATCATCATCTTGTCATCTCGACACCTCGTCATCTCGTCATCTCGTCATCTCGTCATCGTCTCTTCATCGTCTCGTCATCTGGTCATCTGGTCATCTCGTCATCTGGTCATCTGGTCATCTGCTCATCTCGTTTTCTCGTCGTCTCATCATCATCTCGTCATCTCGTCATCTCGTCATCTCGTCATCTCGTCATTTCGACATCTGGTCATCTCGTCATCTCGTCATCTTGTCATCTCGTCATCTGGTCATCTCGTCATCTCGTCATCTGGTCATCTGGTCATCTGGTCATCTGGTCATCTAATCATCTGGTCATCTCATCATCTCGTCTTCTCGTCATCTTATCATCATCTTGTCATCTCGTCATGTAGTCACCTCGTCATCTCGTCATCTCGTCATCTCGTTATCTCGTCATCTCGTCATCTCGTCATCTCGTCATTTGGTCATCTGGTCATCTGGTCATCTCGTCATTCCGTCATCTGGTCATCTGGTCATATCTAGCCATCGTCTTGTCATTTCGTCATCTCGTCATCTCGTCATCTCGTCATGTCGTCATCGTCTCGTCATTGTCTCGTCATCTGGTCATCTCGTCATTTCGTCATCTCGTCATCTCGTCATCGTCTCGTCATCTGCTCATCTGGTCATCTGGTCATCTGGTCATCTCGTCTTCTCGTCATCTTATCATCATCTTGTCATCTCATCATCATCTTGTCATCTCGTCATCTCGTAATCTCGTCATCTTGTCATCTCGTCATCCGGTTATCTGGCCATCTCGTCATCGTCTCTTCATCCTCTGGTCATCTGGTCATCTGGCCACCTGGTCATCTGGCCACCTGGCCACCTGGTCATCTGGCCACCTGGTCATCTGGTCATCTGGTCGACTGGTCATCTGGCCACCTGGTCAACTGGTCATCTGGTCATCTCGTCATCTCGTCATCTCGTCACCTCGTCTTCTCGTCATCTCGTCATCTCGTCATCTCGTCATCTCGTCATCTCGTCATCTCGTCATCTCGTCATCTCGGCATCGCGTCATCTCGTCATCTCGTCATCTCGTCATCTCGTCATCTCGTCATCTCGTCATCTCGTCATCTCGTCATCTCGTGACCTCGTCATCTCGTCATCTGGTCACCTCGTCATCTCGTCATCTGGTCATCTCATCATCTCGTCTTTTCGTCATCTCATCATCATCTTGTCATCTCGTCATCTCGTTATCTCGTTATCTCGTCATCTCGTCATCTCGTTATCTCGTCATCTCGTCATCTCGTCATCTCGTCATCTCGTCATCTCGTCATCTCGGCATTTCGACATCTGGTCATCTCGTCATCTCGTCATCTTGTCATCTCGTCATCCGGTCACTTCGTGATCGTCTCGTCATCCGGTCATCTGGTCATCTCGTCATCTGGTCATCTGGTCATCTGGTCATCTCATCATCTCGTCTTCTCGTCATCTCATCATCATCTTGTCATCTCGTCATGTCGTCACCTCGTCATCTCGTCATTTCGTCATCTCGTCATCTCGTCATCTCGTCGTCTCATCATCTCGTCATCTGGTCATCTCGTCATATCGTCATCGGGTCATCTGGTTATCTTGTCATCTGTTCATCTGGTCATCTGGTCATCTGGTCATCTGGTCATCTGGTCATCTGGTCATCTGGTCAACTGGTCATCTAGTCATCTGGTCATCTGTTCATCTGGTCATCTGGTCATCTGGTCATCTCGTCATATCGTCATCGGGTCATCTCGTCATCTCAACATCTGGTCATCTGGTCATCTGGTCATCTCGTCATCTCGTCATCTCGTCATCTCGTCATCTCTTCATCTGGTCATCCCGTCATCTGGTCATCTCGTCATCTCGTAATCTCGTCACCTCGTCATCTCGTCATATCGTCATCTCGTCACCTCGCCATCTCGTCATGTGGTCAACTCGTGATCAGGTCATCTCTTCATCTCGTCATCCGGTCATCTATTCATCTGGTCTACTGGTCATGTAGTGATCTAATCATCCGGTCATCTCGTCATCTCGTCACCTCGTCATCCCGTCATTTGGTCATCCGGTCATCTGGTCATCTAGTCATCTGGACATCTGGTTATCTGGTCATCTGGTCATCTGGTCATCTGGTCATCTGGTCATCTGGTCATCTGGTCATCTGGTCATCTCGTCATCTCTTCATCTCGTCATCTTGTCATCTCGTCATCGTCTCTTCATCGTCTCGTCATCTGGTCATCTTGTCATCGTCTCTTCATCATCTCGTCATCTGGTTATCTGGTCACCTCGTCATCTGGTCATCTGGTCATCTGGTCATCTCGTTTTCTCGTCATCTCATCAACATCTTGTCATCTCGTCATCTCGTCATCTCGTCATCTCGTCACCTCTTCATCTCGTCATTTCGTCATCTCGTCATCTCGTCATCTAGTCATCTGATCATCTGGTCATCTCATCATCTCGTCTTCTCGTCATCTCATCATCATCTTGTCATCTCGTCATATCGTAATCTCGTCATCTCGTCATCCCGTCATCTCGTCATCCCGTCATCTCGTTATCTTGTCATCTCGTTATCTCGTTATTTCGTCATCCTGTCATCTCGTCATCGTGTCATCTTCTCATCTTGTCATCTTGTCTTCTCGTTATTTCGTTATCTCGTCATCTCCTCATCTTGTCATCTGTTTATCTGGTCATCTCGTCATTTGGTCATCTGATCATCTGGCCATCGTCTCGTCATCTCGTCATCCGGTCATCTCGTCATCCGGTCATCTGGTTATCCGGTCATCTGGCCCCTTGGTCATCTGGTCATCTGATCATATGGTCATCTGGCCAGCTGGTCATCTGGTCATCTGGTCATCTGGTCATCTTGTCATCTCGTCATCCGGTCCTCTGGTCATCTCGTCATCTCGTCATCTAGTCATCTTGTCATCTCGTCATCCGGTCCTCTGTTCATCTCGTCATCTGGCCACCTGGTCACATGATCATCTCATCATCTCGTCTTTTCGTCATCTCATCATCATCTTGTCATCTCGACACCTCGTCATCTCGTCATCTCGTCATCTCGTCATCTCGTCATCTCGTCATCTCGTCATCGTCTCTTTATCGTCTCGTCATCTGGTCATCTGGTCATCTCGTCATCTGGTCATCTGGTCATCTGCTCATCTCGTTTTCTCGTCATCTCATCATCATCTCGTCATCTCGTCATCTCGTCATCTCGTCATCTCGTCATCTCGTCATCTCGTCATTTTGACATCTGGTTATCTCGTCATCTCGTCATCTTGTCATCTCGTCATCCGGTCATCTCGTCATCGTCTCGTCATCCGGTCATCTGGTCATCTCGTCATCGTCTCTTCTTCGTCTGGTCATCTGGTCATCTGGCCATCTGGTCATCTGACCATCTGGTCATCTCGTCATCTCGTCATCTCGTCACCTCGTCTTCTCGTCATCTCGTCATCTCGTCATCTCGTCATCTCGTCATCTCGTCATCTCGTCATCTCGTCATCTCGTCATCTCGTCATCTCGGCATCGCGTCATCTTGTCATCTCGTCATCTCGTCATCTCGTCATCTCGTCATCTCGTCATCTCGTCATCTCGTCATCTCGTCATCTCGTGACCTCGTCATCTCGTCATCTGGTCACCTCGTCATCTCGTCATCTGGTCATCTCATCATCTCGTCTTTTCGTCATCTCATCATCATCTTATCATCTCGTCATCTCGTTATCTCGTTATCTCGTCATCTCGTCATCTCGTTATCTCGTCATCTCGTCATCTCGTCATCTCGGCATTTCGACATCTGGTCATCTCGTCATCTCGTCATCTTGTCATCTCGTCATCCAGTCACTTCGTGATCGTCTCGTCATCCGGTCATCTGGTCATCTCGTCATCTGGTCATCTGGTCATCTCATCATCTCGTCTTCTCGTCATCTCATCATCATCTTGCCATCTCGTCATGTCGTCATCTCGTCATCTCGTCATCTCGTCATTTGGTCATCTGGTCATCTGGTCATCTCGTCATTCCGTCATCTGGTCATCTGGTCATATCTAGCCATCGTCTTGTCATTTCGTCATCTCGTCATCTTGTCATCTCGTCATCCGGTCATCTCGTCATCGTCTCTTCTTCGTCTGGTCATCTGGTCATCTGGTCGTCTGGTCATCTGGTCATCTGGTCATCTGGTCATCTGGTCATCTGGTCATCTGGTCATCGGGTCATCTGGTCATCTGGTCATCTGGTCATCTGGTCATCTCGGCATCTCGTCATCTCGTCATCTCGTCATCTGGTCATCTGGTCATCTCGTCATCTGGTCATCTGGTCATCTCATCATCTCGTCTCCTCGTCATCTCATCATCATCTTTTCATCTCGTCATGTCGTCACCTCGTCATCTCGTCATCTCGTCATCTCGTCATCTCGTTAACTCGTCATCTCGTCATCTCGTCATCTCGTCATCTCGTCATCTGGTCATCCGGTGATCTGGTCATCTGGTCATCTGGTCGTCTGGTCGTCTGGTCATCAGGTCATCGTCTGGTCATCTGGTCACCTGGTCATGTCGTCATCTAATCATCTGATCATCAGGTCATTTGGTCATCTGGTCATCTGGTCATTTCGTCATCTCAACATCTGGTCATCTGGTCATCTCGTCATCTCGTCATCTCGTCATCTCGTAATCTCGTCATCTCGTCATATCGTCATCTCGTCATCTGGTCATCTGGTCATCTGGTCATCGCGTCTCGTCATCGTCCCGTCATTTCGTCATCTTGTCATCTGGTCATCTGGTCATCTGGTCATCTGGTCATCTGGTCATCGGGTCATCTGGCCATCTGGTCATCTGGTCATCTCGTCATATCGTCATCGGGTCATCTGGTTATCTTGTCATCTGTTCATCTGGTCATCTGGTCATCTGGTCATCTGGTCATCTGGTCAACTGGTCATCTAGTCATCTGGTCATCTGTTCATCTGGTCATCTGGTCATCTGGTCATCTCGGCTCGTCATCGTTTCGTCATCTCATCACTGGTCATCTGGCCATCTGGTCATCTGGTCATCTCGTCATATCGTCATCGGGTCATCTCGTCATCTCAACAACTGGTCATCTGGTCATCTGGTCATCTGGTCATCTCGTCATCTCGTAATCTCGTCACCTCGTCATCTCGTCATATCGTCATCTCGTCACCTCGCCATCTCGTCATGTGGTCAACTCGTGATCAGGTCATCTCTTTATCTCGTCATCCGGTCATCTATTCATCTGGTCTACCGGTCATGTAGTGATCTAATCATCCGGTCATCTCGTCATCTCGTCATCTCGTCATCTCGTCATTTGGTCATCCGGTCATCTGGTCATCTAGTCATCTGGACATCTGGTTATCTGGTCATCTGGTCATCTGGTCATCTGGTCATCTGGTCATCTGGTCATCTGGTCATCTGGTCATCTCGTCATCTCGTCATCTGGTCATCTGATCATCTGGTCATCTGGTCATCTGGTCATCTGGTCATCTAGATATCTGGTCATCCGGTCATCTGATCATCTCGTCATCTCGTCATCTCGTCTGCATGCAATCTCGTCATCACGTCATCTCGTCATCTCGTCTTCATGTCATCTCGTCATCTCGACGTCCGGTCATCTATTCATCTGGTCATCTGGTCATCTGGTCATATGGTCATATGGTCATCTGGTCATCTGGTCATCTGTTTATCTGGTCATCTGGTCATCTGGTCATCTGGCCATCTGGTCATCTTGTCATCTCGTCATATCGTCATATCGTCATCGGGTCATCTCGTCATCTCAACATCTGGTCATCTGGTCATCTGGTCATCTCGTCATCTCGTCATCTCGTCATCTCGTCATCTCTTCATCTGGTCATCCCGTCATCTGGTCATCTCGTCATCTCGTAATCTCGTCACCTCGTCATCTCGTCATATCGTCACCTCGTCATCTCGCCATCTCGTCATGTGTTCAACTCGTCATCTGGTCATCTCTTCATCTCGTCATCCGGTCATCTATTCATCTGGTCTACTGGTCATCTAGTGATCTAATCATCCGGTCATCTCGTCATCTCGTCATCTCGTCATCTCGTCATTTGGTCATCCGGTCATCTGGTCATCTAGTCATCTGGACATCTGGTTATCTGGTCATCTGGTCATCTGGTCATCTGGTCATCTGGTCATCTGGTCATCCGGTCAACTCGTCTTCTCGTCATCTCTTCATCTCGTCATCTTGTCATCTCGTCATCGTCTCTTCATCGTCTCGTCATCTGGTCATCTTGTCATCGTCGCTTCATCATCTCGTCATCTGGTTATCTGGTCACCTCGTCATCTGGTCATCTGGTCATCTGGTCATCTCGTTTTCTCATCATCTCATCAACATCTTGTCATCTCGTCATCTCGTCATCTCGTCATCTCGTCACCTCTTCATCTCGTCATTTCGTCATCTCGTCATCTCGTCATCTAGTCATCTGATCATCTGGTCATCTCATGATCTCGTCTTCTCGTCATCTCATCATCATCTTGTCATCTCGTCATATCGTAATCTCGTCATCTCGTCATCCCGTCATCTCGTCATCCCGTCATCTCGTTATCTTGTCATCTCGTTATCTCGTTATCTCGTCATCCTGTCATCTCGTCATCGTGTCATCTTGTCATCTTGTCATCTTGTTTTCTCGTTATTTCGTTATCTCGTCATCTCCTCATCTTGTCATCTGGTCATCTGGTCATCTCGTCATTTGGTCATCTGATCATCTGGCCATCGTCCCGTCATCTCGTCATCCGGTCATCTGGTCATCTGGTCATCTCGTCATCCGGTCATCTGGTTATCTGGTCATCTCGTCATCGTCTCGTCATCTCGTCATCCGGTCATCTGGTTATCCGGTCATCTGGCCCCCTGGTCATCTGGTCATCTGATCATATGGTCATCTGGCCAGCTGGTCATCTGGTCATCTGGTCATCTGGTCATCTTGTCATCTCGTCATCCGGTCCTCTGGTCATCTCGTCATCTCGTCATCTAGTCATCTTGTCATCTCGTCATCCGGTCCTCTGTTCATCTCGTCATCTGGCCACCTGGTCACATGATCATCTCATCATCTCGTCTTTTCGTCATCTCATCATCATCTTGTCATCTCGACACCTCGTCATCTCGTCATCTCGTCATCTCGTCATCTCGTCATCTCGTCATCTCGTCACCGTCTCTTCATCGTCTCGTCATCTGGTCATCTGGTCATCTCGTCATCTGGTCATCTGGTCATCTGCTCATCTCGTTTTCTCGTCATCTCATCATCATCTCGTCATCTCGTCATCTCGTCATCTCGTCATCTCGTCATCTTGTCATTTCGACATCTGGTTATCTCGTCATCTCGTCATCTTGTCATCTCGTCATCCGGTCATCTCGTCATCGTCTCGTCATCCGGTCATCTGGTCATCTTGTCATCGTCTCTTCTTCGTCTGGTCATCTGGTCATCTGGCCATCTGGTCATCTGGTCATCTGGTCATCTGGTCATCTGGTCATCTGGTCATCTGGTCATCTGGTCATCTGGTCATCTGGTCATCTGGTCATCTGGTCATCCGGTCATCTGGTCATCTGGTCATCTGGTCATCTCGTCATCTGGTCATCTCGTCATCTCGTCATCTGGTCATCTGGTCATCTGGTCATCTGGTCATCTCATCATCTCGTCTTCTCGTCATCTCATCCTCATCTTGTCATCTCGTCATGTCGTCACCTCGTCATCTCGTCATCTCGTCATCTCGTCATCTTGTTATCTGGTCATCTCTTCATCTCGTCATCTCGTCATTTGGTCATCTGGTCATCTGGTCATCTCGTCATTCCGTCATCTGGTCATCTGGTCATATCTAGCCATCGTCTTGTCATTTCGTCATCTCGTCATCTCGTCATCTCGTCATCTCGTCATCTCGTCATCTCGTCATCGTCTTGTCATCGTCTCGTCATCTGGTCATCTCGTCATTTCGTCATCTCGTCATCGTCTCGTCATCTGCTCATCTGGTCATCTGGTCATCTCGTCTTCTCGTCATCTCATCATCATCTTGTCATCTCATCATCATCTGCTCATCTGGTCATCTGGTCATCTGGTCATCTCGTCTTCTCGTCATCTCATCATCATCTTGTCATCTCATCATCATCTTGTCATCTCGTCATCTCGTAATCTCGTCATCTCGTCATCTCGTCATCTCGTAATCTCGTCATCTTGTAATCTCGTCATCCGGTTATCTGGCCATCTCGTCATCGTCTCGTCATCCTCTGGTCATCTGGTCATCTGGCCACCTGGTCATCTGGCCACCTGGTCATCTGGTCATCTGGTCATCTGGTCGACTGGTCATCTGGCCACCTGGTCATCTGGTCATCTGGTCATCTGGTCATCTCGTCATCTCGTCATCTCGTCACCTCGTCTTCTCGTCATCTCGTCTTCTCGTCATCTTATCATCATCTTGTCATCTCGTCATGTAGTCACCTCGTCATCTCATCATCTCGTCATCTCGTTATCTCGTCATCTCGTCATCTCGTCATCTCGTCATTTGGTCATCTGGTCATCTGGTCATCTCGTCATTCCGTCATCTGGTCATCTGGTCATATCTAGCCATCGTCTTGTCATTTCGTCATCTCGTCATCTCGTCATCTCGTCATGTCGTCATCGTCTCGTCATTGTCCCGTCATCTGGTCATCTCGTCATTTCGTCATCTCGTCATCTCGTCATCGTCTCGTCATCTGCTCATCTGGTCATCCGGTCATCTGGTCATCTCGTCTTCTCGTCATCTTATCATCATCTTGTCATCTCATCATCATCTTGTCATCTCGTCATCTCGTAATCTCGTCATCTTGTCATCTCGTCATCCGGTTATCTGGCCATCTCGTCATCGTCTCTTCATCCTCTGGTCATCTGGTCATCTGGCCACCTGGTCATCTGGCCACCTGGCCACCTGGTCATCTGGCCACCTGGTCATCTGGTCATCTGGTCATCTGGTCGACTGGTCATCTGGCCACCTGGTCAACTGGTCATCTGGTCATCTCGTCATCTCGTCATCTCGTCACCTCGTCTTCTCGTCATCTCGTCATCTCGTCATCTCGTCATCTCGTCATCTCGTCATCTCGTCATCTCGTCATCTCGTCATCTCGGCATCGCGTCATCTCGTCATCTCGTCATCTCGTCATCTCGTCATCTCGTCATCTCGTCATCTCGTCATCTCGTCATCTCGTGACCTCGTCATCTCGTCATCTGGTCACCTCGTCATCTCGTCATCTGGTCATCTCATCATCATCTTGTCATCTCGTCATCTCGTTATCTCGTTATCTCGTCATCTCGTTATCTCGTTATCTCGTCATCTCGTCATCTCGTTATCTCGTCATCTCGTCATCTCGTCATCTCGGCATTTCGACATCTGGTCATCTCGTCATCTCGTCATCTTGTCATCTCGTCATCCGGTCACTTCGTGATAGTCTCGTCATCCGGTCATCTGGTCATCTCGTCATCTGGTCATCTGGTCATCTGGTCATCTCATCATCTCGTCTTCTCGTCATCTCATCATCATCTTGTCATCTCGTCATGTCGTCACCTCGTCATCTCGTCATTTCGTCATCTCGTCATCTCGTCATCTCGTCGTCTCATCATCTCGTCATCTCGTCATCTCGTCATCTCGTCTTCTCGTCATCTCGTCATCTCGTCATCTCGTCATCTCGTCATCTCGTCATCTTGTCATTCCGTCATCTGCTCATCTAGCCATCGTCTTGTCATCTCGTCATCTCGTCATCTCGTCATCTCGTCATCTCGTCATCTCGTCATCTCGTCATCTCGTCATCGTCTCGTCATCGTCTCGTCATCTGGTCATCTGGTCATCTGGTCGTCTGGTCATCTCGTCATCTCGTCATCTTGTCATCTCGTCATCCGTCATCTGGTCATCTGGCCACCCGGTCATCTGGTCATCTGGTCATCTGGTCATCTGGATAACTGGTCATCTGGTCATCTGGTCATCTCGTCATCTCGTCATCTCGTCATCTGGTCCTCTGGTCATCTCGTCATCTTGTCATCTCGTCATCCGGTCCCCTGGTCATCTCGTCATCTTGTCATCTCGTCATCCGGTCCCCTGGTCAACTCGTCATCTGGCCAACTGGTCACCTGGTCATCAGGTCATCTGGTCATCTGGTCATCCGGTCATCTCATCATCTCGTCTTTTCGTCATCTCATCATCATCTTGTCATCTCGTCATCTCGACACCTCGTCATCTCGTGATCTTGTCATCTTGTCATCTCGTCATGTCGTCATCTCGTCATCTCGTCATCTCGTCATCTTGTCATCTCGTCATTTCGATATCTTGTCATCTCGTCATCTCGTCATCTTGTCATCTCGTCATCCGGTCATCTGGTCATCTCGTCATCGTCTCGTCATCCGGTCATCTGGTCATCTCGTCATCGTCTCGTCATCCGGTTATCTGGTCATCTCGTCATCGTCTCTTCATCGTCTGGTCATCTGCCCATCTGGTCATCTGGTCATCTGGTCATCTGGTCATCTGGTCATCTGGTCATTTGGTCATCTGGTCATCTGGTCATCTGGTCATCTCGTCATCTCGTCATCTCGTCATCTTGTCATCTCGTCATCTCGTCACCTCGTCATCTCTTCATCTCGTCATCTCGTCATCTCGTCATCTCGTCATCTCGTCATCTCGTCATCTCGTCATCTCGTCATCTCGTCATCTCGTCATCTCGTCATCTCGTCATCTCGTCATCTCGTCATCTCGTCATCTCGTCATCTCGTCATCTCGTCATCTCGTCATCTCGTCATCTCGTCATTCCGTCATCTCGTCATCGTCTCGTCATCGTCTCGTCATCTGGTCATCTGGTCACGACGATGGCTAGATAGTCATCGTCTTGTCATCTCGTCATCTCGTCATCTCGTCATCGTCTCGTCATCGTCTCGTCATCTGGTCATCTGGTCATCTGGTCGTCTGGTCATCTCGTCATCTTGTCATCTCGTCATTCGTCATCTGGTCATCTCGTCATCGTCTCTTCATCCTCTGGTCATCTGGTCTTCCGTCCACCTGTTCATCTGGTCATCTGGTCATCTGGTCATCCGGTCCTCTGGTCATCTCCTCATCTTGTCATCTCGTCATCCGGTCCTCTGGTCATCTCGTCATCTGGCCACCTGGTCACCTGGTCATCTGGTCATCTGGTCATCTGGTCATCTGGTCATCTCATCATCTCGTCTTTTCGTCATCTCATCATCATCTTGTTATCTCGTCATCTCGACACCTTGTCATCTCGTGATCTCGTTATCTCGTCATCTCGTCATCTCGTCATGTCGTCATCTCGTCATCTCGTCATCTCGTCATCTCGTCATTTCGATATCTGGTCATCTCGTCATCTCGTCATCTTGTCATCTTGTCATCCGGTCATCTGGTCATCTCGTCATCGTCTCGTCATCTGGTCATCTGGTCACCTCGTCAACTCGTCATCTCGTCATCTCGTCATTTCGTCATCTCGTCATCTCGTTATCTCGTCGTCTCATCATCTCGTCATCTCGTCATCTCGTCATCTTGTCTTCTCGTCATCTCGTCATCTCGTCATCTCGTCATCTCGTCTTCTCGTCATCTCGTCATCTCGTCATTCCGTCATCTGGTCATCTAGCCATCGTCTTGTCATCTCGTCATCTCGTCATCTCGTCATCTCGTCATCTCGTCATCTCGTCATCTCGTCATCTCGTCATCTCGTCATCTCGTCATCGTCTCGTCATCGTCTCGTCATCGTCTCGTCATCTGGTCATCTGGTCATCTGGTCATCTGGTCATCTCGTCATCTCGTCATCTTGTCATCTCGTCATCCGTCATCTGGTCATCTGGCCACCCGGTCATCTGGTCATCTGGTCATCTGGTCATCTGGCCACCCGGTCATCTGGTCATCTGATCATCTGGTCATCTGGTCATCTGGTCATCTGGTCATCTCGTCATCTCGTCATCTCGTCATCCGGTCCTCTGGTCATCTCGTCATCTTGTCATCTCGTCATCCGGTCCTCTGGTCATCTCGTCATCTTGTCATCTCGTCATCCGGTCCTCTGGTCATCTCGTCATCTGGCCACCTGGTCACCTGGTCATCAGGTCATCTGGTCATCTGGTCATCCGGTCATCTCATCATCTCGTCTTTTCGTCATCTCATCATCATCTTGTCATCTCGTCATCTCGACACCTCGTCATCTCGTGATCTCGTCATCTTGTCATCTTGTCATGTCGTCATCTCGTCATCTCGTCATCTCGTCATCTCGTCATCTCGTCATTTCGATATCTTGTCATCTCGTCATCTCGTCATCTTGTCATCTCGTCATCCGGTCATCTGGTCATCTCGTCATCGTCTCGTCATCCGGTCATCTGGTCATCTCGTCATCGTCTCGTCATCCGGTCATCTGGTCATCTCGTCATCGTCTCTTCATCGTCTGGTCATCTGGTCATCTGGCCATCTGGTCATCTGGTCATCTGGTCATCTGGTCATCTGGTCATCTGGTCATCTGGTCATCTGGTCATCTGGTCATCTGGTCATCTGGTCATCCGGTCATCTCATCATCTCGTCTTTTCGTCATCTCATCATCATCTTGTCATCTCGTCATCTCGACACCTCGTCATCTCGTGATCTTGTCATCTTGTCATCTCGTCATGTCGTCATCTCGTCATCTCGTCATCTCGTCATCTTGTCATCTCGTCATTTCGATATCTTGTCATCTCGTCATCTCGTCATCTTGTCATCTCGTCATCCGGTCATCTGGTCATCTCGTCATCGTCTCGTCATCCGGTCATCTGGTCATCTCGTCATCGTCTCGTCATCCGGTTATCTGGTCATCTCGTCATCGTCTCTTCATCGTCTGGTCATCTGCCCATCTGGTCATCTGGTCATCTGGTCATCTGGTCATCTGGTCATCTGGTCATTTGGTCATCTGGTCATCTGGTCATCTGGTCATCTCGTCATCTCGTCATCTCGTCATCTTGTCATCTCGTCATCTCGTCACCTCGTCATCTCTTCATCTCGTCATCTCGTCATCTCGTCATCTCGTCATCTCGTCATCTCGTCATCTCGTCATCTCGTCATCTCGTCATCTCGTCATCTCGTCATCTCGTCATCTCGTCATCTCGTCATCTCGTCATCTCGTCATCTCGTCATCTCGTCATCTCGTCATCTCGTCATCTCGTCATTCCGTCATCTCGTCATCGTCTCGTCATCGTCTCGTCATCTGGTCATCTGGTCACGACGATGGCTAGATAGCCATCGTCTTGTCATCTCGTCATCTCGTCATCTCGTCATCGTCTCGTCATCGTCTCGTCATCTGGTCATCTGGTCATCTGGTCGTCTGGTCATCTCGTCATCTTGTCATCTCGTCATTCGTCATCTGGTCATCTCGTCATCGTCTCTTCATCCTCTGGTCATCTGGTCTTCCGTCCACCTGTTCATCTGGTCATCTGGTCATCTGGTCATCCGGTCCTCTGGTCATCTCCTCATCTTGTCATCTCGTCATCCGGTCCTCTGGTCATCTCGTCATCTGGCCACCTGGTCACCTGGTCATCTGGTCATCTGGTCATCTGGTCATCTGGTCATCTCATCATCTCGTCTTTTCGTCATCTCATCATCATCTTGTTATCTCGTCATCTCGACACCTTGTCATCTCGTGATCTCGTTATCTCGTCATCTCGTCATCTCGTCATGTCGTCATCTCGGCATCTCGTCATCTCGTCATCTCGTCATTTCGATATCTGGTCATCTCGTCATCTCGTCATCTTGTCATCTTGTCATCCGGTCATCTGGTCATCTCGTCATCGTCTCGTCATCTGGTCATCTGGTCACCTCGTCAACTCGTCATCTCGTCATCTCGTCATTTCGTCATCTCGTCATCTCGTCATCTCGTCGTCTCATCATCTCGTCATCTCGTCATCTCGTCATCTCGTCTTCTCGTCATCTCGTCATCTCGTCATCTCGTCATCTCGTCATCTCGTCATCTCGTCATCTCGTCATTCCGTCATCTGGTCATCTAGCCATCGTCTTGTCATCTCGTCATCTCGTCATCTCGTCATCTCGTCATCTCGTCATCTCGTCATCTCGTCATCGTTTCGTCATCGTCTCGTCATCTGGTCATCTGGTCATCTGGTCATCTGGTCATCTCGTCATCTCGTCATCTTGTCATCTCGTCATCCGTCATCTGGTCATCTGGCCACCCGGTCATCTGGTCATCTGGTCATCTGGTCATCTGGCCACCCGGTCATCTGGTCATCTGATCATCTGGTCATCTGGTCATCTGGTCATCTGGTCATCTCGTCATCTCGTCATCTCGTCATCCGGTCCTCTGGTCATCTCGTCATCTTGTCATCTCGTCATCCGGTCCTCTGGTCATCTCGTCATCTTGTCATCTCGTCATCCGGTCCTCTGGTCATCTCGTCATCTGGCCACCTGGTCACCTGGTCATCAGGTCATCTGGTCATCTGGTCATCCGGTCATCTCATCATCTCGTCTTTTCGTCATCTCATCATCATCTTGTCATCTCGTCATCTCGACACCTCGTCATCTCGTGATCTCGTCATCTTGTCATCTCGTCATGTCGTCATCTCGTCATCTCGTCATCTCGTCATCTCGTCATCTCGTCATCTCGTCATCTCGTCATTTCGATATCTTGTCATCTCGTCATCTCGTCATCTTGTCATCTCGTCATCCGGTCATCTGGTCATCTCGTCATCGTCTCGTCATCCGGTCATCTGGTCATCTCGTCATCGTCTCGTCATCCGGTCATCTGGTCATCTCGTCATCGTCTCTTCATCGTCTGGTCATCTGGTCATCTGGCCATCTGGTCATCTGGTCATCTGGTCATCTGGTCATCTGGTCATCTGGTCATCTGGTCATCTGGTCATCTGGTCATCTGGTCATCTGGTCATCTGGTCATCTGGTCATCTGGTCATCAGGTCATCTCGTCATCTCGTCATCTCGTCATCTCGTCACCTCGTCATCTCTTCATCTCGTCATCTCGTCATCTCGTCATCTCGTCATCTCGTCATCTCGTCATCTCGTCATCTCGTCATCTCGCCATCTCGTCATCTCGTCATCTTGTCATCTCGTCATCTGGTCATCTCGTCATTTCGTCATCTCGTCATCTCGTCATCGTCTCGTCATCTGCTCATCTGGTCATCTGGTCATCTGGTCATCTCGTCTTCTCGTCATCTCATCATCATCTTGTCATCTCATCATCATCTTGTCATCTCGTAATCTCGTAATCTCGTCATCTCGTCATCTCGTCATCTCGTAATCTCGTCATCTTGTAATCTCGTCATCCGGTTATCTGGCCATCTCGTCATCGTCTCTTCATCCTCTGGTCATCTGGTCATCTGGCCACTTGGTCATCTGGCCACCTGGTCATCTGGTCATCTGGTCATCTGGTCGACTGGTCATCTGGCCACCTGGTCATCTGGTCATCTGGTCATCCGGTCATCTCGTCATCTCGTCATCTCGTCACCTCGTCTTCTCGTCATCTCGTCATCTCGTCATCTCGTCATCCTGTCATCTCGTCATCGTGTCATCTTGTCATCTTGTCATCTTGTCTTCTCGTGATTTCGTTATCTCGTCATCTCCTCATCTTGTCATCTGGTCATCTGGTCATCTCGTCATTTGGTCATCTGATCATCTGGCCATCGTCTCGTCATCTCGTCATCCGGTCATCTGGCCATCTGGACATCTCGTCATCCGGTCATCTGGTCATCTGGTCATCTCGTCATCGTTTCGTCATCTCGTCATCCGGTCATCCGGTTATCCGGTCATCTGGCCCCCTGGTCATCTGGTCATCTGATCATCTGGTCATCTGGCCAGCTGGTCATCTGGTCATCTGGTCACCTGGTCATCAGGTCATCTGGTCATCTGGTCATCCGGTCATCTCATCATCTCGTCTTTTCGTCATCTCATCATCATCTTGTCATCTCGTCATCTCGACACCTCGTCATCTCGTGATCTCGTCATCTTGTCATCTCGTCATGTCGTCATCTCGTCATCTCGTCATCTCGTCATCTCGTCATCTCGTCATCTCGTCATTTCGATATCTTGTCATCTCGTCATCTCGTCATCTTGTCATCTCGTCATCCGGTCATCTGGTCATCTCGTCATCGTCTCGTTATCCGGTCATCTGGTCATCTCGTCATCGTCTCGTCATCCGGTCATCTGGTCATCTCGTCATCGTCTCTTCATCGTCTGGTCATCTGGTCATCTGGCCATCTGGTCATCTGGTCATCTGGTCATCTGGTCATCTGGTCATCTGGTCATCTGGTCATCTGGTCATCTGGTCATCTGGTCATCTGGTCATCAGGTCATCTCGTCATCTCGTCATCTCGTCATCTCGTCATCTCGTCATCTCGTCACCTCGTCATCTCTTCATCTCGTCATCTCGTCATCTCGTCATCTCGTCATCTCGTCATCTCGTCATCTCGTCATCTCGTCATCTCGCCATCTCGTCATCTCGTCATTTTGTCATCTCGTCATCTGGTCATCTCGTCATTTCGTCATCTCGTCATCTCGTCATCGTCTCGTCATCTGCTCATCTGGTCATCTGGTCATCTGGTCATCTCGTCTTCTCGTCATCTCATCATCATCTTGTCATCTCATCATCATCTTGTCATCTCGTCATCTCGTAATCTCGTCATCTCGTCATCTCGTCATCTCGTAATCTCGTCATCTTGTAATCTCGTCATCCGGTTATCTGGCCATCTCGTCATCGTCTCTTCATCCTCTGGTCATCTGGTCATCTGGCCACCTGGTCATCTGGCCACCTGGTCATCTGGTCATCTGGTCATCTGGTCGACTGGTCATCTGGCCACCTGGTCATCTGGTCATCTGGTCATCTGGTCATCTCGTCATCTCGTCATCTCGTCATCTCGTCATCTCGTGACCTCGTCATCTCGTCATCTGGTCACCTCGTCATCTCGTCATCTGGTCATCTCATCATCTCGTCTTTTCGTCATCTCATCATCATCTTGTCATCTCGTCATCTCGTTATCTCGTTATCTCGTCATCTCGTCATCTCGTTATCTCGTCATCTCGTCATCTCGTCATCTCGGCATTTCGACATCTGGTCATCTCGTCATCTCGTCATCCGGTCACTTCGTGATCGTCTCGTCATCCGGTCATCTGGTCATCTCGTCATCTGGTCATCTGGTCATCTGGACATCTCATCATCTCGTCTTTTCGTCATCTCATCATCATCTTGTCATCTCGTCATGTCGTCACCTCGTCATCTCGTCGTTTCGTCATCTCGTCATCTCGTCATCTCGTCGTCTCATCATCTCGTCATCTCGTCATCTCGTCATCTCGTCTTCTCGTCATCTCGTCATCTCGTCATCTCGTCATCTCGTCATCTCGTCATCTTGTCATTCCGTCATCTGGTCATCTAGCCATCGTCTTGTCATCTCGTCATCTCGTCATCTCGTCATCTCGTCATCTCGTCATCTCGTCATCTCGTCATCTCGTCATCTCGTCATCTCGTCATCTCGTCATCGTCTCGTCATCGTCTCGTCATCTGGTCATCTGGTCATCTGGTCGTCTGGTCATCTCGTCATCTCGTCATCTTGTCATCTCGTCATCCGTCATCTGGTCATCTGGCCACCCGGTCATCTGGTCATCTGGTCATCTGGTCATCTGGCCAACTGGTCATCTGGTCATCTGGTCATCTCGTCATCTCGTCATCTCGTCATCTGGTCCTCTGGTCATCTCGTCATCTTGTCATCTCGTCATCCGGTCCCCTGGTCATCTCGTCATCTTGTCATCTCGTCATCCGGTCCCCTGGTCAACTCGTCATCTGGCCACCTGGTCACCTGGTCATCAGGTCATCTGGTCATCTGGTCATCCGGTCATCTCATCATCTCGTCTTTTCGTCATCTCATCATCATCTTGTCATCTCGTCATCTCGACACCTCGTCATCTCGTGATCTTGTCATCTTGTCATCTCGTCATGTCGTCATCTCGTCATCTCGTCATCTCGTCATCTTGTCATCTCGTCATTTCGATATCTTGTCATCTCGTCATCTCGTCATCTTGTCATCTCGTCATCCGGTCATCTGGTCATCTCGTCATCGTCTCGTCATCCGGTCATCTGGTCATCTCGTCATCGTCTCGTCATCCAGTTATCTGGTTATCTCGTCATCGTCTCTTCATCGTCTGGTCATCTGCCCATCTGGTCATCTGGTCATCTGGTCATCTGGTCATCTGGTCATCTGGTCATCTGGTCATCTGGTCATCTGGTCATCTGGTCATCTCGTCATCTCGTCATCTCGTCATCTTGTCATCTCGTCATCTCGTCACCTCGTCATCTCTTCATCTCGTCATCTCGTCATCTCGTCATCTCGTCATCTCGTCATCTCGTCATCTCGTCATCTCGTCATCTCGTCATCTCGTCATCTCGTCATCTCGTCATCTCGTCATCTCGTCATCTCGTCATCTCGTCATCTCGTCATCTCGTCATCTCGTCATCTCGTCATCTCGTCATTCCGTCATCTCGTCATCGTCTCGTCATCGTCTCGTCATCTGGTCATCTGGTCACGACGATGGCTAGATAGCCATCGTCTTGTCATCTCGTCATCTCGTCATCTCGTCATCGTCTCGTCATCGTCTCGTCATCTGGTCATCTGGTCATCTGGTCGTCTGGTCATCTCGTCATCTTGTCATCTCGTCATTCGTCATCTGGTCATCTCGTCATCGTCTCTTCATCCTCTGGTCATCTGGTCTTCCGTCCACCTGTTCATCTGGTCATCTGGTCATCTGGTCATCCGGTCCTCTGGTCATCTCCTCATCTTGTCATCTCGTCATCCGGTCCTCTGGTCATCTCGTCATCTGGCCACCTGGTCACCTGGTCATCTGGTCATCTGGTCATCTGGTCATCTGGTCATCTCATCATCTCGTCTTTTCGTCATCTCATCATCATCATCTTGTTATCTCGTCATCTCGACACCTTGTCATCTCGTGATCTCGTTATCTCGTCATCTCGTCATCTCGTCATGTCGTC
Organism: Dyspetes luteomarginatus; assembly: GCA_963669185.1. Taxonomy (NCBI): domain Eukaryota; kingdom Metazoa; phylum Arthropoda; class Insecta; order Hymenoptera; family Ichneumonidae; genus Dyspetes; species Dyspetes luteomarginatus. The sequence goes on from OY769906.1 coordinate 11,557,617, forward strand.
ATCTCGTCGTCTCGTCATCTCGTCATCTCGTCTTTTCGATATCTGGTCATCTCGTCATCTCGTCATCTTGTCATCTTGTCATCCAGTCATCTGGTCATCTCGTCATCGTCTCGTCATCTGGTCATCTGGTCACCTCGTCAACTCGTCATCTCGTCATCTCGTCATTTCGTCATCTCGTCATCTCGTCATCTCGTCGTCTCATCATCTCGTCATCTCGTCATCTCGTCATCTCGTCTTCTCGTCATCTCGTCATCTCGTCATCTCGTCATCTCGTCATCTCGTCATCTCGTCATTCCGTCATCTGGTCATCTAGCCATCGTCTTGTCATCTCGTCATCTCGTCATCTCGTCATCTCGTCATCTCGTCATCTGGTCGTCTGGTCATCTCGTCATCTCGTCATCTTGTCATCTCGTCATCCGTCATCTGGTCATCTGGCCACCCGGTCATCTGGTCATCTGGTCATCTGGTCATCTGGATACCTGGTCATCTGGTCATCTGATCATCTGGTCATCTGGTCATCTGGTCATCTGGTCATCTCGTCATCTCGTCATCTCGTCATCCGGTCCTCTGGTCATCTCGTCATCTTGTCATCTCGTCATCCGGTCCTCTGGTCATCTCGTCATCTTGTCATCTCGTCATCCGGTCCTCTGGTCATCTCGTCATCAGGCCACCTGGTCACCTGGTCATCAGGTCATCTGGTCATCTGGTCATCCGGTCATCTCATCATCTCGTCTTTTCGTCATCTCATCATCATCTTGTCATCTCGTCATCTCGACACCTCGTCATCTCGTGATCTCGTCATCTTGTCATCTCGTCATGTCGTCATCTCGTCATCTCGTCATCTCGTCATCTCGTCATCTCGTCATTTCGATATCTTGTCATCTCGTCATCTCGTCATCTTGTCATCTCGTCATCCGGTCATCTGGTCATCTCGTCATCGTCTCGTCATCCGGTCATCTGGTCATCTCGTCATCGTCTCGTCATCCGGTCATCTGGTCATCTCGTCATCGTCTCTTCATCGTCTGGTCATCTGGTCATCTGGCCATCTGGTCATCTGGTCATCTGGTCATCTGGTCATCTGGTCATCTGGTCATCTGGTCATCTGGTCATCTGGTCATCAGGTCATCTCGTCATCTCGTCATCTCGTCATCTCGTCATCTCGTCATCTCGTCATCTCGTCACCTCGTCATCTCTTCATCTCGTCATCTCGTCATCTCGTCATCTCGTCATCTCGTCATCTCGTCATCTCGTCATCTCGTCATCTTGCCATCTCGTCATCTCGTCATCTTGTCATCTCGTCATCCGGTCATCTCGTCATCTCGTCATCGTCTCTTCATCGTCTGGTCATGTGGTCATCGGGTCATCTGGTCATCTGGTCATCTCGTCATCTGGTCATCTGGTCATCTGGTCATCTGGTCATCTGGTCGTCTGGTCATCTCGTCATCTCTTCATCTCGTCATCTTGTCATCTCGTCATCGTCTCTTCATCGTCTCGTCATGTGGTCATCTCGTTTTCTCGTCATCTTATTATCATCTTGTCATCGCGTCACCTCTTCATCTCTTCATCTCGTCATCTGGTCATCTGGCCATCTGGTCATCTGGTCATCTGATCATCTGGTCATCTGGTCATCGGGTCATCTGGTCATCTGGTCATCTATTCATCTGGTCATCTGGTCATCTGGTCAGCTGGTCATCTGGTCATCTGGTCATCTGGTCATCTGGTCATCTGGTCATCTAATCATCTCGTCATCTCGTCATCTGGTCATCTGGTCATCTGGTCATCTCGTCATCTCGTCATCTCGTTATCTCGTCATCCGGTCATCTCGTCATCTCATCAACATCTTGTCATCTCGTCACCTCGTCATCTCGTCATCTCGTCATCTCGTCATCTCGTCATCTCGTCTTCTCGTCATCTCATCAACATCTTGTCATCTCGTCACCTCGTCATCTCGTTATCTCTTTATCTTGTCATCTCGTCATCGTCTCTTCATCGTCTCGTCATCTGGTCATCTGGTCATCTCGTCATCGTCTCTTCATCGTCTCGTCATCTGGTCATCTGGTCATCTGGTCATCTGGTCATCTGTTCATCTCATCATCTCGTCATCTCGTCATGCCGTCATCTCGTCATCCCGTCATCTCGTTATCTTGTCATCTCATCATCTCGTCATCTTGTCATCTCGTCATCGTCTCTTCATCGTCTCGTCATCTCGTCATCTGGTCATCTCGTCATCTGGTCATCTGGTCATCATCTCGTCATCTCGTCACCTCGTCATCTCTTCATCTCTTCATCTCGTCATCTCGTCATCTCGTCATCTCGTCATCTCGTCATCTCGTCATCTCGTCATCTCGTCATCTCGTCATCTCGTCATCTCGTCATCTCGTCATCTCGTCATCTTGTCATCTCGTCATCCGGTCATCTGGTCATCTCGTCATCGTTTCTTTATCCTCTGGTCATCTGGTCATCTGGCCACCTGGTCATCTGGTCATCTGGCCACCTGGTCATCTGGTCATCTGGTCATCTGGTCGTCTGGTCATCTGGCCACCTGGTCATCTTGTCATCTCGTCATCTCGTCATCGCGTCATCTCGTCATCTCGTCATCTCGTCATCTCGTCATCCCGTCATCTCGTCATCTCGTCATCTCGTCATCTGGTCATCTCGTCATCTCGTCATTCGGTCATCTGGTCATCTCGTCATCTTTTCATCTCGTCATCTTGTCATCTCGTCATCGTCTCTTCATCGTCTCGTCATCTGGTCATCTGGTCATCTCGTCATCTGGTCATCCGATCATCTGGTCATCCCGTTTTCTCGTCATCTCATCATCAGCTTGTCATCTCTTTATCACGTCATCTCGTCATCTCGTCATCTCGTCATCTCGTCATCTCGTCATCTCGTCATCTCGTCATCGTGTGATCTTGTCATCTCGTCATCTCGTCATCTCGTCATCTCGTTATCTGGTCATCCCGTCATCTCATCATCATCTTGTCATCTCGTCACCTCGTCATCTCGTCATCTCGTCATCTCGTCATCTGGTCATCTGGTCATCTCGTCATCTCTTCATCTCGTCATCTTGTCATCTTGTCATCGTCTCTTCATCGTCTCGTCATCATCATCTTGTCATCTCGTCATCCGGTCATCTGGTCATCTCGTCATCGTCTCTTCATCCTCTGGTCATCTGGTCATCTGGCCACCTGGTCATCTGGTCATCTGGCCACCTGGTCATCTGGTCATCTGGTTATCTGGTCGTCTGGTCATCTGGCCACCTGGTCGTCTGGTCATCTGGTCATCTTGTCATCTGGTCATCTCGTCATCTCGTCATCTCGTTATCTCGTAATTTCGTCATCTCGTCATCTCGTCATCTCGTCATCTCGTCATCTCGTCATCTCGTCATCTCGTCATCTCGTCATCTCGGCATCTCGTCATCTCGTCATCTCGTCATCTCGTCATCTCGTCATCTCGTCTTCTCGTCATCTTGTCATCTCGTCATCTCGTCATCTCGCCATTCGGTCATCTGGTCATCTCGTCATCTCTTCATCTCGTCATCTTGTCATCTCGTCATCGTCTCTTTATCGTCTGGTCATCTGGTCATCTGGTCATCTCGTCATCTGGTCATCTGATCATCTGGTCATCTCGTTTTCTCGTCATCTCATCATCATCTTGTCATCTCGTCAACTCGTCATCTCTTCATCTCTTCATCTCGTCATCTCGTCATCTCGTCATCTCGTCATCTCGTCATCTCGTCATCTCGTCATCTCGTCATCTCGTCATCTTGTCATCTTGTCATCTTGTCATCTCGTCATCCGGTCATCTGGTCATCTCGTCATCGTCTTTTCATCCTCTGGTCATCTGGTGATCTTGCCACCTGGTCATCTGGTCATCCGGTCCTCTCGTCATCTCGTTATCTTGTCATCTCGTCATCTCGTCATCTCGTCATCTCGTCATCTCGGCATCTCGTCATCTCGTCATCTCGTCATCTCGTCATCTGATCATCTCGTCATCTCTTCATCTCGTCATCTCGTCATCTCGTCATCTCGTCATCTCGTCATCTCGTCATCTCGTCATCTCGTCATCTCGTCATCTCGTCATCTCGTCATCTTGTCATCTCGTCATCTCGTCATCTCGTCATCTCGTCATCTCGTCATCTCGTCATCTCGTCATCTCGTCATCTCGTCATCTCGTCATCTCGTCATCTCGTCATCGTCTGGTCATCTGGTCATCTGGTCATCTGGTCGTCTGGTCATCTCGTCATCTTGTCATCTCGTCATTCGTCATCTGGTCATCTCGTCATCGTCTCTTCATCCTCTGGTCATCTGGTCTTCCGTCCACCTGTTCATCTGGTCATCTGGTCATCTGGTCATCCGGTCCTCTGGTCATCTCCTCATCTTGTCATCTCGTCATCCGGTCCTCTGGTCATCTCGTCATCTGGCCACCTGGTCACCTGGTCATCTGGTCATCTGGTCATCTGGTCATCTGGTCATCTCATCATCTCATCTTTTCGTCATCTCATCATCATCTTGTTATCTCGTCATCTCGACACCTTGTCATCTCGTGATCTCGTTATCTCGTCATATCGTCATCTCGTCATGTCGTCATCTCGTCATCTCGTCATTTCGATATCTGGTCATCTCGTCATCTCGTCAACTTGTCATCTTGTCATCCGGTCATCTGATCATCTCGTCATCGTTTCGTCATCTGGTCATCTGGTCACCTCGTCAACTCGTCATCTCGTCATCTCGTCATTTCGTCATCTCGTCATCTCGTCATCTCGTCGTCTCATCATCTCGTCATCTCGTCATCTCGTCATCTCGTCTTCTCGTCATCTCGTCATCTCGTCATCTCGTCATCTCGTCATCTCGTCATCTCGTCATCTCGTCATTCCGTCATCTGGTCATCTAGCCATCGTCTTGTCATCTCGTCATCTCGTCATCTCGTCATCTCGTCATCTCGTCATCTCGTCATCTCGTCATCTCGTCATCTCGTCATCTCGTCATCTCGTCATCTCGTCATCGTCTCGTCATCGTCTCGTCATCTGGTCATCTGGTCATCTGGTCGTCTGGTCATCTCGTCATCTCGTCATCTTGTCATCTCGTCATCCGTCATCTGGTCATCTGGCCACCCGGTCATCTGGTCATCTGGTCATCTGGTCATCTGGCCACCTGGTCATCTGGTCATCTGATCATCTGGTCATCTGGTCATCTGGTCATGTGGTCATCTCGTCATCTCGTCATCTCGTCATCCGGTCCTCTGGTCATCTCGTCATCTTGTCATCTCGTCATCCGGTCCTCTGGTCATCTCGTCATCTTGTCATCTCGTCATCCGGTCCTCTGGTCATCTCGTCATCTGGCCACCTGGTCACCTGGTCATCAGGTCATCTGGTCATCTGGTCATCCGGTCATCTCATCATCTCGTCTTTTCGTCATCTCATCATCATCTTGTCATCTCGTCATCTCGACACCTCGTCATCTCGTGATCTCGTCATCTTGTCATCTCGTCATGTCGTCATCTCGTCATCTCGTCATTTCGATATCTTGTCATCTCGTCATCTCGTCATCTTGTCATCTCGTCATCCGGTCATCTGGTCATCTCGTCATCGTCTCGTCATCCGGTCATCTGGTCATCTCGTCATCGTCTCGTCATCCGGTCATCTGGTCATCTCGTCATCGTCTCTTCATCGTCTGGTCATCTGATCATCTGGCCATCTGGTCATCTGGTCATCTGGTCATCTGGTCATCTGGTCATCTGGTCAACTGGTCATCTGGTCATCTGGTCATCAGGTCATCTCGTCATCTCGTCATCTCGTCATCTCGTCATCTCGTCACCTCGTCATCTCTTCATCTCGTCATCTCGTCATCTCGTCATCTCGTCATCTCATCATCTCGTCATCTCGTCATCTCGTCATCTCGTCATCTCGTCATCTCGTCATCTCGTCATCTCGTCATCTCGTCATCTTGTCATCTCGTCATCCGGTCATCTCGTCATCTCGTCATCGTCTCTTCATCGTCTGGTCATGTGGTCATCGGGTCATCTGGTCATCTGGTCATCTCGTCATCTGGTCATCTGGTCATCTGGTCATCTGGTCATCTGGTCATCTCGTCATCTCGTCATCTCTTCATCTCGTCATCTTGTCATCTCGTCATCGTCTGTTCATCGTCTCGTCATCTGGTCATCTCGTTTTCTCGTCCTCTTATTATCATCTTGTCATCTCGTCACCTCTTCATCTCTTCATCTCGTCATCTCGTCATCTCGTCATCTCGTCATCTCGTCATCTCGTCATCCCGTCATCTCGTCATCTCGTCATCTCGTCATCTCGTCATCTCGTCATCTGGTCATCTCGTCATCTCATCATCATCTCGTCATCTCATCATCATCTGGTCATCTGGTCATCTCGTCATCTGGTCATCTCGTCGTCTGGTCATCTCGTCATCTTATCATCATTTTGTCATCTCGTCATCTCGTCATCTCGTCATCTCGTCATCTCGTCAGCTCGTCATCTCGTCATCTCGTCATCTCGTCATCCGGTCATCTGGTCATCTCGTCATCGTCTCTTCATCGTCTGGTCATCTGGTCATCTGGCCATCTGGTCATCTGGTCATCTGATCATCTGGTCATCTGGTCATAGGGTCATCTGGTCATCTGGTCATCTATTCATCTGGTCATCTGGTCATCTGGTCAGCTGGTCATCTGGTCATCTGGTCATCTGGTCATCTGGTCATCTGGTCATCTGTTCATCTCGTCATCTCGTCATCTGGTCATCTGGTCATCTGGTCATCTCGTCATCTCGTCATCTCGTTATCTCGTCATCCGGTCATCTCGTCATCTCATCAACATCTTGTCATCTCGTCACCTCGTCATCTCGTCATCTCGTCATCTTGTCATCTCGTCATCTCGTCATCTCGTCATCTCGTCATCTCATCAACATCTTGTCATCTCGTCACCTCGTCATCTCGTTATCTCTTTATCTTGTCATCTCGTCATCGTCTCTTCATCGTCTCGTCATCTGGTCATCTGGTCATCTCGTCATCGTCTCTTCATCGTCTCGTCATCTGGTCATCTGGTCATCTGGTCATCTGGTCATCTGGTCATCTCATCATCTCGTCATCTCGTCATGCCGTCATCTCGTCATCCCGTCATCTCGTCATCTTGTCATCTCGTCATCGTCTCTTCATCGTCTCGTCATCTCGTCATCTGGTCATCTCGTCATCTGGTCATCTGGTCATCATCTCGTCATCTCGTCACCTCGTCATCTCTTCATCTCTTCATCTCGTCATCTCGTCATCTCGTCATCTCGTCATCTCGTCATCTCGTCATCTCGTCATCTCGTCATCTCGTCATCTCGTCATCTCGTCATCTCGTCATCTTGTCATCTCGTCATCCGGTCATCTGGTCATCTCGTCATCGTTTCTTTATCCTCTGGTCATCTGGTCATCTGGCCACCTGGTCATCTGGTCATCTGGCCACCTGGTCATCTGGTCATCTGGTCATCTGGTCGTCTGGTCATCTAACCACCTGGTCATCTGGTCATCTCGTCATCTCGTCATCGCGTCATCTCGTCATCTCGTCATCCCGTCATCTCGTCATCCCGTCATCTCGTCATCTCGTCATCTCGTCATCTCGTCATCTCGTCATCTCGTCATTCGGTCATCTGGTCATCTCGTCATCTTTTCATCTCGTCATCTTGTCATCTCGTCATCGTCTCTTCATCGTCTCGTCATCTGGTCATCTGGTCATCTCGTCATCTGGTCATCCGATCATCTGGTCATCCCGTTTTCTCGTCATCTCATCATCAGCTTGTCATCTCTTTATCACGTCATCTCGTCATCTCGTCATCTCGTCATCTCGTCATCTCGTCATATCGTCATCTCGTCATCGTGTGATCTTGTCATCTCGTCATCTCGTCATCTCGTCATCTCGTTATCTGGTCATCTCGTCATCTCATCATCATCTTGTCATCTCGTCACCTCGTCATCTCGTCATCTCGTCATCTCGTCATCTCGTCATCTCGTCATCTCGTCATCTCGTCATCTCGTCATCTGGTCATCTGGTCATCTCGTCATCCCTTCATCTCGTCATCTTGTCATCTCGTCATCGTCTCTTCATCGCCTCGTCATCATCATCTTGTCATCTCGTCATCCGGTCATCTGGTCATCTGGTCATCTGGCCACCTGGTCATCTGGTCATCTGGCCACCTGGTCATCTGGTCATCTGGTCATCTGGTCGTCTGGTCATCTGGCCACCTGGTCATCTGGTCATCTGGTCATCTTGTCATCTGGTCATCTCGTCATCTCGTTATCTCGTCATTTCGTCATCTCGTCATCTCGTCATCTCGTCATCTCGTCATCTCGTCATCTCGTCATCTCGTCATCTCGTCATCTCGTCATCTCGTCATCTCGTCATCTCGTCATCTCGCCATTCGGTCATCTGGTCATCTCGTCATCTCTTCATCTCGTCATCTTGTCATCTCGTCATCGTCTCTTCATCGTCTGGTCATCTGGTCATCTGGTCATCTCGTCATCTAGTCATCTGATCATCTGGTCATCTCGTTTTCTCGTCATCTCATCATCATCTTGTCATCTCGTCAACTCGTCATCTCTTCATCTCTTCATCTCGTCATCTCGTCATCTCGTCATCTCGTCATCTCGTCATCTCGTCATCTCGTCATCTCGTCATCTCGTCATCTTGTCATCTCGTCATCTTGTCATCTCGTCATCTCGTCATCTGATCATCTCGTCATCTCGTCATCTCGTCATCTGATCATCTCGTCATCTGATCATCTTGTCATCTGATCATCTGGTCATCTGATCATCTCGTCATCTGATCATCTGGTCATCTTGTCATCTCGTCATCTCGTCATCTCGTCATCTGGTCATCTGGTCATCTGGTCATATCATCATCATCTTGTCATCTCGTCACCTGGTCATCTGGTCATCTGGTCATCTGGTCATCTCATCATCTCGTCTTCTCGTCATCTCATCATCATCTTGTCATCTCGTCATCTCGTAATCTCGTCATCTCATCATCCCGTCATCTCGTCATCCCGTCATCTCGTTATCTTGTCATCTCGTTATCTCGTTATCTCGTCATCTCGTCATCCTGTCATCTCGTCATCGTGTCATCTTGTCATCTCGTCATGTCCTCATCTCGTCATCTCGTCATCTCGTTATCTGGTCATCTCGTCATCTCATCAACATCTTGTCATCTCGTCACCTCGTCATCTCGTCATCTCTTCATCTCGTCATCTTGTCATCTCGTCATCGTCTCTTCATCGTCTCGTCATCTGGTCATCTGGTCATCTCGTCATCTGGTCATCTGGTCATCTGGTCATCTCATCATCTCGTCTTCTCGTCATCTCATCATCATCTTGTCATCTTGTCATCTCGTTATCTCGTCATCTCGTCATGCCATCATCTCGTCATCCCGTCATCTCGTTATCTTGTCATCTCGTTATCTCGTTATCTCGTTATCTCGTCATCGCGTCATCCTGTCATTTCTTCATCGTGTCATCTTGTCATCTCGTCATCTCGTCATCTCGTCATCTTGTCATCTCGTCATCTCGTCATCTCGTCATCTCGTCATCTCTTCATCTCGTCATCTTGTCATCTCGTCATCGTCTCTTCATCGTCTCGTCATCTCGTCATCTGGTCATCTCGTCATCCGGTCATCTGGTCATCTGGTCATCTCGTTTTCTCGTCATCTCATCATCATCTTGTCATCTCGTCACCTCGTCATCTCGTCATCTCGTCATCTCGTCATCTCGTCATCTCGTCATCTCGTCATCTCGTCATCTCGTCATCTCGTCATCTCATCATCTCGTCATCTCGTCATCTCGTCATCTCGTCATCTCGTCATCTCGTCATCTCGTCATCTCGTCATCTCGTCATCTCGTCATCTCGTCATCTCGTCATCTCGTCATCTCGTCATCTCCTCATCTCCTCATCTCTTCATCTCGTCATCTCGTCATCTCGTCATCTCGTCATCTCGTCATCTCGTCATCTCGTCATCGTGTCATCTTGTCATCTCGTCATCTCGTCATCTCGTTATCTGGTCATCTCGTCATCTCATCATCATCTTGTCATCTCGTCACCTCGTCATCTCGTCATCTCGTCTTCTCGTCATCTCGTCATCTCGTCATCCGGTCATCTGGTCATCTCGTCATCGTCTCTTCATCCTCTGGTCATCTGGTGATCTGGCCACCTGGTCATCTGGTCATCTGGTCATCTGGTCATCTGGTCATCTGGTCATCTGGTCATCTGGTCATCTGGTCATCTCGTCATCTCGTCATCTCGTCATCTCGTCATCTCGTCATCTCGTCATCTCGTCATCTCGTCATCTCGTCAGCTCGTCATCTCGTCATCTCGTCATCTCGTCATCTCGTCATCTCGTCATCTCGTCATCTCGGCATCTCGTCATCTCGTCATCTCGTCATCTCGTCATCTCGTCATCTCGTCATCACGTCATCTGATCATCTCGTCATCTCGTCATCTCGTCATCTGATCATCTCGTCATCTGATCATCTTGTCATCTGATCATCTGGTAATCTGACAATCTCGTCATCTGATCATCTGGTCATCTCGTCATCTCGTCATCTCGTCATCTCGTCATCCGGTCATCTTGTCATCTGGTCATCTGGTCATATCATCATCATCTTGTCATCTCGTCATCTGGTCGTCTGGTCATCTGGTCATCTCGTTTTCTCGTCATCTCATCATCATCTTGTCATCTCGTCACCTCGTCATCTGGTCATCTCATTTTCTCGTCATCTCATCATCATCTTGTCATCTCGTCACCTCGTCATCTCTTCATCTCTTCATCTCGTCATCTCGTCATCTCGTCATCTCCTCATCTCGTCATCTCGTCATCTCGTCACCTCTTCATCTCGTCATCTCGTCATCTCGTCATCTCGTCATCTTGTCATCTCGTCATCTCGTCATCTCATCATCAGCTTGTCATCTCGTCACCTCGTCATCTGATCACCTCGTCATCTCGTCAGCTCGTCTTTTTGTTATTTGATCATCTTGTTATCTCGTCCTCTCGACACCTCGTCATCTCGTTATCTCGTTATCTCGTCATCTCGTCATCTCGTCATCCGGTCATCTGGTCATCTCGTCATCGTCTCTCCATCCTCTGGTCATCTGGTCATCTGGCCACCTGGTCATCTGGTCATCTGGCCGTCTGGTCATCTGGCCACCTGGTCATCTGGTCATCTGGTCATCTGGTCATCTGGTCATCTGGTCATCTCGTCATCTCGTCATCTCATCATCTCGTCATCTCGTCATCTCGGCATCTCGTCATCTCGTCATCTCGTCATCTGATCATCTCGTCATCTCGTCATCTCGTCATCTGATCATCTGATCATCTCGTCATCTCGTCATCTCGTCATCTCGTCATCTCGGCATCTCGTCATCTCGTCATCTCGTCATCTCGTCATCTCGTCATCTCGTCATCACGTCATCTGATCATCTCGTCATCTCGTCATCTCGTCATCTGATCATCTCGTCATCTGATCATCTTGTCATCTGATCATCTGGTCATCTGACAATCTCGTCATCTGATCATCTGGTCATCTCGTCATCTCGTCATCTCGTCATCTCGTCATCCGGTCATCTTGTCATCTGGTCATCTGGTCATATCATCATCATCTTGACATCTCGTCATCTGGTCGTCTGGTCATCTGGTCATCTCGTTTTCTCGTCATCTCATTTTCTCGTCATCTCATCATCATCTTGTCATCTCGTCACCTCGTCATCTCTTCATCTCTTCATCTCGTCATCTCGTCATCTCGTCATCTCCTCATCTCGTCATCTCGTCATCTCGTCACCTCTTCATCTCGTCATCTCGTCATCTCGTCATCTCGTCATCTCGTCATCTCGTCATCTCGTCATCTCATCATCAGCTTGTCATCTCGTCACCTCGTCATCTGATCACCTCGTCATCTCGTCAGCTCGTCTTTTTGTTATTTGATCATCTTGTCATCTCGTCATCTCGACACCTCGTCATCTCGTTATCTCGTTATCTCGTCATCTCGTCATCTCCTCATCTCGTCATCTCGTCATCCGGTCATCTGGTCATCTCGTCATCGTCTCTCCATCCTCTGGTCATCTGGTCATCTGGCCACCTGGTCATCTGGTCATCTGGCCGTCTGGTCATCTGGCCACCTGGTCATCTGGTCGTCTGGTCATCTGGTCATCTGGTCATCTGGTCATCTCGTCATCTCGTCATCTCATCATCTCGTCATCTCGTCATCTCGGCATCTCGTCATCTCGTCATCTCGTCATCTGATCATCTCGTCATCTCGTCATCTCGTCATCTGATCATCTGATCATCTCGTCATCTGATCATCTGGTCATCTCGTCATCTCGTCATCCGGTTATCTGGTCATCTGGTCATATCATCATCATCTTGTCATCTCGTCACCTCGTTATCTCGTCATCTCGTCATCTGGTCATCTGGTCATCTGGTCTTCTCATCATCTCGTCTTCTCGTCATCTCATCATCATCTTGTCATCTCGTCATCTCGTAATCTCGTCATCTCGTAATCTCGTCATCTCGTAATCTCGTCATCTCGTAATCTCGTCATCTCGTCATCCCGTCATCTCGTCATCTCGTCATCCGGTCATCTGGTCATCTCGTCATCGTCTCTCCATCCTCTGGTCATCTGGTCATCTGGCCACCTGGTCATCTGGTCATCTGGCCGTCTGGTCATCTGGCCACCTGGTCATCTGGTCATCTGGTCATCTGGTCATCTGGTCATCTGGTCATCTCGTCATCTCGTCATCTCATCATCTCGTCATCTCGTCATCTCGGCATCTCGTCATCTCGTCATCTCGTCATCTGATCATCTCGTCATCTCGTCATCTCGTCATCTGATCATCTGATCATCTCGTCATCTGATCATCTGGTCATCTCGTCATCTCGTCATCCGGTTATCTGGTCATCTGGTCATATCATCATCATCTTGTCATCTCGTCACCTCGTTATCTCGTCATCTCGTCATCTGGTCATCTGGTCATCTGGTCTTCTCATCATCTCGTCTTCTCGTCATCTCATCATCATCTTGTCATCTCGTCATCTCGTAATCTCGTCATCTCGTAATCTCGTCATCTCGTAATCTCGTCATCTCGTAATCTCGTCATCTCGTCATCCCGTCATCTCGTCATCCCGTCATCTCGTTATCTTGTCATCTCGTTATCTCGTTATCTCGTCATCTCGTCATCCTGTCATCTCGTTATCGTGTCATCTTGTCATCTTGTCATCTTGTCTACTCGTTATCTCGTTATCTCGTCATCTCCTCATCTTGTCATCTGGTCATCTGGTCATCTCGTCATTTGGTCATCCGGTCATCCGGCCATCGTCTCGTCATCTCGTCATCCGGTCATCTGTTCATCTGGTCATCTCGTCATCCGGTCATCTGGTCATCTGGTCATCTCGTCATCGTCTCGTCATCTCGTCATCTGGTTATCTGGTCATCGTCTCTTCATCATCGTCTGGTCATCTGGCCACCTGATCATCTGGTCATCTGATCATCCGGTCCTCTGGTCATCTCGTCATCTGGCCACCTGGTCACTTGGTCATCTGGTCATCTGGTCATCTCATCATCTCGTCTTTCCGTCATCTCATCATCATCTTGTCATCTCGTCATCTCGACACGTCGTCATCTCGTTACCTCGTTATCTCGTCATCTCGTCATCTCGTCATCTCGTCATCTCGTCATCTCGTCATCTCATCATCTCGTCATCTCGTCATCTCGTCATCTCGTCATTCGGTTATCTGGTCATCTCGTCATCTCTTCATCTCGTCATCTTGTCATCTCGTCATCGTCTCGTCATCTGGTCATCTGGTCATCTCGTCATCTCGTCATCCGATCATCTGGTCATCTCGTTTTCTCGTCATCTCATCATCATCTCGTCATCTCGTCATCACGTCATCTCGTCATCTCGTCATCTCGTCATCTCGTTATCTCGTCATCTCGTCATCTCGTCATCTCGTCATCTCGTCATCGTGTCATCTTGTCATCTCGTCATCTCGTCATCTCGTCATCTCGTTATCTGGTCATCTCGTCATCTCATCATCATCTTGTCATCTCGTCACCTCGTCATCTCGTCATCTCGTCTTCTTGTCATCTCTTCATCTCGTCATCTCGTCATCTCGTCATCCGGTCATCTGGTCATCTCGTCATCGTCTCTTCATCCTCTGGTCATCTGGTGATCTGGCCACCTGGTCATGTGGTCATCTGGTCATCTGGTCATCTAGTCATCTGGTCATCTGGTCATCTCGTCATCTCGTCATCTCGTCATCTCGTCATCTCGTCATCTCGTCATCTCGTCATCTCGTCATCTGACAATCTCGTCATCTGATCATCTGGTCATCTCGTCATCTCGTCATCTCGTCATCTCGTCATCCGGTCATCTGGTCATCTGGTCATCTAGTCATATCATCATCATCTTGTCATCTCGTCACCTCGTCATCTGGTCATCTGGTCATCTGGTCATCTCATCATCTCGTCTTCTCGTCATCTCATCATCATCTTGTCGTCTCGTCATCTCGTAATCTTGTCATCTCGTCATGTCGTCATCTCGTCATCTCGTCATCTCGTTTTCTGGTCATCTCGTCATCTCATCATCATCTTGTCATCTCGTCACCTCGTCATCTCGTCATCTCGTCATCTCGTCATCTCGTCATCTCGTCATCTCGTCATCTCGTCATCTCGTCATCTCGTCATCTGGTCATCTGGTCATCTGGTCATCTCGTTTTCTCGTCATCTCATCATCATCTTGTCATCTCGTCACCTCGTCATCTGGTCATCTCATTTTCTCGTCCTCTCATCATTATCTTGTCATCTCGTCACCTCGTCATCTCGTCATCTCCTCATCTCGTCATCTCGTCATTTCGTCACCTCTTCATCTCGTCATCTCGTCATCTCGTCATCTCGTCATCTCGTCATCTCGTCATCTCGTCATCTCATCATCAGCTTGTCATCTCGTCACCTCGTCATCTGGTCACCTCGTCATCTCGTCATCTCGTCTTTTTGTTATTTCATCATCTTGTCATCTCGTCATCTCGACACCTTGTCATATCGTTATCTCGTTATCTCGTCATCTCGTCATCTCGTCATCTCGTCATCTCGTCATCCGGTCATCTGGTCATCTCGTCATCGTCTCTCCATCCTCTGGTCATCTGGTCATCTGGCCACCTGGTCATCTGGTCATCTGGTCGTCTGGTCATCTGGCCACCTGGTCATCTGGTCATCTGGTCATCTGGTCATCTGGTCATCCGGTCATCTCGTCATCTCGTCATCTCATCATCTCGTCATCTCGTCATCTCGGCATCTCGTCATCTCGTCATCTCGTCATCTCGTCATCTCGTCATCTGATCATCTCGTCATCTCGTCATCTCGTCATCTAATCATCTCGTCATCTGATCATCTTGTCATCTGATCATCTGGTCATCTGATCATCTCGTCATCTGATCATCTGGTCATCTCGTCATCTCGTCATCCGGTCATCTGGTCATCTGGTCATATCATCATCATCTTGTCATCTCGTCACCTCGTTATCTCGTGATCTCGTCATCTGGTCATCTGGTCATCTGGTCTTCTCATCATCTCGTCTTCTCGTCATCTCATCATCATCTTGTCATCTCGTCATCTCGTAATCTCGTCATCTCGTAATCTCGTCATCTCGTAATCTCGTCATCTCGTCATCCCGTCATCCCGTCATCCCGTCATCTCGTTATCTTGTCATCTCGTTATCTCGTTATCTCGTTATCTCGTCATCCTGTCATCTCATTATCGTGTCATCTTGTCATCTTGTCATCTTGTCTACTCGTTATCTCGTTATCTCGTCATCTCCTCATTTTGTCATCTGGTCATCTGGTCATCTCGTCATTTGGTCATCTGGTCATGCGGCCATCGTCTCGTCATCTCGTCATCCGGTCATCTGTTCATCTGGTCATCTCGTCATCCGGTCATCTGGTCATCTGGTCATCTCGTCATCGTCTCGTCATCTCGTCATCCGGTCATCTGGTTATCTGGTCATCGTCTCTTCATCATCGTCTGGTCATCTGGCCACCTGGTCATCTCGTCATCTGGCCACCTGGTCACTTGGTCATCTGGTCATCTGGTCATCTCATCATCTCGTCTTTCCGTCATCTCATCATCATCTTGTCATCTCGTCATCTCGACACCTCGTCATCTCGTTACCTCGTTATCTCGTCATCTCGTCATCTCGTCATGTCGTCATCTCGTCATCTCGTCATCTCGTCATTTCGACATCTGGTCATCTCGTCATCTCGTCATCTTGTCATCTCGTCATCCGGTCATCTGGTGATCTCGTCATTGTCTCGTCATCCGGTCATCTGGTCATCTCGTCATCGTCTCGTCATCCGGTCATCTGGTCATCTCGTCATCGTCTCTTCATCGTCTGGTCATCTGGCCATCTGGTCATCTGGTCATCTGGTCATCTGGTCATCTGGTCAGCTGGTCATCTGGTCATCTGGTCATCTGGTCAGCTAGTCATCTGGTCATCTGGTCATCTAGTCATCTGGTCATCTGGTCATCTGGTCATCTGTTCATCCGGTCATCTGGTCATCTCGTCAACTCGTCATCTGGTCATCTACCCATCTGGTCATCTGGTCATCTCGTCTTCTCATCATCATCTTGTCATCTCGTCATCTCATCATCTCGTCATCTCGTCATCTCGTCATCTCGTCATCTCGTCATCTCATCATCTCGTCTTCTCGTCATCTCATCATCATCTTGTCATCTCGTCATCTCGTCATCTCGTCATCTCGTCATCCCGTCATCTCGTCATCCCGTCATCTCGTTATCTTGTCATCTCGTTATCTCGTTATCTCGTCATCTGGTCATCTTGTCATCTCGTCATCGTCTCTTCATCGTCTCGTCATCTGGTCATCTCGTCATCTGGTCATCTCGATTTCTCGTCATCTCGTCATCTCGTCATCTCGTCATCTCGTCATCTCGTCATCTCGTCATCTCTACATCTCATCATCTTGTCATCTCGTCGTCGTCTCGTCATCGTCTCGTCATCTGGTCATCTGGTCATCTCGTCATCTGGTCATCTGGTCATCTCGTTTTCTCGTCATCTCATCATCATCTTCTCATCTCGTCACCTCGTCATCTCTACATCTTTTCATCTCGTCATCTGGTCATCTGGTCATCTCGTCATCTCGTCATCTCGTCATCTCGTCATCTCATCATCTCGTCATCTCGTTATCTCGTTATCTCGTCATCTGGTCATCTGGTCATCTGGTCATCTGGTCATCTCGTCATCTCATCATCATCTTGTCATCTCGTCATCGTCTCGTCATCTGGTCATCTGGTCATCTCGTCGTCTGGTCATCTGGTCATCTGGTCATGTCGTTTTCTCGTCATCTCGTCATCTCGTCATCTCGTCATCTCGTCATCTCGTCATCTCGTCATCTCGTCATCTCGTCATCTGATCATCTCGTCATCTCGTCATCTCGTCATCTCGTCATCTGATCATCTCGTCATCTAATCATCTTGTCATCTGATCATCCGGTCATCTGGTCATCTGGTCATATCATCATCATCTTGTCATCTCGTCACCTCGTTATCTCGTCATCTCGTCATCTCGTCATCTGGTCATCTGGTCATCTGGTCATCTCATCATCTCGTCTTCTTGTCATCTCATCATCATCTTGTCATCTCGTCATCTCGTAATCTCGTCATCTCATCATCCCGTCATCTCGTCATCCCGTCATCTCGTTATCTCGTCATCTCCTCATCTTGTCATCTTGCCATCGTCTCGTCATCTCGTCATCCGGTCATCTGTTCATCTGGTCATCTCGTCATCCGGTCATCTGGTCATCTGGTTATCT
This sequence comes from Dyspetes luteomarginatus, assembly GCA_963669185.1. Taxonomy (NCBI): domain Eukaryota; kingdom Metazoa; phylum Arthropoda; class Insecta; order Hymenoptera; family Ichneumonidae; genus Dyspetes; species Dyspetes luteomarginatus. The sequence continues at coordinate 11,575,467 of OY769906.1, forward strand.
CTTCATCGTCTCGTCATCTCGTCATCCGGTCATCTGGTTATCTGGTCATCGTCTCTTCATCATCGTCTGGTCATCTGGCCACCTGGTCATCTGGTCATCTGATCATCTGGTCATCTGGCTATCTGGTCATCTGGTTATCTGGTCATCTCGTCATCTCGTCATCTCGTCATCTCGTCATCTCGTCATCTCGTCATCTCGTCATCTCGTCATCTCGTCATCCGGTCCTCTGGTCATCTCGTCATCTCGTCATCTTGTCATCTCGTCATCCGGTCCTCTGGTCATCTCGTCATCTGGCCACCTGGTCACCTGGTCATCTGGTCATCTGGTCATCTCATCATCTCGTCTTTTTGTCATCTCATCATCATCTTGTCATCTCGTCATCTCGACACCTCGTCATCTCGTTATCTCGTTATCTCTTCATCTCGTCATCTCGTCATGTCGTCATCTCGTCATCTCATCATTTCGACATCTGGTCATCTCGTCATCTCGTCATCTTGTCATCTCGTCATCCGGTCATCTGGTGATCTCGTCATTGTCTCGTCATCCGGTCATCTGGTCATCTCGTCATCATCTCGTTATCCGGTCATCTGGTCATCTGGTCATCGTCTCTTCATCGTCTGGTCATCTGTCCATCTGGTCATCTGGTCATCTGGTCATCTGGTCACCTGGTCATCTGTTCATTCGGTCATCTAGTCATCTCGTCAACTCGTCATCTGGTCATCTGGTCATCTGGTCATCTGGTCATCTGGTCATCTGGTCATCTCGTCTTCTCATCATCATTTTGTCATCTCGTCATCTCATCATCTCGTCATCTCGTCATCTCGTCATCTCGTCATCTCGTCATCTCGTCATCTGGTCATCTCATCATCTCGTCTTCTGATCATCTTGTCATCTGATCATCTGGTCATCTGATCATCTCGTCATCTGATCATCTGGTCATCTCGTCATCTCGTCATCCGGTCATCTGGTCATCTGGTCATATCATCATCATCTTGTCATCTCGTCACCTCGTTATCTCGTCATCTCGTCATCTGGTCATCTGGTCATCTGGTCTTCTCATCATCTCGTCTTCTCGTCATCTCATCATCATCTTGTCATCTCGTGATCTCGTAATCTCGTGATCTCGTAATCTCGTCATCTCGTAATCTCGTCATCTCGTCATCCCGTCATCTCGTCATCCCGTCATCTCGTTATCTTGTCATCTCGTTCTCTCGTTATCTCGTTATCTCGTCATCCTGTCATCTCGTTATCGTGTCATCTTGTCATCTTGTCATCTTGTCTACTCGTTATCTCGTTATCTCGTCATCGTCTCGTCATCTCGTCATCCGGTCATCTGGTTATCTGGTCATCGTCTCTTCATCATCGTCTGGTCATCTGGCCACCTGGTCATCTCGTCATCTGGCCACCTGGTCACTTGGTCATCTGGTCATCTGGTCATCTCATCATCTCGTCTTTCCGTCATCTCATCATCATCTTGTCATCTCGTCATCTCGACACCTCGTCATCTCGTTACCTCGTTATCTCGTCATCTCGTCATCTCGTCATGTCGTCATCTCGTCATCTCGTCATCTCGTCATTTCGACATCTGGTCATCTCGTCATCTCGTCATCTTGTCATCTCGTCATCCGGTCATCTGGTGATCTCGTCATTGTCTCGTCATCCGGTCATCTGGTCATCTCGTCATCGTCTCGTCATCCGGTCATCTGGTCATCTCGTCATCGTCTCTTCATCGTCTGGTCATCTGGCCATCTGGTCATCTGGTCATCTGGTCATCTGGTCATCTGGTCAGCTGGTCATCTGGTCATCTGGTCATCTGGTCAGCTAGTCATCTGGTCATCTGGTCATCTAGTCATCTGGTCATCTGGTCATCTGGTCATCTGTTCATCCGGTCATCTGGTCATCTCGTCAACTCGTCATCTGGTCATCTACCCATCTGGTCATCTGGTCATCTCGTCTTCTCATCATCATCTTGTCATCTCGTCATCTCATCATCTCGTCATCTCGTCATCTCGTCATCTCGTCATCTCGTCATCTCATCATCTCGTCTTCTCGTCATCTCATCATCATCTTGTCATCTCGTCATCTCGTCATCTCGTCATCTCGTCATCCCGTCATCTCGTCATCCCGTCATCTCGTTATCTTGTCATCTCGTTATCTCGTTATCTCGTCATCTGGTCATCTTGTCATCTCGTCATCGTCTCTTCATCGTCTCGTCATCTGGTCATCTCGTCATCTGGTCATCTCGATTTCTCGTCATCTCGTCATCTCGTCATCTCGTCATCTCGTCATCTCGTCATCTCGTCATCTCTACATCTCATCATCTTGTCATCTCGTCGTCGTCTCGTCATCGTCTCGTCATCTGGTCATCTGGTCATCTCGTCATCTGGTCATCTGGTCATCTCGTTTTCTCGTCATCTCATCATCATCTTCTCATCTCGTCACCTCGTCATCTCTACATCTTTTCATCTCGTCATCTGGTCATCTGGTCATCTCGTCATCTCGTCATCTCGTCATCTCGTCATCTCATCATCTCGTCATCTCGTTATCTCGTTATCTCGTCATCTGGTCATCTGGTCATCTGGTCATCTGGTCATCTCGTCATCTCATCATCATCTTGTCATCTCGTCATCGTCTCGTCATCTGGTCATCTGGTCATCTCGTCGTCTGGTCATCTGGTCATCTGGTCATGTCGTTTTCTCGTCATCTCGTCATCTCGTCATCTCGTCATCTCGTCATCTCGTCATCTCGTCATCTCGTCATCTCGTCATCTGATCATCTCGTCATCTCGTCATCTCGTCATCTCGTCATCTGATCATCTCGTCATCTAATCATCTTGTCATCTGATCATCCGGTCATCTGGTCATCTGGTCATATCATCATCATCTTGTCATCTCGTCACCTCGTTATCTCGTCATCTCGTCATCTCGTCATCTGGTCATCTGGTCATCTGGTCATCTCATCATCTCGTCTTCTTGTCATCTCATCATCATCTTGTCATCTCGTCATCTCGTAATCTCGTCATCTCATCATCCCGTCATCTCGTCATCCCGTCATCTCGTTATCTCGTCATCTCCTCATCTTGTCATCTTGCCATCGTCTCGTCATCTCGTCATCCGGTCATCTGTTCATCTGGTCATCTCGTCATCCGGTCATCTGGTCATCTGGTTATCTCGTCATCGTCTCGTCATCTCGTCATCCGGTCATCTGGTTATCTGGTCATCGTCTCTTCATCATCGTCTGGTCATCTGGCCACCTGGTCATCTGGTCATCTGATCATCTGGTCATCTGGCTATCTGGTCATCTGGTTATCTGGTCATCTCGTCATCTCGTCATCTCGTCATCTCGTCATCTCGTCATCTCGTCATCTCGTCATCTCGTCATCTCGTCATCCGGTCCTCTGGTCATCTCGTCATCTCGTCATCTTGTCATCTCGTCATCCGGTCCTCTGGTCATCTCGTCATCTGGCCACCTGGTCACCTGGTCATCTGGTCATCTGGTCATCTCATCATCTCGTCTTTTTGTCATCTCATCATCATCTTGTCATCTCGTCATCTCGACACCTCGTCATCTCGTTATCTCGTTATCTCTTCATCTCGTCATCTCGTCATGTCGTCATCTCGTCATCTCATCATTTCGACATCTGGTCATCTCGTCATCTCGTCATCTTGTCATCTCGTCATCCGGTCATCTGGTGATCTCGTCATTGTCTCGTCATCCGGTCATCTGGTCATCTCGTCATCATCTCGTTATCCGGTCATCTGGTCATCTGGTCATCGTCTCTTCATCGTCTGGTCATCTGTCCATCTGGTCATCTGGTCATCTGGTCATCTGGTCACCTGGTCATCTGTTCATTCGGTCATCTAGTCATCTCGTCAACTCGTCATCTGGTCATCTGGTCATCTGGTCATCTGGTCATCTGGTCATCTGGTCATCTCGTCTTCTCATCATCATTTTGTCATCTCGTCATCTCATCATCTCGTCATCTCGTCATCTCGTCATCTCGTCATCTCGTCATCTCGTCATCTGGTCATCTCATCATCTCGTCTTCTGATCATCTTGTCATCTGATCATCTGGTCATCTGATCATCTCGTCATCTGATCATCTGGTCATCTCGTCATCTCGTCATCCGGTCATCTGGTCATCTGGTCATATCATCATCATCTTGTCATCTCGTCACCTCGTTATCTCGTCATCTCGTCATCTGGTCATCTGGTCATCTGGTCTTCTCATCATCTCGTCTTCTCGTCATCTCATCATCATCTTGTCATCTCGTGATCTCGTAATCTCGTGATCTCGTAATCTCGTCATCTCGTAATCTCGTCATCTCGTCATCCCGTCATCTCGTCATCCCGTCATCTCGTTATCTTGTCATCTCGTTCTCTCGTTATCTCGTTATCTCGTCATCCTGTCATCTCGTTATCGTGTCATCTTGTCATCTTGTCATCTTGTCTACTCGTTATCTCGTTATCTCGTCATCGTCTCGTCATCTCGTCATCCGGTCATCTGGTTATCTGGTCATCGTCTCTTCATCATCGTCTGGTCATCTGGCCACCTGGTCATCTCGTCATCTGGCCACCTGGTCACTTGGTCATCTGGTCATCTGGTCATCTCATCATCTCGTCTTTCCGTCATCTCATCATCATCTTGTCATCTCGTCATCTCGACACCTCGTCATCTCGTTACCTCGTTATCTCGTCATCTCGTCATCTCGTCATGTCGTCATCTCGTCATCTCGTCATCTCGTCATTTCGACATCTGGTCATCTCGTCATCTCGTCATCTTGTCATCTCGTCATCCGGTCATCTGGTGATCTCGTCATTGTCTCGTCATCCGGTCATCTGGTCATCTCGTCATCGTCTCGTCATCCGGTCATCTGGTCATCTCGTCATCGTCTCTTCATCGTCTGGTCATCTGGCCATCTGGTCATCTGGTCATCTGGTCATCTGGTCATCTGGTCAGCTGGTCATCTGGTCATCTGGTCATCTGGTCAGCTAGTCATCTGGTCATCTGGTCATCTAGTCATCTGGTCATCTGGTCATCTGGTCATCTGTTCATGCGGTCATCTGGTCATCTCGTCAACTCGTCATCTGGTCATCTACCCATCTGGTCATCTGGTCATCTCGTCTTCTCATCATCATCTTGTCATCTCGTCATCTCATCATCTCGTCATCTCGTCATCTCGTCATCTCGTCATCTGGTCATCTCATCATCTCGTCTTCTCGTCATCTCATCATCATCTTGTCATCTCGTCATCTCGTCATCTCGTCATCTCGTCATCCCGTCATCTCGTCATCCCGTCATCTCGTTATCTTGTCATCTCGTTATCTCGTTATCTCGTCATCTGGTCATCTTGTCATCTCGTCATCGTCTCTTCATCGTCTCGTCATCTGGTCATCTCGTCATCTGGTCATCTCGATTTCTCGTCATCTCGTCATCTCGTCATCTCGTCATCTCGTCATCTCGTCATCTCTACATCTCATCATCTTGTCATCTCGTCGTCGTCTCGTCATCGTCTCGTCATCTGGTCATCTGGTCATCTCGTCATCTGGTCATCCGGTCATCTCGTTTTCTCGTCATCTCATCATCATCTTCTCATCTCGTCACCTCGTCATCTCTACATCTTTTCATCTCGTCATCTGGTCATCTGGTCATCTCGTCATCTCGTCATCTCGTCATCTCGTCATCTCATCATCTCGTCATCTCGTCATCTCGTTATCTCGTCATCTGGTCATCTGGTCATCTGGTCATCTGGTCATCTCGTCATCTCATCATCATCTTGTCATCTCGTCATCGTCTCGTCATCTGGTCATCTGGTCATCTCGTCGTCTGGTCATCTGGTCATCTGGTCATGTCGTTTTCTCGTCATCTCGTCATCTCGTCATCTCGTCATCTCGTCATCTCGTCATCTCGTCATCTCGTCATCTCGTCATCTGATCATCTCGTCATCTCGTCATCTCGTCATCTCGTCATCTGATCATCTCGTCATCTAATCATCTTGTCATCTGATCATCCGGTCATCTGGTCATCTGGTCATATCATCATCATCTTGTCATTTCGTCACCTCGTTATCTCGTCATCTCGTCATCTCGTCATCTGGTCATCTGGTCATCTGGTCATCTCATCATCATCTTGTCATCTCGTCATCTCGTAATCTCGTCATCGCATCATCCCGTCATCTCGTCATCCCGTCATCTCGTTATCTCGTCATCTCCTCATCTTGTCATCTTGCCATCGTCTCGTCATCTCTTCATCCGGTCATCTGTTCATCTGGTCATCTCGTCATCCGGTCATCTGGTCATCTGGTTATCTCGTCATCGTCTCGTCATCTCGTCATCCGGTCATCTGGTTATCTGGTCATCGTCTCTTCATCATCGTCTGGTCATCTGGCCATCTGGTCATCTGGTCATCTGATCATCTGGTCATCTGGCTATCTGGTCATCTGGTTATCTGGTCATCTCGTCATCTCGTCATCTCGTCATCTCGTCATCTCGTCATCTCGTCATCTCGTCATCTCGTCATCTCGTCATCCGGTCCTCTGGTCATCTCGTCATCTCGTCATCTTGTCATCTCGTCATCCGGTCCTCTGGTCATCTCGTCATCTGGCCACCTGGTCACCTGGTCATCTGGTCATCTGGTCATCTCATCATCTCGTCTTTTTGTCATCTCATCATCATCTTGTCATCTCGTCATCTCGACACCTCGTCATCTCGTTATCTCGTTATCTCTTCATCTCGTCATCTCGTCATGTCGTCATCTCGTCATCTCATCATTTCGACATCTGGTCATCTCGTCATCTCGTCATCTTGTCATCTCGTCATCCGGTCATCTGGTGATCTCGTCATTGTCTCGTCATCCGGTCATCTGGTCATCTCGTCATCATCTCGTTATCCGGTCATCTGGTCATCTGGTCATCGTCTCTTCATCGTCTGGTCATCTGTCCATCTGGTCATCTCGTCATCTCGTCATCTCGTCATCTCGTCATCTCGTCATCCCGTCATCTGGTCATCCGATCATCTCGTCATCTCGTCATCTCGTCATCTGGTCATCTGGTCATCCGGTCATCCGGTCACCCGGTCATCTGGTCATCTGGTCATCTGGTCATCTGGTCATCTGGTCTTCTGTTCATCTGGTCATCTGGTCATCCACTCATTTGGTCATCTGTTCATCTGATCATCTGGTCATCTCGTCATCTCGTCATCTGGTCATCTGGTCATCTCGTCATCTCGTCATCTCGTCATCTCATCATCTCGTCAACCCGTCATTTCGTCACCTCGTCATCTCGTCATATCGTCATCTCGTCAACTCGTCAACTCGTCAACTCGTCAAATCGTCATCTCGTCATCTCGTCATCTGGTCATCTGGTCATCTCGTCATCTCGTCTGTTGGAAAAGCTCAATGTGCATTCGCCCTGCGTGTTGCGTTGCGCGTCGACGTTCTCGATGAGATGTACAAGCATGCGCATGCGCGAAAAAGCAAAGAGGAGATCACGATCGATGCGTCGTTCGACCGTGTAAGTTGCCTTCGAGCATCGTACGAGCAAATTCTAGTCGAGTATACGCAGTACAAAATGAAATTATTATCCATTTATGATTCATCTGGTCATCTCATCATCTTGTCATCTCGTCATCTTGTCATCTCGTCATCTCGTCATCTCGTCATCTCGTCATCTCGTCATCCCGTCATCTCATCATCTCGTCATCCCGTCATCTCGTCATCTCGTCATCTCGTCATCTCGTCATCTCGTCATCTCGTCATCTCGTCATCTTGTCATCTCGTCATCTCGTCGTATCGTCATCGTCTCGTCATCTCGTTATGTGGTCATCCGGTCATCTGGTCATCTGATCATCTGGTCACCTGGTCATCTGGTCATCTGGTCATCTCGTCAACTCGTCATCTCGTCATCTGGTCACCTGGTCATCTGGTCATCTGGTCACCTGGTCATCTGGTCATCTAGTCATCCGGTCATCTGGTCATCTGGTCATCTGGTCATCTCGTCATGTTGTCATCTTATCATCTCGTCATCTCGTCATCTCGTCATCTCGTCATCTCGTCATCTCGTCATCTCGTCATCTCGTCATCTCGTCATCTCGTCATCTCGTCATCTTGTCATCTCGTCATCTGGTCATCCGGTCATCTGGTCATCTGGTCATCTGGTCATCTGGTCATCTGGTCATCTCGTCATCTTGTCATCTCGTCATCTTGTCATCTCGTCATCTTGTCATCTTCTCATCTCGTCATCTCGTCATCTCGTCATCTTGTCATCTCGTCATCTCGTCATCCGGTCATCTGGTCATCTGGTCATCTGGTCATCTGGTCATCTGGTCATCTGGTCATCTCGTCATCTTGTCATCTCGTCATCTTGTCATCTCCTCATGTCGTCATCTCGTCATCTCGTCATCTCGTCATCTCGTCATCTCGTCATCTCGTCATCTCGTCATCTGGTCACCTGGTCATCTGGTCATCTGATCATCTGGTCATCTGGTCATCTGGTCATCTGGTCACCTGGTCATCTGGTCATCTGGTCATCTGGTCATCTGGTCATCTGGTCATCTGGTCATCTGGTCATCTGGTCATCTGGTCATCTGGTCATCTGATCATCTGGTCATCTCGTCATCTGGTCATCTGGTCATCCGGTCTACTATTCATGTGGTCATCCGGTCATCTATTCATGTGGTCATCTGGTCATCTGATCATCTGGTCATCTGGTCATCTGGTCATCTATTCATCTGGTCATCTGGTCATCTGGTCATCTGGTCATCTGGTCATCTGGTCATCGTCTCGTCATCTGGTCAATCCGTCATCGCGTTATCTCGTCATCTCGTCATCTCGTCATCTCGTCATCTCGTCATCTGGTCATCCGGTCATCTCGTCATCTGGTCCTCTGGTCGTCTCGTCATTGTCTCGTCATCTCGTCATCTCGTCATCTCGTCATCTCGTCATCTGATCATCTGATCATCTGGTCATCTCGTCATCTTGTCATCTCGTCATCTCGTCATCTCGTCATCTCGTCATCTCGTCATCTCGTCATCTGATCATCTGATCATCTGATCATCTGATCATCTGATCATCTCGTCATCTCGTCATCTGGTCTTCTCGTCATCTTGTCATCTCGTCATCTCGTCATCTCGTCATCTGATCATCTGATCATCTGGTCATCTCGTCATCTTGTCATCTCGTCATCTCGTCATCTCGTCATCTCGTCATCTCGTCATCTCGTCATCTCGTCATCTGGTCATCCGATCATCTGATCATCTGGTCATCTCGTCATCTTGTCATCTCGTCATCTCGTCATCTCGTCATCTCGTCGACTGTTCATCTGGTCATCTGGTCATCCGGTCATTTGGTCATCTGTTCATCTGATCATCTGGTCATCTCGTCATCTCGTCATCTGGTCATCTGGTCATCTCGTCATCTCGTCATCTCATCATCTCGTCAACCCGTCATCTCGTCATCTCGTCATCTCGTCATCTCGTCATCTTGTCATCTCGTCATCTCGTCATCTCGCCATCTCGTCATCTTGTCATCTCGTCATCTCGTCGTATCGTCATCGTCTCGTCATCTCGTTATCTGGTCATCCGGTCATCTGGTCATCTGATCATCTGGTGACCTGGTCACCTGGTCATCTGGTCATCTCGTCATCTCGTCATCTGGTCACCTGGTCATCTGGTCATCTGGTCATCTGGTCATCTGGTCATCTCGTCATCTTGTCATCTCATCATCTCGTCATCTCGTCATCTCGTCATCCCGTCATCTCGTCATCTCGTCATCTCGTCATCTCGTCATCTCGTCATCTCGTCATCTTGTCATCTCGTCATCTCGTCATCCGGTCATCTATTCATGTGGTCATCTGGCAATCTGGTCATCTGGTCCTCTGGTCGTCTCGTCATTGTCTCGTCATCTGATCATCTGATCATCTGGTCATCTCGTCATCTCGTCATCTTGTCATCTCGTCATCTCGTCATCTGGTCATCCAGTTATCCGGTTATCTGTTCATCTTGTGATCTCGTCATCTCGTCACCTCGTCATCTCGTCATATCGTCATCTCGTCGACTTGTCAACTCGTCAACTCGTCAACTCGTCAACTCGTCAACTCGTCATCTCGTCATCTCGTCATCTGGTCATCTGGTCATCTCGTCATCTCGTCTGTTGGAAAAGCTCAATGTGCATTCGCCCTGCGTGTTGCGTTGCGCGTCGACGTTCTCGATGAGATGTACAAGCACGCGCATGCGCGAAAAAGCAAAGAGGAGATCACGATCGATGCGTCGTTCGACCGTGTAAGTTGCCTTCGAGCATCGTACGAGCAAAGTCTAGTCGAGTATACGCAGTACAAAATGAAATTATTATCCATTTATGAGTCATCTGGTCATCTCGTCATCTCGTCATCGTGTCGACTCGTCATCTTGTCATCTCGTCATCTCGTCATCTCGTCATCTCGTCATCTCGTCATCTCGTCATCTCGTCATCTCGTCATCTCGTCATCTTGTCATCTCGTCATCTCGTCATCTCGTCGTCTCGTCATCGTCTCGTCATCGTCTCGTCATCTCGTCACTGGTCATCTCGTTATCTGGTCATCAGGTCATCTGGTCATCCGGTCATCCGGTCATCTGGTCATCTGGTCATCTGGTCACCTGGTCATCTGGTCATCTGGTCATCTGGTCATCTGGTCATCTGGTCATCTGGTCATCTCGTCATCTCATCATCTCGTCATCTTGTCATCTCGTCATCTCGTCATCTCGTCATCTCGTCATCTCGTCATCTCGTCATCTCGTCATCTCGTCATCTGGTCATCTGGTCATCTGGTCATCTGTTCATCTGTTCATCTGGTCATCTGGTCATCCGGTCATTTGGTCATCTGTTCATCTGATCATCTGGTCATCTCGTCATCTCGTCATCTGGTCATCTGGTCATCTCGTCATCTCGTCATCTCATCATCTCGTCAACCCGTCATCTCGTCATCTCGTCATCTCGTCATCTCGTCATCTTATCATCTGGTCATCTGATCATCTCGTAATATGGTCATCTCGTCATCTGGTCATCTCGTCATCTGGTTATCTCGTCATCTGGTCATCTCGTCATCTGGTCATCTCGTCATCTTGTCATCCAGTTATCCGGTTATCTGTTCATCTTGTAATCTCGTCATTTCGTCACCTCGTCATATCGTCATCTCGTCAACTCGTCAACTCGTCAACTCGTCAACTCGTCATCTGGTCATCTGGTCATCTGGTCATCCGGTCATCTATTCATGTGGTCATCTGGTCATCTGGTCATCTGGTCATCTGGTCATCTGGCAATCTGGTCATCTGGTCCTCTGGTCGTCTCGTCATTGTCTCGTCATCTGATCATCTGATCATCTGGTCATCTCGTCATCTTGTCATCTCGTCATCTCGTCATCTCGTCATCTCGTCATCTAATGATCTGATCATCTGATCATCTGGTCATCTCGTCATCCGGTCATCTGGTCATCTCGTCATCTCGTCATCTGGTTATCTCGTCATCTCGTCATCTCGTCATCTCGTCATCTCGTCATCTCGTCATCTCGTCATCTCGTCATCTCGTCATCTCGTCATCTCGTCATCTCGTCATCTCGTCATCTCGTCATCTCGTCATCTCGTCATCCGATCATCTCGTCATCCGATCATCTCGTCATCTTGTCATCTCGTCATCTCGTCATATTGTCGTCCGGTCATCTGGTCACCCGGTCATCTGGTCATCTGGTCATCTGGTCATCTGGTCATCTGGTCATCTCGTCAACTCGTCATCTCGTCATCTGGTCACCTGGTCATCTGGTCATCTGGTCACCTGGTCATCTGGTCATCTAGTCATCCGGTCATCTGGTCATCTGGTCATCTGGTCATCTCGTCATCTTGTCATCTCATCATCTCGTCATCTTGTCATCTCGTCATCTCGTTATCTCGTCATCTCGTCATCTCGTCATCTCGTCATCTCGTCATCTCGTCATCTCGTCATCTGGTCATCCGGTCATCTGGTCATCTGGTCATCTGGTCATCTCGTCATCTGGTCATCTCGTCATCTTGTCATCTCGTCATCTTGTCATCTCGTCATCTTGTCATCTTGTCATCTCGTCATCTCGTCATCTCGTCATCTCGTCATCTTATCATCTGGTCATCTGATCATCTCGTAATCTGGTCATCTCGTCATCTGGTCATCTCGTCATCTGGTGATCTCGTCATCTGGTCATCCCGTCATCTGGTCATCCAGTTATCCGGTTATCCGTTCATCTTGTAATCTCGTCATTTCGTCACCTCGTCATATCGTCATCTCGTCAACTCGTCATCTTGTCATCTCGTCATCTCGTCGTATCGTCGTATCGTCATCGTCTCGTCATCTCGTTATCTGATCATCCGGTCATCTGGTCATCTGGTCATCTGGTCACCTGGTCACCTGGTCATCTACTCATCTGGTCATCCGGTCATCTCGTCATCTCGTCATCTCGTCATCTGGTCACCTGGTGATCTGGTCATCTGGTCACCTGGTCATCTGGTCATCTGGTCATCTGGTCATCTTGTCATCTGGTCATCTGGTCATCTCGTCATCTTGTCATCTCGTCATCTCGCCATCTTGTCACCTCGTCATCTCGTCATCTCGTCATCTCGTCATCTCGTCATCTCGTCATCTCGTCATCTCGTCATCTCGTCATCTCGTCATCTCGTCATCTCGTCATCTCGTCATCTCGTCATCTCGTCATCTCGTCATCTCGTCATCTCGTCATCTCGTCATCTCGTCATCTGGTCATCTCGTCATCTGGTCATCTCGTCATCTCGTCATCTCGTCATCTGATCATCCAGTTATCCGGTTATCTGTTCATCTTGTAATCTCGTCATCTCGTCACCTCGTCATCTCGTCATATCGTCATCTCGTCAACTCGTCAACTCGTCATCTCGTCATCTGGTCATCTCGTCATCTCGTCTGTTGGAAAAGCTCAATGTGCATTCGCCCTGTGTGTTGCGTTGCGCGTCTACGTTCTCGATGAGATGTACAAGCACGCGCATGCGCGAAAAAGCAAGAACGAGATCACGATCGATGCTTCGTTCGACCGTGTCAGTTGCCTTCGAGCATCGTACGAGCAAAGTCTAGTCGAGTATACGCAGTACAAAATAAAATTATTATTCATTTATGAGTCATCTGGTCATCTGGTCATCTGGTCATCTCGTCATCTCGTTATCTCCTCATCTCGTCATCTCGTCATCTCGTCACCTCGTCATCTCGTCATCTCCTCATCTCGTCATCTCGTCATCTCGTCATCTCGTCATCTCGTCATCTCGTCATCTCGTCACCTCGTCATCTCGTCATCTCGTCAACCCGTCATCTCGTCATCTCGTCATCTCGTCATCTTGTCACCTCGTCATCTCGTCATCTTGTCATCTTGTCATCTCGTTATCTGGTCATCTGGTCATCTGGTCATCTGGTCATCTGGTCATCTGGTCATCTGATCATCTGGTCATCTGGTCATCTGGTCATCTCGTCATCTTGGCATCTCGTCATCTCGTCATCTCGTCACCTCGTCATCTCGTCATCTCGTCATCTCGTCATCTCGTCATCTCGTCATCTCGTCATCTCGTCATCTCGTCATCTCGTCATCTGGTCATCTCGTCATCTGATCATCTCGTCGTCTGGTCATCTCGTCATCTGGTCATCTCGTCATCTCGTCATCTCGTCATCTGGTCATCCAGTTATCCGGTTATCTCTTCATCTTGTAATCTCGTCATCTCGTCACCTCGTCATCTCGTCATCTCGTCATATCGTCATCTCGTCAACTCGTCAACTCGTCATCTCGTCATCTGGTCATCTCGTCATCTCGTCTGTTGGAAAAGCTCAATGTGCATTCGCCCTGCGTGTTGCGTTGCGCGTCGACGTTCTCGATGAGATGTACAAGCACGCGCATGCGCGAAAAAGCAAGAAGGAGATCACGATCGATGCGTCGTTCGACCGTGTTAGTTGCCTTCGAGCATCGTACGAGCAAAGTCTAGTCGAGTATACGCAGTACAAAATAAAATTATTATTCATTTATGAGTCATCTGGTCATCTGGTCATCTGGTCATCTCGTCATCTTGTCATCTCGTCATCTCGTTATATCCTCATCTCGTCATCTCGTCATCTCGTCATCTCGTCATCTCGTCATCTCGTCATCTCGTCATCTCGTCATCTCGTCATCTCGTCATCTCGTCATCTCGTCATCTCGTCATCTCGTCACCTCGTCATCTCGTCATCTCGTCATCTCGTCATCTCGTCGTATCGTCATCGTCTCGTCATCTCGTCATCTCATCATCTCGTCAACCCGTCATCTCGTCATCTCGTCATCTCGTCATCTTGTCATCTCGTCATCTCGTCATCTTGTCATCTTGTCATCTCGTTATCTGGTCATCTAATCATCTGGTCATCTGGTCATCCGGTCATCTGGTCATCCGGTCTTCTCGTCATCTCGTCATCTGGTCATCTCGTCATCTCGTCATCTCGTCATCTCGTCATCTCGTCATCTCGTCATCTCGTCATCTCGTCATCTCGTCATCTCGTCATCTCGTCATCTCGTCATCTCGTCATCTCGTCATCTCGTCATCGTGTCATCTCGTCATCTCGTCATCTCGTCATCTCGTCATCTGATCATCTGATCATCTGATCATCTCGTCATCTCGTCATCTCGTCATCTCGTCATCGTCTCGTCATCTCGTCATCTCATCATCTCGTCAACCCGTCATCTCGTCATCTCGTCATCTTGTCATCTCGTCATCTCGTCATCTTGTCATCGTGTCATCTCGTTATCTGGTCATCTGGTCATCTGGTCATCCGATCTTCTCGTCATCTCGTAATCTGGTCATCTCGTCATCTCGTCATCTCGTCATCTCGTCATCTCGTCATCTCGTCATCTTGTCATCTCGTCATCTCGTCATCTCGTCATCTCGTCATCTGATCATCTGATCATCTGATCATCTCGTCATCTCGTCATCTCGTCATCTGATCATCTGATCATCTGATCATCTCGTCATCTGGTCATCTCGTCATCTGGTCATCTCGTCATCTGGTCATCCAGTTATCCGGTTATCTGTTCATCTTGTAATCTCGTCATCTCGTCACCTCGTCATCTCGTCATATCGTCATCTCGTCAACTCTTCAACTCGTCAACTCGTCATCTCGTCATCTCGTCATCTGGTCATCTGGTCATCTGGTCATCCGGTCATCTGGTCATCTGGTCACCCGGTCATCTGGTCATCTGGTCATCTGGTCATCTGGTCATCTGGTCATCTGGTCATCTGGTCATCTGGTCATCTGGTCATCTGGTCATCTGGTCATCTGGTCATCTCGTCATCTGGTCATCTGGTCATCTGGTCATCTGGTCATCTGGTCATCTGGTCATCTGGTCATCTGGTCATCTGGTCATCTGGTCATCTGGTCATCTCGTCATCTCGTCATCTCGTCATCTCGTCATCTCGTCATCTCGTCATCTCGTCATCTCGTCATCTCGTCATCCCGTCATCTCGTCATCTCGTCATCTGGTCATCCGATCATCTCGTCATCTCGTCATCTCGTCATCTCGTCATCTGGTCATCCGGTCATCTGGTCACACGGTCATCTGGTCATCTGGTCATCTGGTCATCTGGTCATCTGGTCATCTGGTCATCTCGTCATCTCGTCATCTTGTCATCTTGTCACCTGGTCATCTGGTCATCTGGTCATCTGGTCATCTGGTCATCTGGTCATCTCGTCATCTCGTCATCTTGTCATCTTGTCACCTGGTCATCTGGTCATCTGGTCATCTGGTCATCTGGTCATCTGGTCATCTGGTCATCTGGTCATCTGGTCATCTCGTCATCTGTTCATCTGGTCATCTGGTCATCTGGTCATCTGGTCCCGTCATCGCGTTATCCGGTCATCTGGTCACCCGGTCATCTGGTCATCTGGTTATCTGGTCATCTGGTCATCTGGTCATCTGGTCATCTCGTCATCTGTTCATCTGGTCATCTGGTTATCTGGTTATCTCGTCATCTGATCATCTGGTCATCTGGTCATCTCGTCATCTGGTCATCTCGTCATCTCGTCATCTCGTCATGTCGTCATCTCGTCATCTCGTCATCTCGTCATCTCGTCATCTCGTCATCTCGTCGTATCGTCATCGTCTCGTCATCTCGTTATCTGGTCATCCGGTCATCTGGTTATCTGGTCATCTGGTCATCTGGTCATCTGGTCATCTGGTCATCTGGTCACCTGGTCATCTGGTCATCTGGTCATCTCGTCATCTGATCATCTGGTCATCTGGTCATCTGGTCACCTGGTCATCTGGTCATCTGGTCATCTGGTCATCTGGTCATCTGGTCATCTCGTCATCTCGTCATCTTGTCATCTTGTCATCTCGTCATCTGGTCATCTGGTCATCTGGTCATCTGGTCATCTGGTCATCTCGTCATCTTGTCATCTCGTCATCTCGTCATCTTTTCATCTCGTCATCTTGTCATCTCGTCAGCTCGTCATCTTGTCATCTCGTCATCTCGTCGTATCGTCATCGTCTCGTCATCTCGTCACTGGTCATCTCGTCGTATCGTCATCGTCTCGTCATCTCGTTATCTGGTTATCCGGTCATCTGGTTATCTGGTCATCTGGTCATCTGGTCATCTGGTCATCTGGTCATCTGGTCACCTGGTCATCTGGTCATCCGGTCATCTGGTCGTCTGGTCATCTGGTCATCTGGTCATCTCGTCATCTCGTCATCTTGTCATCTTGTCACCTAGTCATCTGGTCATCTGGTCATCTGGTCATCTGGTCATCTGGTCATCTGGTCATCTGGTCATCTGGTCATCCAATCATCTGGTAATCTTGCCATCGTCTCGTCATCTGGTCATCTGGTCATCTGGTAATCTGGTCATCTGGTCATCTGATCATCTGGTCATCGTCTCGTCATCTGTTCCCGTCATCGCGTTATCTCGTCATCTCGTCATCTCGTCATCTCGTCGTATCGTCATCGTCTCGTCATCTCGTTATCTGGTCATCCGGTCATCTGGTCATCTGGTCATGTGGTCATCTGGTCACCTGGTCATCTGGTCATCTGGTCATCTGGTCACCTGGTCATCTGGTCATCTGGTCATCTGGTCATCTGGTCATCTGGTCATCTCGTCATCTCGTCATCTTGTCATCTTGTCATCTCGTCATCTGGTCATCTGGTCATCTGGTCATCTGGTCATCTCGTCATCTCATCATCTTGTCATCTCGTCATCTCGTCATCTTTTCATCTCGTCATCTTGTCATGTCGTCAGCTCGTCATCTTGTCATCTCGTCATCTCGTCGTATCGTCATCGTCTCGTCATCTCGTCACTGGTCATCTCGTCGTATCGTCATCGTCTCGTCATCTCGTTATCTGGTTATCCGGTCATCTGGTTATCTGGTCATCTGGTCATCTGGTCATCTGGTCATCTGGTCATCTGGTCACCTACTCATCTGGTCATCTGGTCATCTGGTCATCTGGTCATCTGGTCATCTGGTCACCTGGTCATCTGGTCATCCGGTCATCTGGTCGTCTGGTCATCTGGTCATCTGGTCATCTCGTCATCTCGTCATCTTGTCATCTTGTCACCTAGTCATCTGGTCATCTGGTCATCTGGTCATCTGGTCATCTGGTCATCTGGTCATCTGGTCATCTGGTCATCCAATCATCTGGTAATCTTGCCATCGTCTCGTCATCTGGTCATCTGGTCATCTGGTAATCTGGTCATCTGGTCATCTGATCATCTGGTCATCGTCTCGTCATCTGTTCCCGTCATCGCGTTATCTCGTCATCTCGTCATCTCGTCATCTCGTCGTATCGTCATCGTCTCGTCATCTCGTTATCTGGTCATCCGGTCATCTGGTCATCTGGTCATGTGGTCATCTGGTCACCTGGTCATCTGGTCACCTGGTCACCTGGTCATCTGGTCATCTGGTCATCTGGTCATCTGGTCATCTGGTCATCTGGTCATCGTCTCGTCATCTGGTCAATCTGTCATCGCGTTATCTCGTCATCTCGTCATCTCGTCATCTCGTCATCTCGTCATCTGGTCATCCGGTCATCTCGTCATCTGGCAATCTGGTCATCTGGTCCTCTGGTCGTCTCGTCATTGTCTCGTCATCTCGTCATCTGATCATCTGATCATCTGGTCATCTCGTCATCTTGTCATCTCGTCATCTCGTCATCTCGTCATCTCGTCATCTGATCATCTGATCATCTGATCATCTGATCATCCGATCATCTCGTCATCTCGTCATCTCGTCATCTCGTCATCTCGTCATCTCGTCATCTCGTCATCTGATCATCTGATCATCTGGTCATCTCGTCATCTGGTCATCTCGTCATCTTGTCATCTCGTCATCTCGTCATCTCGTCATCTCGTCATCTCGTCATCTCGTCATCTCGTCATCTGGTCATCCGATCATCTGGTCATCTGGTCATCTGGTCATCTCGTCATCTTGTCACCTCGTCATCTCGTCATCTTGTCATCTCGTCATCTTGTCATCTCGTCATCTCGTCATCTCGTCATCTCGTCATCTCGTCGTCTCGTCATCTCGTCATCTCGTCATCTCGTCATCTCGTCATCTCGTCATCTCGTCATCTCGTCATTTCGTCATCTTGTCATCGCGTCATCTGGTCATCCGGTCATCTCGTCATCTGGTCACCTGATCATCTGGTCATCTGGTCATCTGGTCATCTGGTCATCTGGTCATCTGGTCATCCGGTCATCCATTCATGTGGTCATCTGGTCATCTGGTCATCTGGTCATCTGGTCATCTGGTCATCTGGTCATCTGGTCATCTGGTCATCTCGTCATCTGTTCATCTGGTCATCTGGTCATCTGGTCATCTGGTCATCTGGTTCCGTCATCGCGTTATCCGGTCATCTGGTCACCCGGTCATCTGGTCATCTGGTCATCTGGTCATCTGGTCATCTGGTCATCTTGTCATCTCGTCATCTCGTCATCTCGTCATCTCGTCATGTCGTCATCTCGTCATCTCGTCATCTCGTCATCTCGTCATCTCGTCATCTCGTCATCTCGTCATCTCGTCGTATCGTCATCGTCTCGTCATCTCGTTATCTGGTCATCCGGTCATCTGGTTATCTGGTCATCTGGTCATCTGGTCATCTGGTCATCTGGTCATCTGATCACCTGGTCATCTGGTCATCTGGTCATCTCGTCATCTGATCATCTGGTCATCTGGTCATCTGGTCACCTGGTCATCTGGTCATCTGGTCATCTGGTCATCTGGTCATCTGGTCATCTCGTCATCTCGTCATCTTGTCATCTTGTCATCTCGTCATCTGGTCATCTGGTCATCTGGTCATCTGGTCATCTCGTCATCTCGTCATCTTGTCATCTCGTCATCTCGTCATCTTGTCATCTCGTCATCTTGTCATCTCGTCAGCTCGTCATCTTGTCATCTCGTCATCTCGTCGTATCGTCATCGTCTCGTCATCTCGTCACTGGTCATCTCGTCGTATCGTCATCGTCTCGTCATCTCGTTATCTGGTTATCCGGTCATCTGGTTATCTGGTCATCTAATCATCTGGTCATCTGGTCATCTGGTCATCTGGTCACCTACTCATCTGGTCATCTGGTCATCTGGTCATCTGGTCATCTGGTCATCTGGTCACCTGGTCATCTGGTCATCCGGTCATCTGGTCGTCTGGTCATCTGGTCATCTGGTCATCTCGTCATCTCGTCATCTTGTCATCTTGTCACCCAGTCATCTGGTCATCTGGTCATCTGGTCATCTGGTCATCTGGTCATCTGGTCATCTGGTCATCCAATCATCTGGTAATCTTGCCATCGTCTCGTCATCTGGTCATCTGGTCATCTGGTAATCTGGTCATCTGGTCATCTGATCATCTGGTCATCGTCTCGTCATCTGTTCCCGTCATCGCGTTATCTCGTCATCTCGTCATCTCGTCATCTCGTCGTATCGTCATCGTCTCGTCATCTCGTTATCTGGTCATCCGGTCATCTGGTCATCTGGTCATGTGGTCATCTGGTCACCTGGTCATCTGGTCACCTGGTCATCTGGTCATCCGGTCATCTGGTCATCTGGTCATCCGGTCATCTATTCATGTGGTCATCTGGTCATCTGGTCATCTGGTCATCTTGTCATCTGGTCATCCGGTCATCTATTCATGTGCTTATCTGGTTATCTGGTCATCTGGTCATCTGGTTATCTGGTCATCTGGTCATCTGGTCATCTCGTCATCTTGTCATCTCGTCATCTCGTCATCTTGTCATCTCGTCATCTTGTCATCTCGTCATCTTGTCATCTCGTCATCTCGTCATCTCGTCATCTCGTCATCTCGTCATCTTGTCATCTCGTCATCTCGTCGTATCGTCATCGTCTCGTCATCTCGTTATCTGGTCATCCGGTCATCTGGTCATCTGGTCATGTGGTCATCTGGTCACCTGGTCATCTGGTCACCTGGTCATACGGTCATCTGGTCATCTCGTCATCTCGTCAACTCGTCATCTCGTCATCTCGTCATCTGTCCACCTGATCATCTGGTCATCTGGTCATCTGGTCGTCTGGTCATCTGGTCATCTCGTCATCTCGTCATCTTGTCATCTGGTCATCTGGTCATCTGGTCATCTGGTCATCTGGTCATCTGGTCATCTGGTCATCTGGTCATCTGGTCATCTGGTCATCTCGTCATCTGGTCATCTCGTCATCTCGTCATCTGGTCATCCAGTTATCCGGTTATCTGTTCATCTTTTAATCTCGTCATATCGTCACCTCGTCATATCGTCATCTTGTCAACTCGTCAACTCGTCAACTCGTCATCTCGTCATCTCGTCATCTGGTCATCTGGTCATCTGGTCATCTGGTCATCTGATCATCTGGTCATCTCGTCATCTGGTCATCTTGTCATCTTGTCATCTCGTCATCTGTTCATCTGGTCATCTGGTCATCTGGTCATCTGGTCATCTCGTCATCTTATCATCTCGTCATCTGTTCATCTCGTCATCTTGTCATCTCGTCATCTCGTCATCTCGTCATCTCGTCATCTCGTCATCTCGTCATCTCGTCATCTCGTCATCTCGTCATCTCGTCATCTTGTCATCTCGTCATCTGGTCATGCGGTCATCTGGTCATCTGGTCATCTGGTCATCTGGTCATCTGGTCATCTCGTCATCTTGTCATCTCGTCATTTTGTCATCTCGTCATCTCGTCATCTCGTCATCTCGTCATCTCGTCATCTGGTCATCTCGTCATCTCGTCATCTGGTCACCTGGTCATCTGGTCATCTGGTCATCGGGTCATCTGGTCATCTGGTCATCCGGTCATCTGGTCATCCGGTCATCTATTCATGTGGTCATCTGGTCATCTGGTCATCTGGTCATCTTGTCATCTGGTCATCTGGTCATCTGGTCATCTGGTCATCTGGTTATCTGGTCATCTGGTCATCCGGTCATCTGGTCATCTATTCATCTGGTAATCTGGTCATCTGGTCATCCGGTCATCTGGTAATCTTGCCATCGTCTCGTCATATGGTCATCTGGTCATCTGGTAATCTGGTCATCTGGTCATCTGATCATCTGGACATCGTCTCGTCATCTGTTCCCGTCATCGCGTTATCTCGTCATCTCGTCATCTCGTCATCTGGTCATCCGGTCATCTCGTCATCTGGTCATCTGGTCATCTGGTCATCTGGTCATCTGGTCATCTGGTCATCTGGTCATCCAGTTATCCGGTTATCTGTTCATCTTGTAATCTCGTCATATCGTCACCTCGTCATCTCGTCATCTTGTCATCTCGTCATCTCGTCATTTTGTCATCTCGTCATCTCGTCGTATCGTCATCGTCTCGTCATCTCGTCACTGGTCATCTCGTCGTATCGTCATCGTCTCGTCATCTCGTTATCTGGTCATCCAGTCATTTGGTTATCTCGTCATCTAGTCATCTGGTCATCTGGTCATCTGGTCATCTGGTCACCTGGTCATCTGGTCATCTGGTCATCTCGTCATCTGGTCATCTGGTCATCTGGTCCCCTGGTCAACTGGTCATCTGGTCATCTGGTCATCTGGTCATCTGGTCATCTCGTCATTTCGTCATCTTGTCATCTTGTCATCTCGTCATCTGGTCATCTGGTCATCTGGTCATCTGGTCATCTGGTCATCTCGTCATCTTGTCATCTCGTCATCTCGTCATCTTGTCATCTCGTCATCTTGTCATCTCGTCATCTCGTCATCTCGTCATCTCGTCATCTCGTCATCTCGTCATCTCGTCATCTCGTCATCTCATCATCTGGTCATCTGGTCATCTAATCATCTGGTCATCTGGTCATCTGGTCATCTGGTCATCTTGTCATCTTGTCATCTCGTCATCTGGTCATCTGATCATCTGATCATCTGATCATCTCGTCATCTGGTCATCTCGTCATCTGAACATCTGGTCATCTGGTCATCTCGTCATCTGGTCATCTCGTCATCTGGTCATCTAATCATCTGGTCATCTGGTCATCTGGTCATCTGGTCATCTGGTCATCTGGTCATCTGGTCATCCGGTCATCTGGTCATCCGGTCATCCATTCATGTGGTCATCTGGTCATCTGGTCATCTGGTCATCTGGTCATCTGGTTATCTGGTTATCTCGTCATCTGTTCATCTGGTCATCTGGTCTTCTGGTCATCTGGTCATCTGGTCATCTGGTCATCTTGTCATCTTGTCATCTCGTCATCAGGTCATTTCGTCATCTTGTCATCCGGTCACATGGTCATCTGGTCATCTGGTCATCTGGTCATCTGGTCATCTGGTCATCTGGTCATCTGGTCATCTGGTCATCTATTCATCTGGTTATCTCGTCATCTGATCATCTGGTCATCTGGTCATCTCGTCATCTGGTCATCTCGTCATCTCGTCTTCTCGTCATCTCGTCATCTCGTCATCTCGTCATCTCGTCATGTCGTCATCTCGTCATCTCGTCATCTAGTCATCTCGTCATCTCGTCATCTCGTCATCTCGTCATCTCGTCATCTCGTCATCTGGTCATCTGATCATCTCGTCATCCGATCATCTCGTCATCTCGTCATCTCGTCATCTCGTCATCTGGTCATCCGGTCATCTGGTCACCCGGTCATCTGGTCATCTGGTCATCTGGTCATCTGGTCATCTGGTCATCTCGTCATCTGGTCATCTGGTCATCTGGTCATCCGGTCCTCTATTCATGTGCTCATCTGGTTATCTGGTCATCTGGTCATCTGGTCATCTGGTCATCTGGTCATCTGGTCATCTCGTCATCTTGTCATCTCGTCATCTCGTCATCTCGTCATCTCGTCATCTCGTCATCTCGTCATCTCGTCATCTCGTCATCTCGTCATCTCGTCATCTCGTCATCTCGTCATCTCGTCATCTCGTCATCTCGTCATCTCGTCATCTCGTCATCTCGTCATCTCGTCATCTCGTCATCTCGTCATCTCGTCATCTCGTCATCTCGTCATCTCGTCATCTCGTCATCTCGTCATCTCGTCATCTCGTCATCCGGTCATCTGATCACCCGGTCATCTGGTCACCCGGTCATCTGGTCATCTGGTCATCTGGTCATCTGGTCATCTGGTCATCTCGTCATCTGGTCATCTGGTCATCTGGTCATCCGGTCATCTATTCATGTGCCCATCTGGTTATCTGGTCATCTGGTCATCTGGTCATCTGGTCATCTGGTCATCTCGTCATCTCGTCATCTCGTCATCTTGTCATCTCTTCATCTCGTCGTATCGTCATCGTCTCGTCATCTCGTTATCTGGTCATCCGGTCATCTGGTCATCTGGTCATGTAGTCATCTGGTCACCTGGTCATCTGGTCACCTGGTCATCTGGTCATCTGGTCATCTGGTCATCTCGTGAACTCGTCATCTCGTCATCTGTCCACCTGATCATCTGGTCATCTGGTCGTCTGGTCATCTGGTCATCTCGTCATCTCGTCATCTTGTCATCTGGTCATCTGGTCATCTGGTCATTTGGTCATCTGGTCATCTGGTCATCTGATCATCTGGTCATCTCGTCATCTGGTCATCTCGTCATCTCGTCATCTGGTCATCCAGTTATCCGGTTATCTGTTCATCTTGTAATCTCGTCATATCGTCACCTCGTCATATCGTCATCTCGTCAACTCGTCAACTCGTCAACTCGTCATCTGGTCATCTCGTCATCTTATCATCTCGTCATCTGTTCATCTCGTCATCTTGTCATCTCGTCATTTCGTCATCTCGTCATCTCGTCATCTCGTCATCTTGTCATCGCGTCATCTCGTCATCTCGTCATCTTGTCATCTCGTCATCTGGTCATCCGGTCATCTGGTCATCTGGTCATCTGGTCATCTGGTCATCTGGTCATCTGGTCATCTTGTCATCTTGTCATCTCGTCATCTTGTCATCTCGTCATCTCGTCATCTCGTCATCTCGTCATCTCGTCATCTCGTCATCTGGTCATCTCGTCATCTCGTCGTCTGGTCACCTGGTCATCTGGTCATCTGGTCACCTACTCATCTGGTCATCTGGTCATCTGGTCATCTGGTCATCTGGTCATCTGGTCACCTGGTCATCTGGTCATCCGGTCATCTGGTCGTCTGGTCATCTGGTCATCTGGTCATCTCGTCATCTCGTCATCTTGTCATCTTGTCACCTAGTCATCTGGTCATCTGGTCATCTGGTCATCTGGTCATCTGGTCATCTGGTCATCTGGTCATCTGGTCATCTGGTCATCTGGTCATCCAATCATCTGGTAATCTTGCCATCGTCTCGTCATCTGGTCATCTGGTCATCTGGTAATCTGGTCATCTGGTCATCTGATCATCTGGTCATCGTCTCGTCATCTGTTCCCGTCATCGCGTTATCTCGTCATCTCGTCATCTCGTCATCTGTCCACCTGATCATCTGGTCATCTGGTCATCTGGTCGTCTGGTCATCTGGTCATCTCGTCATCTCGTCATCTCGTCATCTGATCGTCTGATCATCTGATCATCTCGTCATCTGGTCATCTCGTCATCTGGTCATCTCGTCATCTGGTTATCTCGTCATCTGGTCATCTCGTCATCTGGTAATCTCGTCATCTGGTCATCCAGTTATCCGGTTATCTGTTCATCTTGTAATCTCGTCATATCGTCATCTGGTCATCTCGTCATTTTGTCATCACGTCATCTTGTCATCTCGTCATCTCGTCATCTCGTCATCTCGTCATCTCGCTATCTCGTCATCTCCTCATCTCGTCATCTGATCATCTGATCATCTGATCATCTCGTCATCTGGTCATCTCGTCATCTTGTCATCTCGTCATCTGGTTATCTCGTCATCTGGTCATCTCGTCATCTGGTCATCTCGTCTTCTGGTCATCCAGTTATCCGGTTATCTGTTCATCTTGTAATCTCGTCATCTCGTCATCTGATCATCTGATCATCTCGTCATCTGGTCATCTGGTCATCTGGTCATCTGGTCATCCGGTCATCTGGTCATCTGGTCATCTGGTCATCTGGTCATCTGGTCATCCGGTCATCTGGTAATCTTGCCATCGTCTCGTCATCTGGTCATCTGGTCATCTTGTAATCTGGTCATCTGGTCATCTGGTCATCTGATCATCTGGTCATCGTCTCGTCATCTGGTCAATCCGTCATCGCGTTATCTCGTCATCTGGTCATCCGGTCATCTGATCATCCGGTCATCTCGTCATCTGGCAATCTGGTCATCTGGTCCTCTGGTCGTCTCGTCATTGTCTCGTCATCTAGTCATCTCGTCATCTGATCATCTGATCATCTCGTCATCTCGTCATCTCGTCATCTCGTCATCCCGTCATCTCGTCATCTCGTCATCTCGTCATCTCGTCATCTCGTCATCTCGTCATCTCGTCATCTCGTCATCTCGTCATCTCGTCATCTCGTCATCTCGTCATCTCGTCATTTCGTCATCTCGTCATTCGATCATCTGGTCACCTCGTAATCTCGTCATCTGGTCATCTGGTCATCCGGTCATCTGGTCATCTGTTCATCTGGTCATCTGGTCATCTCGTCATCTGGTCATCTGGTCATCTGGTCATCCGGTCATCTATTTTATGTGGTCATCTGGTCATCTGGTCATCTGATCATCTGGTCATCTAATCATCCAATCATCTGGTCATCTGGTCATCTGGTCACCTGGTCATCGGGTCACCTGGTCATCCGGTCAACTGGTCATCTGGTCATCTCGTCATCTCGTCATCTCGTCATCTCGTCATCTCGTCATCTGGTCACCTGGTCATCTAATCATCTGGTCATCTGGTCATCTGGTCATCTGGTCATCTGGTCATCTGGTCATCTCGTCATCTTGTCATCTCGTCATCTGGTCATCCGGTCATCAGGTCATCTCGTCATCAGGTCATCTCGTCATCTGGTCATCCAGTTATCCGGTTATCTGTTCATCTTGTAATCTCGTCATTCCGTGACCTCGTCATATCGTCATCTCGTCAACTCGTCAACTCGTCAACTCGTCATCTCGTCATCTCGTCATCTGGTCATCCCGTCATCTGGTCATCTGTTCATCTGGTCATCTGGTCATCTGGTCATCTGATCATCTGGTCTTCTCGTCATCCGGTCATCTGGTCATCTGGTCAGATATTCATGTGGTCATCTGGGCATCTGGTCATCTGGTCATCTGGTCATCTGGTTATCTGGTCATCTGGTCATCTGGTCATCTGGTCATCTGGTCATCTGGTCATCTCGTCATCTCGTCATCTCGTCATCTCGTCATCTCGCCATCTCGTCATCTGGTCATCTCGTCATCTCGTCATCTCGTCATCTCGCCATCTCGTCATCTCGTCATCTCGTCATCTGATCATCTGATCATCTGATCATCTGATCATCTCGTCATCTGGTCATCTCGTCATCTGGTCATCTCGTCATCTGGTCATCTCGTCATCTGTTCATCTCGTCATATGGTCATCTCGTCATCTGGTCATCTCGTCATCTGGTCACCTCGTCATCTGGTCATCTCGTCATCTGGTCATCTCGTCATCTGGTCATCTCGTCATCTGGTCATCTCGTCATCTGATCATCTCGTCATCTGGTCATCTCGTCATCTGGTCATCCAGTTATCCGGTTATCTGTTCATCTTGTAATCTCGTCATCTCGTCACCTCGTCATCTCGTCATATCGTCATCTCGTCAACTCGTCAAGTCGTCATCTCGTCATCTGGTCATCTCGTCATCTCGTCTGTTGGAAAAGCTCAATGTGCATTCGCCCTGCGTGTTGTGTTGCGCGTCGACGTTCTCGATGAGATGTTCAAGCACGCGCATGCGCGAGAAAGCAAGGAGTCGATCACGATCGATGCGTCGTTCGACCGTGTTATTTGCCTTCGAGCATCGTACGAGCAAAGTCTAGTCGAGTATACGCAGTACAAAATGAAATTATTATTCATTTATGAGTCATCTGGTCATCTGGTCATCTGGTCATCTGGTCATCTGGTCATCTGGTCATCTGGTCATCTTGTCATCTCGTCATCTTATCATCTCGTCATCTCGTCATCTCGTCATCTCGTCATCTCGTTATCTCGTCATCTCGTCATCTCGTCATCTCGTCATCTCGTCATCTCATTATCTCGTCATCTCGTCATCTCGTCATCTCGTCATCTCGTCATCTCGTCATCTGGTCATCTCGTCATCTGGTCATCTCGTCATCTGGTTATCTCGTCATCTGGTCATCTCGTCATCTGGTAATCTCGTCATCTGGTCATCCAGTTATCCGGTTATCTGTTCATCTTGTAATCTCGTCATATCGTCATCTGGTCATCTCGTCATTTTGTCATCTCGTCATCTTGTCATCTCGTCATCTCGTCATCTCGTCATCTCGTCATCTCGTTATCTCGTCATCTCGTCATCTCGTCATCTCGTCATCTCGTCATCTCGTCATCTCGTCATCTCGTCATCTCGTCATCTCGTCATCTCGTCATCTCGTCATCTCGTCATCTCGTCATCTCGTCATCTGATCATCTGATCATCTGATCATCTCGTCATCTGGTCATCTCGTCATCTTGTCATCTCGTCATCTGGTTATCTCGTCATCTGGTCATCTCGTCATCTGGTCATCTCGTCTTCTGGTCATCCAGTTATCCGGTTATCTGTTCATCTTGTAATCTCGTCATCTCGTCATCTGATCATCTGATCATCTCGTCATCTGGTCTTCTGGTCATCTGGTCATCGCGTCACCTGGTCATCTGGTCATCTGGTCATCTGGTCATCTGGTCATCTGGTCATCTGGTCATCTGGTCATCTCGTCATCTAGTCATCTTCTCATCTTGTCATCTGGTCATCTCGTCATCTGGTCATCTGGTCATCTCGTCATCTTGTCATCTCGTCATCTCGTCATCTTGTCATCTCGTCATCTTGTCATCTCGTCATCTCGTCATCTCGTCATCACGTCATCTCGTCATCTCGTCATCTTGTCATCTCGTCATCTCGTCATCTCTTCACCTCTTCATCTCGTCATCCCGTCATCTCGTCATCTCGTCATCTCGTCATCTCATCATCTCGTCATCTCGTCACCTCGTCATCTCGTCATCTGGTCATCTGGTCATCTGGTCATCTCGTCATCTCTTCATCTCGTCATCTTGTCATCTCGTCATCGTCTCTTCATCGTCTCGTCATCTGGTCATCTGGTCGTCTCGTCATCTGGTCATCTGGTCATCTGGTCATCTCGTTTTCTCGTCATCTCTTCATCTCGTCATCTCGTCATCTCGTCATCTCGTCATCTCGTCACCTCGTCATCTCGTCATCTCGTCATCTGGTCATCCGGTCATCTGATCATCTGGTCATCTGGTCATCTGGTCATTTGGTCATCTGGTCATCTGGTCATTCGGTCATCTATTCATGTGGTCATCTGGTCATCTGGTCATCTGGTCATCTGGTCATCTTGTCATCTGGTCATCTGGTCATCGGGTCATCTGGTCATCTGGTCATCTGATCATCCGGTCATCTGGTCATCTGGTCATCTGGTCATCTGGTCATCTGATCATTCGGTCATCTGGTAATCTTGCCATCGTCTCGTCATCTGGTCATCTGGTCATCTGGTAATCTGGTCATCTGGTCATCTGATCATCTGGTCATCGTCTCGTCATCTGTTCCCGTCATGGCGTTATCTCGTCATCTCGTCATCTCGTCATCTCGTCATCTCGTCATCTCGTCATCTCGTCATCTCGTCATCTCGTCATCTCGTCATCTCGTCATTTCGTCATCTCGTCATTCGATCATCTGGTCACCTCGTAATCTCGTCATCTTGTCATCTGGTCATCCGGTCATCTGGTCACCCGGTCACCTGGTCATCTGGTCATCTGTTCATCTGGTCATCTGGTCATCTCGTCATCTGGTCATCTGGTCATCTGGTCATCTGGTCATCTGGTCATCTGGTCATCTAATCATCTGGTCATCTGGTCATCTGGTCATCTGGTCACCTGGTCATTTGGTCACCTGGTCATCCGGTCAACTGGTCATCTGGTCATCTCGTCATCTCGTCATCTCGTCATCTCGTCATCTCGTCATCTGGTCACCTGGTCATCTGATCATCTGGTCATCTGGTCATCTGGTCATCTGGTCATCTGGTCATCTGGTCATCTCGTCATCTTGTCATCTCGTCATCTGGTCATCCGGTCATCAGGTCATCTCGTCATCAGGTCATCTCGTCATCTGGTCATCCAGTTATCCGGTTATCTGTTCATCTTGTAATCTCGTCATTCCGTGACCTCGTCATATCGTCATCTCGTCAACTCGTCAACTCGTCAACTCGTCATCTCGTCATCTCGTCATCTGGTCATCCCGTCATCTGGTCATCTGTTCATCTGGTCATCTGGTCATCTGGTCATCTGATCATCTGGTCATCTCGTCATCTGGTCATCTGGTCATCTGGTCAGATATTCATGTAGTCATCTGGGCATCTGGTCATCTGGTCATCTGGTCATCTGGTCATCTGGTCATCTGGTCATCTGGTCATCTGGTCATCTGGTCATCTGGTCATCTGGTCATCTGGTCATCTGGTCATCTGGTCATCTCGTCATCTCGTCATCTCGTCATCTCGTCATCTCGCCATCTCGTCATCTGGTCATCTCGTCATCTCGTCATCTCGTCATCTCGCCATCTCGTCATCTGGTCATCTCGTACCTCGTCATCTGGTCACCTGGTCATCCGGTCATCTGGTCATCTGGTCTTCTGGTCATCTAGTCATCTGGTCATCTGGTCATCTGATCATCTGGTCATCTGGTCATCTGGTCATCTATTCATGTGGTCATCTGGTCATCAGGTCATCTGGTCATCTGGTCATCTGGTCATCTGGTCATCTTGTCATCTGGTCATCTGGTCACCTGGTCATCTGGTCATCTGGTCATCTGGTCATCTGGTCATCCGGTCATCTGGTCATCTGGTCATCTGGTCATCTGGTCATCTGGTCATCCGGTCATCTGGTCATCTGGTCATCCGATAATCTGGTCATCTGGTCATCTGATCATCTGGTCATCGTCTCGTCATCTGGTCCCGTCATCGCGTTATCTCGTCATCTCGTCATCTCGTCATCTGGTCATCCGGTCATCTCGTCATCTGGCAATCTGATCATCTGGTCCTCTGGTCATCTCGTCATTGTCTCGTTATCTCGTCATCTGATCATCTGATCATCTGGTCATCTGGTCATCTCGTCATCTGGTCATCTCGTCATTTCGTCATCTCGTCATCTCGTCATCTCGTCATCTCGTCATGTCATCTCGTCATCTCGTCATCTCGTCATCTCGTCATCTCGTCATCTCGTCATCTCGTCATCTCGTCATCCGGTCATCCGATCATCTCGTCATCTCGTCATCTCGTCATCTCGTCATCTGGTCATCCGGTCATCTGGTCGACCGGTCATCTGGTCATCTGGTCATCTGGTCATCTGGTCATCTGGTCATCTCGTCATCTGGTCATCTGGTCATCCGGTCATCTATTCATGTGGTCATCTGGTTATCTGGTCGTCTGGTCATCTGGTCATCTGGTCATCTGGTCATCTGGTCATCTGGTCATCTGGTCATCTGGTCATCTGGTAATCTGGTAATCTGGTCATCTGGTCATCCGGTCATCTGGTCATCTGTTCATCTGATCATCTGGTCATCTCGTCATCTTGTCATCTCGTCATCTCGTCATCGCGTCATCTCGTCATCTCGTCATCTGATCATCCGATCATCTCGTCATCTCGTCATCTCGTCATCTCGTCATCTCGTCATCTCGTCATCTGATCATCCGATCATCTGATCATCTGGTCATCTCGTCATCTGGTCATCTCGTCATCTCGTCATCTCGTCATCTCGTAATCTCGTCATCTCGTCATCTCGTCATCTCGTCATCTGATCATCTGATCATCTGATCATCAGGTCATCTCGTCATCTCGTCATCTCGTCATCTCGTCATCTTGTCATCTCGTCATCTCGTCATCTCGTCATCTCGTCATCTCGTCATCTCGTCATCTGGTCATCCGATCATCTCGTCATCTCGTCATCCCGTCATCTATTCATCCGGTCATCTGGTCACCCGGTCATCAGGTCATCTGGTCATCTGGTCATCTGTTCATCTGGTCATCTGGTCATCTGGTCATCTGATCATCTGGTCATCTGGTCATCTGGTCATCTGGTCATCTTGTCATCTGGTCATCTGGTCATCTGGTCATCTGGTCATCTGTTCATCCATTCATCTGGTCATCTGATCATCTGGTCATCTGGTCATCCGGTCATCTGGTAATCTTGCCATCGTCTCGTCATCTAGTCATCTGGTAATCTGGTCATCTGGTCATCTGATCATCTGGTCATCGTCTCGTCATCTGGTCAATCCGTCATCGCGTTATCTCGTCATCTCGTCATCTCGTCATCTGGTCATCTCGTCATCTCGTCATCTTGTCATCTCGTCATCTCGTCATCTTGTCATCTCGTCATCTCGTCGTATCGTCATCGTCTCGTCATCTCGTCACTGGTCATCTCGTCGTATCGTCATCGTCTCGTCATCTCGTCACTGGTCATCTCGTTATCTGGTCATCCGGTCATCTGGTTATCTGGTCATCTGGTCATCTGGTCATCTGTTCACCTGCTCATCTGGTCATCTGGTCATCTGGTCATCTCGTCATCTGGTCATCTGGTCATCTGGTCATCTGGTCACCTTGTCATCTGGTCATCTGGTCATCTGGTCATCTGGTCATCTGGTCATCTCGTCATCTCGTCATCTTGTCATCTTGTCATCTCGTCATCTCGTCATCTGGTCATCTCGTCATCTGGTCATCTGGTCATCTGGTCATCTGGTCATCGGGTCATCTGGTCATCTGGTCATCTGCTCATCTGGTGATATGGTCATCCGGTCATCTGGTAATCTTGCCATCGTCTCGTCATCTGGTCATCTGGTCATCTGGTAATCTGGTAATCTGGTCATCTGATCATCTGGTCATCGTCTCGTCATCTGGTCCCGTCATCGCGTTATCTCGTCATCTCGTCATCTGGTCATCCGGTCATCGCGTCATCTGGCAATCTGTTCATCTGGTCCTCTGGTCGTCTCGTCATTGTCTCGTCATCTGGTCATCTGGTCATCTGGTCATCTGATCATCTGGTCATCTGGTCATCCGGTCATCTGGTCATCTGGTCATCTCGTCATCTGGTCATCTCGTCATCGGGTCATCCAGTTATCCGGTTATCTGTTCATCTTGTAATCTCGTCATATCGTCACCTCGTCATCTCGTCATCTTGTCATCTCGTCATCTCGTCATCTTGTCATCTCGTCATCTCGTCGTATCGTCATCGTCTCGTCATCTCGTCACTGGTCATCTCGTCGTATCGTCATCGTCTCGTCATCTCGTCACTGGTCATCTCGTTATCTGGTCATCCGGTCATCTGGTTATCTGGTCATCTGGTCATCTGGTCATCTGTTCACCTGCTCATCTGGTCATCTGGTCATCTGGTCATCTCGTCATCTGGTCATCTGGTCATCTGGTCATCTGGTCACCTTGTCATCTGGTCATCTGGTCATCTGGTCATCTGGTCATCTGGTCATCTCGTCATCTCGTCATCTTGTCATCTTGTCATCTCGTCATCTCGTCATCTGGTCATCTCGTCATCTGGTCATCTGGTCGTCTCGTCATCTGGTCTTCTGGTCATCTGGTCATCTCGTTTTCTCGTCATCTCTTCATCTCGTCATCTCGTCATCTCGTCATCTCGTCATCTCGTCACCTCGTCATCTCGTCATCTCGTCATCTGGTCATCCGGTCATCTGATCATCTGGTCATCTGGTCATCTGGTCATTTGGTCATCTGGTCATCTGGTCATTCGGTCATCTATTCATGTGGTCATCTGGTCATCTGGTCATCTGGTCATCTGGTCATCTTGTCATCTGGTCATCTGGTCATCTGGTCATCTGGTCATCTGGTCATCTGGTCATCCGGTCATCTGGTCATCTGGTCATCTGTTCATCTGGTCATCTGATCATCCGGTCATCTGGTAATCTTGCCATCGTCTCGTCATCTGGTCATCTGGTCATCTGGTAATCTGGTCATCTGGTCATCTGATCATCTGGTCATCGTCTCGTCATCTGTTCCCGTCATGGCGTTATCTCGTCATCTCGTCATCTCGTCATCTGGTCATCCGGTCATCTCGTCATCTGGCAATCTGGTCATCTGGTCCTCTGGTCGTCTCGTGATTGTCTCTTCATCTCGTCATCTCGTCATCTGATCATCTGATCATCTGATCATCTGGTCATCTCGTCATCTGGTCATCTCGTCATCTGTTCATCTCGTCATCCTGTCATCTCGTCATCTCGTCATCTCGTCATTTCGCCATCTCGTCATATCGTCATCTCGTCATCTGGTCATTTCGTCATCTCGTCATCTCGTCATATGGTCATCCGATCATCTCGTCATCTCGTCATCTGGTCATCTGGTCATCCGGTCATCTGGTCACCCGATCATCTGGTCATCTGGTCATCTGGTCATCTGGTCATCTGGTCATCTCGTCATATGGTCATCTGGTCATCTGGTCATCCGGTCATCTATTCATGTGGTCATCTGGTCATCTGGTCATCTGGTCATCTAATCATCTGGTCATCTGGTCATCTGGTTATCTGGTCATCTGGTAATCTGGTCATCTGGTCATCTGGTCATCCGGTCATCTGGTCGTCTGTTCATCTGATCATCTGGTCATCTCGTCATCTTGTCATATCGTCATCTCGTCGTATCGTCATCGTCTCGTCATCTCGTTCTCTGGTCATCCCGTCATCTGGTCATCTGGTCACCTGGTCATCTGGTCACCTGGTCATCTGGTCATCTGGTCATCTGGTCATCTGGTCATCTCGTCATCTCGTCATCTCGTTATCTGGTCACCTGGTCATCTGGTCATCTCGTCATCTCGTCTGTTGGAAAAGCTCAATGTGCATTCGCCCTGCGTGTTGCGTTGCGCGTCGACGTTCTCGATGAGATGTACAAGCACGCGCATGCGCGAAAAAGCAAGGAGGAGATCACGATCGATGCGTCGTTCGACCGTGTTAGTTGCCTTCGAGCATCGTACGAGCAAAGTCTAGTCGAGTATACGCAGTACAAAATGAAATGATTATTCATTTATGAGTCATCTGGTCATCTGGTCATCTCGTCATCGTGTCATCTCGTCATCTCGTCATCTCGTCATCTCGTCATCTGGTCACCTGGTCATCTGATCATCTGGTCATCTGGTCATCCGGTCATCTGGTCATCTGGTCATCTCGTCATCTCGTCATCTTGTCATCCGGTCATCTGGTCATCTGGTCATCTCGTCATCTCGTCATCTTGTCATCTCGTCATCTGGTCATCCGGTCATCTGGTCATCTGGTCATCTGGTCATCTGGGCGTCTCGTCATCTCGTCATCTCGTCATCTCGTCATCTCGTCATCTCGTCATCTCGTCATCTCGTCATCTCGTCATCTCGTCATCTGATCATCTGATCATCTGATCATCTCGTCATCTGGTCATCTCGTCATCAGGTCATCTCGTCATCAGGTCATCTCGTCATCTGGTCATCCAGTTATCCGGTTATAGGTTCATCTTGTAATCTCGTCATTTCGTCACCTCGTCATATCGTCATCTCGTCAACTCGTCATCTCGTCATCTCGTCATCTGGTCGTCTGGTCATCTGGTCATCTGGTCATCTGGTCATCTGGTCATCTGGTCATCTGGTCATCTGATCATCTGGTCATCTCGTCATCTGGTCATCTGGTCATCCGGTCATCTATTCATGTGGTCATCCGGTCATCTGGTCATCTGGTCATCTGGTCATCTGGTCATCTGGTCATCTGGTCATCTGGTCATCTGGTCATCTGGTCATCTGGTCATCCGGTCATCCAGTTATCCGGTTATCTGTTCATCTTGTCATCTCGTCATCTGGTCATCTGGTCATCCGGTCATTTGATCATCTGGTCATCTCGTCATCCGGGCATCTGGTCATCTCGTCATCTCGTCATCTCGTCATCTCGTCATCTCGTCATCTCGTCATCCGATCATCTCGTCATCTCGTCATCCGATCATCTCGTCATCTCGTCATCTCGTCATCTCGTCATCTGTTCTTTCGGTCATCTGGTCACCCGGTCATCTGGTCATCTGGTCATCTGGTCATCTGGTCATCTGGTCATCTGGTTATCAGGTCATCTGGTCATCTGGTCATCTGGTCATCTGGTCATCTGGTCATCTGGTCATCTTGTCATCTCGTCATCTCGTCATCTCGCCATCTCGTCATCTGGTCATCTCGTCATCTCGTCATCTCGTCATCTCGCCATCTCGTCATCTGGTCATCTCGTCATCTCGTCATCTGGTCACCTGGTCATCCGGTCATCTGGTCATCTGGTCTTCTGGTCATCTAGTCATCTGGTCATCTGGTCATCTGATCATCTGGTCATCTGGTCATCTGGTCATCTGGTCATCTATTCATGTGGTCATCTGGTCATCAGGTCATCTGGTCATCTGGTCATCTGGTCATCTGGTCATCTTGTCATCTGGTCATCTGGTCATCTGGTCATCTGGTCATCTGGTCATCTGGTCATCTGGTCATCCGGTCATCTGCTCATCTGGTCATCTGGTCATCTGGTCATCTGGTCATCCGGTCATCTGGTCATCTGGTCATCCGATAATCTGGTCATCTGGTCATCTGATCATCTGGTCATCGTCTCGTCATCTGGTCCCGTCATCGCGTTATCTCGTCATCTCGTCATCTCGTCATCTGGTCATCCGGTCATCTCGTCATCTGGCAATCTGATCATCTGGTCCTCTGGTCATCTCGTCATTGTCTCGTTATCTCGTCATCTGATCATCTGATCATCTGGTCATCTGGTCATCTCGTCATCTGGTCATCTCGTCATCTCGTCATCTCGTCATCTCGTCATCTCGTCATGTCATCTCGTCATCTCGTCATCTCGTCATCTCGTCATCTCGTCATCTCGTCATCTCGTCATCTCGTCATCTCGTCATCTCGTCATCTGGTCATCCGGTCATCTGGTCGACCGGTCATCTGGTCATCTGGTCATCTGGTCATCTGGTCATCTGGTCATCTCGTCATCTCGTCATCTGGTCATCTGGTCATCCGGTCATCTATTCATGTGGTCATCTGGTTATCTGGTCATCTGGTCATCTGGTCATCTGGTCATCTGGTCATCTGGTCATCTGGTCATCTGGTCATCTGGTAATCTGGTAATCTGGTCATCTGGTCATCCGGTCATCTGGTCATCTGTTCATCTGATCATCTGGTCATCTCGTCATCTTGTCATCTCGTCATCTCGTCATCGCGTCATCTCGTCATCTCGTCATCTGATCATCCGATCATCTCGTCATCTCGTCATCTCGTCATCTCGTCATCTCGTCATCTCGTCATCTCGTCATCTCGTCATCTGATCATCCGATCATCTCGTCATCTGGTCATCTCGTCATCTCGTCATCTCGTCATCTCGTAATCTCGTCATCTCGTCATCTCGTCATCTCGTCATCTCGTCATCTCGTCATCTGATCATCTGATCATCTGATCATTAGGTCATCTCGTCATCTCGTCACCTCGTCATCTCGTCATCTTGTCATCTCGTCATCTCGTCATCTCGTCATCTCGTCATCTCGTCATCTGGTCATCCGATCATCTCGTCATCTCGTCATCCCGTCATCTATTCATCCGGTCATCTGGTCACCCGGTCATCAGGTCATCTGGTCATCTGGTCATCTGGTCATCTGGTCATCTGGTCATCTGGTCATCTGGTCATCTGTTCATCTGGTCATCTGGTCATCTGGTCATCTGATCATCTGGTCATCTGGTCATCTGGTCATCTGGTCATCTTGTCATCTGGTCATCTGGTCATCTGGTCATCTGGTCATCTGTTCATCCATTCATCTGGTCATCTGATCATCTGGTCATCTGGTCATCCGGTCATCTGGTAATCTTGCCATCGTCTCGTCATCTAGTCATCTGGTAATCTGGTCATCTGGTCATCTGATCATCTGGTCATCGTCTCGTCATCTGGTCAATCCGTCATCGCGTTATCTCGTCATCTCGTCATCTCGTCATCTGGTCATCTCGTCATCTCGTCATCTTGTCATCTCGTCATCTCGTCATCTTGTCATCTCGTCATCTCGTCGTATCGTCATCGTCTCGTCATCTCGTCACTGGTCATCTCGTCGTATCGTCATCGTCTCGTCATCTCGTCACTGGTCATCTCGTTATCTGGTCATCCGGTCATCTGGTTATCTGGTAATCTGGTCATCTGGTCACCCGGTCATCTGGTCATCTGGTCATCTGGTCATCTCGTCATCTGGTCATCTGGTCATCTGGTCATCTGGTCACCTGGTCATCTGGTCATCTGGTCATCTGGTCATCTGGTCATCTGGTAATCTCGTCATCTCGTCATCTTGTCATCTTGTCATCTCGTCATCTGGTCATCTGGTCATCTGGTCATCTGGTCATCTGGTCATCTCGTCATCTTATCATCTCGTCATCTTGTCATCTGGTCATCTGATCATCTGGTCATCTCGTCATCTGGTCATCTGGTGATCTGGTCATCTCATCATCTCGTCATCTGGTCATCTGGTCATCTCGTCATCTCGTCATCTCGTCATCTTGTCATCTCGTCATCTCGTCATCTTGTCATCTCGTCATCTCGTCGTATCGTCATCGTCTCGTCATCTCGTCACTGGTCATCTCGTCGTATCGTCATCGTCTCGTCATCTCGTCACTGGTCATCTCGTTATCTGGTCATCCGGTCATCTGGTTATCTGGTCATCTGGTCATCTGGTCATCTGGTCACCTGCTTATCTGGTCATCTGGTCATCTGGTCATCTCGTCATCTGGTCATCTGGTCATCTGGTCATCTGGTCACCTTGTCATCTGGTCATCTGGTCATCTGGTCATCTGGTCATCTGGTCATCTCGTCATCTCGTCATCTTGTCATCTTGTCATCTCGTCATCTCGTCATCTGGTCATCTCGTCATCTGGTCATCTGGTCATCTGGTCATCTGGTCATCTGTTCATCCGGTCATCTATTCATGTGGTCATCTGGTTATCTGGTCATCTGGTCATCTAGTCATCTTGTCATCTGATCATCTGGTCATCTGGTCATCTGGTCATCTGGTCATCTGGTCATCCGGTCATCTGGTCATCTGGTCATCTGCTCATCTGGTCATATGGTCATCCGGTCATCTGGTAATCTTGTCATCGTCTCGTCATCTGGTCATCTGGTCATCTGGTAATCTGGTAATCTGGTCATCTGATCATCTGGTCATCGTCTCGTCATCTGGTCCCGTCATCGCGTTATCTCGTCATCTCGTCATCTGGTCATCCGGTCATCGCGTCATCTGGCAATCTGTTCATCTGGTCCTCTGGTCGTCTCGTCATTGTCTCGTCATCTGGTCATCTGGTCATCTGGTCATCTGATCATCTGGTCATCTGGTCATCCGGTCATCTGGTCATCTGGTCATCTCGTCATCTGGTCATCTCGTCATCGGGTCATCCAGTTATCCGGTTATCTGTTCATCTTGTAATCTCGTCATATCGTCACCTCGTCATCTCGTCATCTTGTCATCTCGTCATCTCGTCATCTTGTCATCTCGTCATCTCGTCGTATCGTCATCGTCTCGTTATCTCGTCATTGGTCATCTCGTCGTATCGTCATCGTCTCGTCATCTCGTCACTGGTCATCTCGTTATCTGGTCATCCGGTCATCTGGTTATCTGATCATCTGGTCATCCGGTCATCTGGTCATCTGGTCACCTGGTCATCTGGTCATCTGGTCATCTGGTCATCTCGTCATCTGGTCTTCTGGTCATCTGGTCATCGCGTCACCTGGTCATCTGGTCATCTGGTCATCTGGTCATCTGGTCATCTGGTCATCTCGTCATCTAGTCATCTTCTCATCTTGTCATCTGGTCATCTCGTCATCTGGTCATCTGGTCATCTCGTCATCTTGTCATCTCGTCATCTCGTCATCTTGTCATCTCGTCATCTCGTCATCTCGTCATCTCGTCATCACGTCATCTCGTCATCTCGTCATCTTGTCATCTCGTCATCTCGTCATCTCTTCACCTCTTCATCTCGTCATCCCGTCATCTCGTCATCTCGTCATCTCTTCATCTCGTCATCTTGTCATCTCGTCATCGTCTCTTCATCGTCTCGTCATCTGGTCATCTGGTCGTCTCGTCATCTGGTCATCTGGTCATCTGGTCATCTCGTTTTCTCGTCATCTCTTCATCTCGTCATCTCGTCATCTCGTCATCTCGTCATCTCGTCACCTCGTCATCTCGTCATCTCGTCATCTGGTCATCCGGTCATCTGATCATCTGGTCATCTGGTCATCTGGTCATTTGGTCATCTGGTCATCTGGTCATTCGGTCATCTATTCATGTGGTCATCTGGTCATCTGGTCATCTGGTCATCTGGTCATCTTGTCATCTGGTCATCTGGTCATCTGGTCATCTGGTCATCTGGTCATCTGGTCATCCGGTCATCTGGTCATCTGGTCATCTGGTCATCTGGTCATCTGATCATCCGGTCATCTGGTAATCTTGCCATCGTCTCGTCATCTGGTCATCTGGTCATCTGGTAATCTGGTCATCTGGTCATCTGATCATCTGGTCATCGTCTCGTCATCTGTTCCCGTCATGGCGTTATCTCGTCATCTCGTCATCTCGTCATCTGGTCATCCGGTCATCTCGTCATCTGGCAATCTGGTCATCTGGTCCTCTGGTCGTCTCGTGATTGTCTCTTCATCTCGTCATCTCGTCATCTGATCATCTGATCATCTGATCATCTGGTCACCTCGTCATCTGGTCATCTCGTCATCTGTTCATCTCGTCATCCTGTCATCTCGTCATCTCGTCATCTCGTCATTTCGCCATCTCGTCATATCGTCATCTCGTCATCTGGTCATTTCGTCATCTCGTCATCTCGTCATATGGTCATCCGATCATCTCGTCATCTCGTCATCTCGTCATCTGGTCATCTGGTCATCCGGTCATCTGGTCACCCGATCATCTGGTCATCTGGTCATCTGGTCATCTGGTCATCTGGTCATCTCGTCATATGGTCATCTGGTCATCTGGTCATCCAGTCATCTATTCATGTGGTCATCTGGTCATCTGGTCATCTGGTCATCTAATCATCTGGTCATCTGGTCATCTGGTCATCTGGTCATCTGGTAATCTGGTCATCTGGTCATCTGGTCATCCGGTCATCTGGTCGTCTGTTCATCTGATCATCTGGTCATCTCGTCATCTTGTCATATCGTCATCTCGTCGTATCGTCATCGTCTCGTCATCTCGTTCTCTGGTCATCCCGTCATCTGGTCATCTGGTCACCTGGTCATCTGGTCACCTGGTCATCTGGTCATCTGGTCATCTGGTCATCTGGTCATCTGGTCATCTCGTCATCTCATTATCTGGTCACCTGGTCATCTGGTCATCTCGTCATCTCGTCTGTTGGAAAAGCTCAATGTGCATTCGCCCTGCGTGTTGCGTTGCGCGTCGACGTTCTCGATGAGATGTACAAGCACGCGCATGCGCGAAAAAGCAAGGAGGAGATCACGATCGATGCGTCGTTCGACCGTGTTAGTTGCCTTCGAGCATCGTACGAGCAAAGTCTAGTCGAGTATACGCAGTACAAAATGAAATGATTATTCATTTATGAGTCATCTGGTCATCTCGTCATCTCGTCATCTTGTCATCTCGTCATCTGGTCATCCGGTCATCTGGTCATCTGGTCATCTGGTCATCTGGGCGTCTCGTCATCTTGTCATCTCGTCATCTTGTCATCTCGTCATCTCGTCATCTCGTCATCTCGTCATCTCGTCATCTCGTCATCTCGTTATCTCGTCATCTCGTCATCTCGTCATCTCGTCATCTCGTCATCTCGTCATCTCGTCATCTGATCATCTGATCATCTGATCATCTCGTCATCTGGTCATCTCGTCATCAGGTCATCTCGTCATCAGGTCATCTCGTCATCTGGTCATCCAGTTATCCGGTTATCTGTTCATCTTGTAATCTCGTCATTTCGTCACCTCGTCATATCGTCATCTCGTCAACTCGTCATCTCGTCATCTCGTCATCTGGTCGTCTGGTCATCTGGTCATCTGGTCATCTGGTCATCTGGTCATCTGGTCATCTGGTCATCTGATCATCTGGTCATCTCGTCATCTGGTCATCTGGTCATCCGGTCATCTATTCATGTGGTCATCCGGTCATCTGGTCATCTGGTCATCTGGTCATCTGGTCATCTGGTCATCTGGTCATCTGGTCATCTGGTCATCTGGTCATCCGGTCATCCAGTTATCCGGTTATCTGTTCATCTTGTCATCTCGTCATCTGGTCATCTGGTCATCCGGTCATTTGATCATCTGGTCATCTCGTCATCCGGGCATCTGGTCATCTCGTCATCTCGTCATCTCGTCATCTCGTCATCTCGTCATCTCGTCATCCGATCATCTCGTCATCTCGTCATCCGATCATCTCGTCATCTCGTCATCTCGTCATCTCGTCATCTGTTCATCCGGTCATCTGGTCACCCGGTCATCTGGTCATCTGGTCATCTGGTCATCTGGTCATCTGGTCATCTGGTTATCTGGTCATCTGGTCATCTGGTCATCTGGTCATCTGGTTATCTGGTCATCTGGTCATCTGATCATCTGGTTATTTGGTCATCTGGTCATCTGGTCATCTGGTCATCTGGTCATCTGGTCATCTGGTCATCTTGACATCTCGTCATCTGGTCATCTGGTCATCTGGTCATCTGGTCGTCTGGTCGTCTGGTCATCTCGTCATCTTGTCATCTTGTCATCTCGTCATCTTGTCATCTCGTCATCTCGTCATCTCGTCATCTCGTCATCTCGTCATCTCGTCATCTTGTCATCTCGTCATCTCGTCATCTCGTCATCTTGTCATCTTGTCATCTCGTCATCTGGTCATCCGGTCATCTGGTCATCTGATCATCTGGTCATCTGGTCGTCTGGTCATCTCGTCATCTCGTCATCTTGTCATCTCGTCATCTTGTCATCTCGTCATCTCGTCATCTCGTCATCTCGTCATCTCGCCATCTCGTCATCTGGTCATCTCGTCATCTCGTTATCTGGTCACCTGGTCATCTGGTCATCCGGTCATCCGGTCATTCGGTCATCTGGTCATCTGGTCATCTGGTCATCTGGTCATCCGGTCATCTTGACATCTCGTCATCTGGTCATCTGGTCATCTGGTCATCTGGTCGTCTGGTCATCTCGTCATCTTGTCATCTTGTCATCTCGTCATCTTGTCATCTCGTCATCTCGTCATCTCGTCATCTCGTCATCTCGTCATCTTGTCATCTCGTCATCTCGTCATCTCGTCATCTTGTCATCTTGTCATCTCGTCATCTGGTCATCCGGTCATCTGGTCATCTGATCATCTGGTCATCTGGTCGTCTGGTCATCTCGTCATCTCGTCATCTTGTCATCTCGTCATCTTGTCATCTCGTCATCTCGTCATCTCGTCATCTCGTCATCTCGCTATCTCGTCATCTGGTCATCTCGTCATCTCGTCATCTGGTCACCTGGTCATCTGGTCATCTGGTCATCTGGTCATCCGGTCATCCGGTCATTCGGTCATCTGGTCATCTGGTCATCTGGTCATCTGGTCATCCGGTCATCTGGTCATCTGGTCATCTGGTCATCTGGTAATCTGGTCATCTGGTCATCTGATCATCTGGTCATCGTCTCGTCATCTGTTCCCGTCATGGCGTTATCTCGTCATCTCGTCATCTCGTCATCTGGTCATCCGGTCATCTCGTCATCTGGCAATCTGGTCATCTGGTCCTCTGGTCGTCTCGTGATTGTCTCTTCATCTCGTCATCTCGTCATCTGATCATCTGATCATCTGATCATCTGGTCATCTCGTCATCTGGTCATCTCGTCATCTGTTCATCTCGTCATCCTGTCATCTCGTCATCTCGTCATCTCGTCATTTCGCCATCTCGTCATATCGTCATCTCGTCATCTGGTCATTTCGTCATCTCGTCATCTCGTCATATGGTCATCCGATCATCTCGTCATCTCGTCATCTGGTCATCTGGTCATCCGGTCATCTGGTCACCCGATCATCTGGTCATCTGGTCATCTGGTCATCTGGTCATCTGGTCATCTCGTCATATGGTCATCTGGTCATCTGGTCATCCGGTCATCTATTCATGTGGTCATCTGGTCATCTGGTCATCTGGTCATCTAATCATCTGGTCATCTGGTCATCTGGTTATCTGGTCATCTGGTAATCTGGTCATCTGGTCATCTGGTCATCCGGTCATCTGGTCGTCTGTTCATCTGATCATCTGGTCATCTCGTCATCTTGTCATATCGTCATCTCGTCGTATCGTCATCGTCTCGTCATCTCGTTCTCTGGTCATCCCGTCATCTGGTCATCTGGTCACCTGGTCATCTGGTCACCTGGTCATCTGGTCATCTGGTCATCTGGTCATCTGGTCATCTCGTCATCTCGTCATCTCGTTATCTGGTCACCTGGTCATCTGGTCATCTCGTCATCTCGTCTGTTGGAAAAGCTCAATGTGCATTCGCCCTGCGTGTTGCGTTGCGCGTCGACGTTCTCGATGAGATGTACAAGCACGCGCATGCGCGAAAAAGCAAGGAGGAGATCACGATCGATGCGTCGTTCGACCGTGTTAGTTGCCTTCGAGCATCGTACGAGCAAAGTCTAGTCGAGTATACGCAGTACAAAATGAAATGATTATTCATTTATGAGTCATCTGGTCATCTGGTCATCTCGTCATCGTGTCATCTCGTCATCTCGTCATCTCGTCATCTCGTCATCTGGTCACCTGGTCATCTGATCATCTGGTCATCTGGTCATCCGGTCATCTGGTCATCTGGTCATCTCGTCATCTCGTCATCTTGTCATCCGGTCATCTGGTCATCTGGTCATCTCGTCATCTCGTCATCTTGTCATCTCGTCATCTGGTCATCCGGTCATCTGGTCATCTGGTCATCTGGTCATCTGGGCGTCTCGTCATCTCGTCATCTCGTCATCTCGTCATCTCGTCATCTCGTCATCTCGTCATCTCGTCATCTCGTCATCTCGTCATCTCGTCATCTCGTCATCTGATCATCTGATCATCTGATCATCTCGTCATCTGGTCATCTCGTCATCAGGTCATCTCGTCATCAGGTCATCTCGTCATCTGGTCATCCAGTTATCCGGTTATAGGTTCATCCTGTAATCTCGTCATTTCGTCACCTCGTCATATCGTCATCTCGTCAACTCGTCATCTGGTCATCTCGTCATCTCGTCATCTGGTCACCCGGTCATCTGGTCATCTGGTCATCTGGTCATCTGGTCATCCGGTCATCCGGTCATTCGGTCATCTGGTCATCTGGTCATCTGGTCATCTGGTCATCCGGTCATCTGGTCATCTGGTCATCTGGTCATCTGGTCATCTGGTCATCT
Organism: Dyspetes luteomarginatus; assembly: GCA_963669185.1. NCBI lineage: Eukaryota > Metazoa > Arthropoda > Insecta > Hymenoptera > Ichneumonidae > Dyspetes > Dyspetes luteomarginatus. The sequence goes on from OY769906.1 coordinate 11,620,392, forward strand.
GGTCATCTGGTCATCTGATCATCTGGTCATCTCGTCATCTGGTCATCTGGTCATCCGGTCATCTATTCATGTGGTCATCCGGTCATCTGGTCATCTGGTCATCTGGTCATCTGGTCATCTGGTCATCTGGTCATCTGGTCATCTGGTCATCTAGTCATCCGGTCATCCAGTTATCCGGTTATCTGTTCATCTTGTCATCTCGTCATCTGGTCATCTGGTCATCCGGTCATTTGATCATCTGGTCATCTCGTCATCCGGGCATCTGGTCATCTCGTCATCTCGTCATCTCGTCATCTCGTCATCTCGTCATCTCGTCATCCGATCATCTCGTCATCTCGTCATCCGATCATCTCGTCATCTCGTCATCTCGTCATCTCGTCATCTGTTCATCCGGTCATCTGGTCACCCGGTCATCTGGTCATCTGGTCATCTGGTCATCTGGTCATCTGGTCATCTGGTTATCTGGTCATCTGGTCATCTGGTCATCTGGTCATCTGGTTATCTGGTCATCTGGTCATCTGATCATCTGGTTATTTGGTCATCTGGTCATCTGGTCATCTGGTCATCTGGTCATCTGGTCATCTGGTCATCTTGACATCTCGTCATCTGGTCATCTGGTCATCTGGTCATCTGGTCGTCTGGTCGTCTGGTCATCTCGTCATCTTGTCATCTTGTCATCTCGTCATCTTGTCATCTCGTCATCTCGTCATCTCGTCATCTCGTCATCTCGTCATCTTGTCATCTCGTCATCTCGTCATCTCGTCATCTTGTCATCTTGTCATCTCGTCATCTGGTCATCCGGTCATCTGGTCATCTGATCATCTGGTCATCTGGTCGTCTGGTCATCTCGTCATCTCGTCATCTTGTCATCTCGTCATCTTGTCATCTCGTCATCTCGTCATCTCGTCATCTCGTCATCTCGCCATCTCGTCATCTGGTCATCTCGTCATCTCGTCATCTGGTCACCTGGTCATCTGGTCATCTGGTCATCCGGTCATCCGGTCATTCGGTCATCTGGTCATCTGGTCATCTGGTCATCTGGTCATCCGGTCATCTTGACATCTCGTCATCTGGTCATCTGGTCATCTGGTCATCTGGTCGTCTGGTCATCTCGTCATCTTGTCATCTTGTCATCTCGTCATCTTGTCATCTCGTCATCTCGTCATCTCGTCATCTCGTCATCTCGTCATCTTGTCATCTCGTCATCTCGTCATCTCGTCATCTTGTCATCTTGTCATCTCGTCATCTGGTCATCCGGTCATCTGGTCATCTGATCATCTGGTCATCTGGTCGTCTGGTCATCTCGTCATCTCGTCATCTTGTCATCTCGTCATCTTGTCATCTCGTCATCTCGTCATCTCGTCATCTCGTCATCTCGCTATCTCGTCATCTGGTCATCTCGTCATCTCGTCATCTGGTCACCTGGTCATCTGGTCATCTGGTCATCTGGTCATCCGGTCATCCGGTCATTCGGTCATCTGGTCATCTGGTCATCTGGTCATCTGGTCATCCGGTCATCTGGTCATCTGGTCATCTGGTCATCTGGTAATCTGGTCATCTGGTCATCTGATCATCTGGTCATCGTCTCGTCATCTGTTCCCGTCATGGCGTTATCTCGTCATCTCGTCATCTCGTCATCTGGTCATCCGGTCATCTCGTCATCTGGCAATCTGGTCATCTGGTCCTCTGGTCGTCTCGTGATTGTCTCTTCATCTCGTCATCTCGTCATCTGATCATCTGATCATCTGATCATCTGGTCATCTCGTCATCTGGTCATCTCGTCATCTGTTCATCTCGTCATCCTGTCATCTCGTCATCTCGTCATCTCGTCATTTCGCCATCTCGTCATATCGTCATCTCGTCATCTGGTCATTTCGTCATCTCGTCATCTCGTCATATGGTCATCCGATCATCTCGTCATCTCGTCATCTGGTCATCTGGTCATCCGGTCATCTGGTCACCCGATCATCTGGTCATCTGGTCATCTGGTCATCTGGTCATCTGGTCATCTCGTCATATGGTCATCTGGTCATCTGGTCATCCGGTCATCTATTCATGTGGTCATCTGGTCATCTGGTCATCTGGTCATCTAATCATCTGGTCATCTGGTCATCTGGTTATCTGGTCATCTGGTAATCTGGTCATCTGGTCATCTGGTCATCCGGTCATCTGGTCGTCTGTTCATCTGATCATCTGGTCATCTCGTCATCTTGTCATATCGTCATCTCGTCGTATCGTCATCGTCTCGTCATCTCGTTCTCTGGTCATCCCGTCATCTGGTCATCTGGTCACCTGGTCATCTGGTCACCTGGTCATCTGGTCATCTGGTCATCTGGTCATCTGGTCATCTCGTCATCTCGTCATCTCGTTATCTGGTCACCTGGTCATCTGGTCATCTCGTCATCTCGTCTGTTGGAAAAGCTCAATGTGCATTCGCCCTGCGTGTTGCGTTGCGCGTCGACGTTCTCGATGAGATGTACAAGCACGCGCATGCGCGAAAAAGCAAGGAGGAGATCACGATCGATGCGTCGTTCGACCGTGTTAGTTGCCTTCGAGCATCGTACGAGCAAAGTCTAGTCGAGTATACGCAGTACAAAATGAAATGATTATTCATTTATGAGTCATCTGGTCATCTGGTCATCTCGTCATCGTGTCATCTCGTCATCTCGTCATCTCGTCATCTCGTCATCTGGTCACCTGGTCATCTGATCATCTGGTCATCTGGTCATCCGGTCATCTGGTCATCTGGTCATCTCGTCATCTCGTCATCTTGTCATCCGGTCATCTGGTCATCTGGTCATCTCGTCATCTCGTCATCTTGTCATCTCGTCATCTGGTCATCCGGTCATCTGGTCATCTGGTCATCTGGTCATCTGGGCGTCTCGTCATCTCGTCATCTCGTCATCTCGTCATCTCGTCATCTCGTCATCTCGTCATCTCGTCATCTCGTCATCTCGTCATCTCGTCATCTCGTCATCTCGTCATCTGATCATCTGATCATCTGATCATCTCGTCATCTGGTCATCTCGTCATCAGGTCATCTCGTCATCAGGTCATCTCGTCATCTGGTCATCCAGTTATCCGGTTATAGGTTCATCCTGTAATCTCGTCATTTCGTCACCTCGTCATATCGTCATCTCGTCAACTCGTCATCTGGTCATCTCGTCATCTCGTCATCTGGTCACCTGGTCATCTGGTCATCTGGTCATCTGGTCATCTGGTCATCCGGTCATCCGGTCATTCGGTCATCTGGTCATCTGGTCATCTGGTCATCTGGTCATCCGGTCATCTGGTCATCTGGTCATCTGGTCATCTGGTAATCTGGTCATCTGGTCATCTGATCATCTGGTCATCGTCTCGTCATCTGGTCCCGTCATCGCGTTATCTCGTCATCTCGTCATCTGGTCATCCGGTCATCTCGTCATCTGGCAATCTGGTCATCTGGTCCTTTGGTCGTCTCGTCATTGTCTCGTTATCTCGTCATCTCGTCATCTGATCATCTGATCATCTGGTCATCTGGTCATCTCGTCATCTGGTCATCTGGTCATCTCGTCATCTCGTCATCTCGTCACCTCGTCATCTCGTCATCTCGTCATCTCGTCATGTCGTCATCTCGTCATCTCGTCATCTCGTCATCTCGTCATCTCGTCATCTCGTCATCTCGTCATCTCGTCATCTCGTCATCCGGTCATCCAATCATCTCGTCATCTCGTCATCTCGTCATCTCGTCATCTGGTCATCCGGTCATCTGGTCACCCGGTCATCTGGTCATCTGGTCATCTAGTCATCTGGTCATCTGGTCATCTCGTCATCTGGTCATCTGGTCATCTGGTCATCCGGTCATCTATTCATGTGGTCATCTGGTTACCTGGTCATCTGGTCATCTGGTCATCTGGTCATCTGGTCATCTGGTCATCTGGTCATCTGGTAATCTGGTCATCTGGTCATCTGGTCATCCGGTCATCTGGTCATCTGTTCATCTGATCATCTGGTCATCTCGTCATCTTGTAATGTCGTCATCTCGTCGTATCGTCATCATCTCGTCATCTCGTTATCTGGTCATCCGGTCATCTGGTCATCTGGTCATGTATTCATCTCGTTATCTGGTCATCCGATCATCTGGTCATCTGGTCATGTGGTCATCTCGTCATCTCGTCATCTCGTCATCGCGTCATCGCGTCATCTCGTCATCTCGTCATCTGATCATCTGATCATCTGATCATCTCGTCATCTGGTCATCTCGTCATCTGGTTATCTCGTCATCTGGTCATCTCGTCATCTGGTCATCCAGTTATCCGGTTATCTGTTCATCTTGTAATCTCGTCATATCGTCACCTCGTCGTATCGTCATCTCGTCAACTCGTCAACTCGTCAACTCGTCATCTCGTCATCTCGTCATCTCGTCATCTCGTCATCTCGTCATCTCGTCATCTGATCATCTGATCGTCTGATCATCTGGTCATCTCGTCATCTGGTCATCTCGTCATCTCGTCATCTCGTCATCTCGTCATCTCGTCATCTCGTCATCTCGTCATCTCGTCATCTGGTCATCTGGTCATCTGGTAATCTGGTCATCTGGTCATCTGGTCATCCGGTCATCTGGTCATCTGTTCATCTGATCATCTGGTCATCTCGTCATCTTGTAATGTCGTCATCTCGTCGTATCGTCATCGTCTCGTCATCTCGTTATCTGGTCTTCCGGTCATCTGGTCATCTGGACATGTATTCATCTCGTTATCTGGTCATCCGATCATCTGGTCATCTGGTCATGTGGTCATCTCGTCATCTCGTCATCTCGTCATCGCGTCATCGCGTCATCTCGTCATCTCGTCATCTGATCATCTAATCATCTGATCATCTCGTCATCTGGTCATCTCGTCATCTGGTTATCTCGTCATCTGGTCATCTCGTCATCTGGTCATCCAGTTATCCGGTTATCTGTTCACCTTGTAATCTCGTCATATCGTCACCTCGTCATCTCGTCATCTTGTCATCTCGTCATCTCGTCATCTTGTCATCTCGTCATCTCGTCGTATCGTCATCGTCTCGTCATCTCGTCACTGGTCATCTCGTCGTATCGTCATCGTCTCGTCATCGCGTCACTGGTCATCTCGTTATCTGGTCATCCGGTCATCTGGTTATCTGGTCATCTGGTCATTCGGTCATCTGGTCATCTGGTCACCTGGTCATCTGGTCATCTGGTCATCTGGTCATCTCGTCATCTGGTCTTCTGGTCATCTGGTCATCTGATCATCTGGTCATCTGGTCATCTATTCATCTGGTCATCTGGTCATCTCGTCATCTCGTCATCTTGTCATCTTGTCATCTGGTCATCTGGTCATCTGGTCATCTGGTCATCTGGTCATCTGGTCATCTCGTCAACTTGTCATCTCGTCATCTCGTCATCTCGTCATCTTGTCATCTCGTCATCTTGTCATCTTGTCATCTCGTCATCTCGTCATCACGTCATCTCGTCATCTTGTCATCTCGTCATCTCGTCATCTCGTCATCTCTTCACCTCTTCATCTCGTCATCCCGTCATCTCGTCATCTCGTCATCTCGTCATCTCATCATCTCGTCATCTCGTCACCTCGTCATCTCGTCATCTGGTCATCTGGTCATCTGGTCATCTCGTCATCTCTTCATCTCGTCATCTTGTCATCTCGTCATCGTCTCTTCATCGTCTCGTCATATGGTCATCTGGTCGTCTCGTCATCTGGTCATCTGGTCATCTGGTCATCTCGTTTTCTTGTCATCTCGTCATCTCGTCATCTCGTCATCTCTTCATCTCGTCATCTCGTCATCTCGTCATCTCGTCATCTCGTCACCTCGTCATCTCGTCATCTCGTCATCTGGTCATCCGGTCATCTGGTCATCTGGTCATCTGGTCATCTGGTCATTTGGTCATCTGGTCATCTGGTCATCCGGTCATCTATTCATGTGGTCATCTGGTCATCTGGTCATCTGTTCATCTGGTCATCTTGTCATCTGGTCATCTGATCATCTGGTCATCTGGTCACCTGGTCATCTGGTCATCCGGTCATCTGGTCATCTGGTCATCTGGTCATCTGGTCATCTGGTCATCTGGTCATCCGGTCATCTGGTAATCTTGCCATCGTCTCGTCATCTGGTCATCTGGTCAGCTGGTAATCTGGTAATCTGGTCATCTGATCATCTGGTCATCATCTCGTCATCTGTTCCCGTCATCGCGTTATCTCGTCATCTCGTCATCTCGTCATCTGGTCATCCGGTCATCTCGTCATCAGGCAATCTGGTCATCTGGTCCTCCGGTCGTCTCGTGATTGTCTCTTCATCTCGTCATCTCGTCATCTGATCATCTGATCATCTGGTCATCTCGTCATCTGGTCATCTCGTCATCTCGTCATCTTGTCAACTCGTCATCTCGTCATCTCGTCATCTCGTCATCTCGTCATCCGATCATCTCGTCATCTCGTCATCTCGTCATCTAGTCATCCGGTCATCTGGTCACCCGGTCATCTCGTCATCTCGTCATCTAGTCATCCGGTCATCTGGTCACCCGGTCATCTGGTCATCTGGTCTTCTGGTCATCTGGTCATCTGGTCATCTGGTCATCTGGTCATCTCGTCATCTGTTCATCTGGTCATCTGGTCATCTGGTCATCTGGTCATCTGGTCATCTGGTCATCTGGTCATCTGGTCATCTGGTCATCTGGTCATCTGGTCATCTGTTCATCCGGTCATCTGGTCATCTGGTCATCTGGTCATCTGGTCCCGTCATCGCGTTATCTCGTCATCTCGTCATCTCGTCATCTGGTCATCCGGTCATCTCGTCGTCTGGCAATCTGGTCATCTGGTCCTCTGGTCGTCTCGTCATTGTCTCGTCATCTGGTCATCTGGTCATCTGGTCATCTGGTCATCTGGTCATCTGGTCATCTGGTCATCTGGTCATCCGGTCATCTGGTCATCTGGTCATCTCGTCATCTGGTCATCTCGTCATCGGGTCATCCAGTTATCCGGTTATCTGTTCACCTTGTAATCTCGTCATATCGTCACCTCGTCATCTCGTCATCTTGTCATCTCGTCATCTCGTCATCTTGTCATCTCGTCATCTCGTCGTATCGTCATCGTCTCGTCATCTCGTCACTGGTCATCTCGTCGTATCGTCATCGTCTCGTCATCTCGTCACTGGTCATCTCGTTATCTGGTCATCCGGTCATCTGGTTATCTGGTCATCTGGTCATCCGGTCATCTGGTCATCTGGTCACCTGGTCATCTGGTCATCTGGTCATCTGGTCTTCTGGTCATCTGGTCATCTGATCATCTGGTCATCTGGTCATCTGGTCATCTGGTCATCCGGTCATCTCGTCATCTCGTCATCTTGTCATCTTGTCATCTGGTCATCTGGTCATCTGGTCATCTGGTCATCTGGTCATCTGGTCATCTGGTCATCTGGTCATCTCGTCATCTTGTTTTCTCGTCATCTCGTCATCTCGTCATCTCGTCATCTTGTCATCTCGTCATCTTGTCATCTCGTCATCTCGTCATCTCGTCATCACGTCATCTCGTCATCTCGTCATCTTGTCATCTCGTCATCTCGTCATCTCTTCACCTCTTCATCTCGTCATCCCGTCATGTCGTCATCTCGTCATCTCGTCATCTCATCATCTCGTCATCTCGTCACCTCGTCATCTCGTCATCTGGTCATCTGGTCATCTGGTCATCTCGTCATCTCTTCATCTCGTCATCTTGTCATCTCGTCATCGTCTCTTCATCGTCTCGTCATCTGGTCATCTGGTCGTCTCGTCATCTGGTCATCTGGTCATCTGGTCATCTCGTTTTCTTGTCATCTCGTCATCTCGTCATCTCTTCATCTCGTCATCTCGTCATCTCGTCATCTCGTCATCTCGTCACCTCGTCATCTCGTCATCTCGTCATCTGGTCATCCGGTCATCTGGTCATCTGGTCATCTGGTCATCTGGTCATTTGGTCATCTGGTCATCTGGTCATCCGGTCATCTATTCATGTAGTCATCTGGTCATCTGGTCATCTGTTCATCTGGTCATCTTGTCATCTGGTCATCTGATCATCTGGTCATCTGGTCACCTGGTCATCTGGTCATCCGGTCATCTGGTCATCTGGTCATCTGGTCATCTGGTCATCTGGTCATCCGGTCATCTGGTAATCTTGCCATCGTCTCGTCATCTGGTCATCTGGTCAGCTGGTAATCTGGTCATCTGGTCATCTGATCATCTGGTCATCATCTCGTCATCTGTTCCCGTCATCGCGTTATCTCGTCATCTCGTCATCTCGTCATCTGGTCATCCGGTCATCTCGTCATCAGGCAATCTGGTCATCTGGTCCTCTGGTCGTCTCGTGATTGTCTCTTCATCTCGTCATCTCGTCATCTGATCATCTGATCATCTGATCATCTGGTCATCTCGTCATCTGGTCATCTCGTCATCTGTTCATCTCGTCATCTTGTCATCTCGTCATCTCGTCATCTCGTCATCTCGCTATCTCGTCATCTCGTCATCTCGTCATCTGGTCATTTCGTCATCTCGTCATCTCGTCGTATCGTCATCTGGTCATCTGGTCATCCGGTCATCTGGTCACCCGATCATCTGTTCATCTGGTCATCTGGTCATCTGGTCATCTGGTCATCTCGTCATATGGTCATCTGGTCATCTGGTCATCCGGTCATCTATTCATGTGGTCATCTGGTCATCTGGTCATCTCGTCATCTGGTCATCTGGTCAACTGGTCATCTGGTCATCTGGTCATCTGGTAATCTGGTCATCTAATCATCTGGTCATACGATCATCTGGTCATCTGTTCATCTGATCATCTGGTCATCTCGTCATCTTGTCATCTCGTCATCTCGTCGTATCGTCATCGTCTCGTCATCTCGTTCTCTGGTCATCCAGTTATCTGGTCATCTTGTCACCTGGTTATCTGGTCACCTGGTCATCTGGTCATCTGGTCATCTGGTCATCTCGTCATCTCGTCAACTCGTCATCTCGTTATCTGGTCACCTGGTCATCTGGTCATCTCGTCATCTCGTCTGTTGGAAAAGCTCAATGTGCATTCGCCCTGCGTGTTGCGTTGCGCGTCGACGTTCTCGATGAGATGTACAAGCACGCGCATGCGCGAAAAAGCAAGGAGGAGATCACGATCGATGCGTCGTTCGACCGTGTTAGTTGCCTTCGAGCATCGTACGAGCAAAGTCTAGTCGAGTATACGCAGTACAAAATGAAATTATTATTCATTTATGAGTCATCTGGTCATCTGGTCATCTCCTCATCGTGTCATCTCGTCATCTTGTCGTCTTGTCATCTTGTCATCTCGTCATCTCGTCATCTCGTCATCTCGTCATCTCGTCATCTCGTCATCTCGTCATCTCGTCATCTCGTCATCTCGTCATCTCGTCATCTCGTCATCTTGTCATCTCGTCATCTCGTCATCTCGTCGTCTCGTCATCGTCTCGTCATCGTCTCGTCATCGTCTCGTCATCTCGTCGCTGGTCATCTCGTTATCTGGTCATCAGGTCATCTGGTCATCTGGTCATCTGGTCATCCGGTCATCTGGTCATCTGGTCATCTGGTCATCTGGTCATCCGGTCATCTGGTAATCTTGCCATCGTCTCGTCATCTGGTCATCTGGTAATCTGGTAATCTGGTCATCTGGTCATCTGGTCATCTGGTCATCTGGTCATCTGGTCATCGTCTCGTCATCTGGTCAATCCGTCATCGCGTTATCTCGTCATCTCGTCATCTCGTCATCTCGTCATCTGGTCATCCGGTCATCTGGTCATCCGGTCATCTCGTCATCTGGCAATCTGGTCATCTGGTCCTCTGGTCGTCTCGTCATTGTCTCGTCATCTCGTCATCTGATCATCTGATCATCTGGTCATCTCGTCATCTCGTCATCTCGTCATCTCGTCATCTCGTCATCTCGTCATCTCGTCATCTCGTCATCTCGTCATCTCGTCATCTCGTCATCTTGTCCTCTTGTCATCCGATCATCTCGTCATCTCGTCATCTCGTCATCTGGTCATCTGGTCATCCGGCATCTGGTCACGCGGTCATCTGGTCACCCGGTCATCTGCTCATCTGGTCATCTGCTCATCTGGTCGGCTGGACATCTCGTCATCTGGGCATCTGGTCATCTGGTCATCTGGTCATCCATTCATGTGGTCATCTGGTCATCTGGTCGTCTGGTCATCTGGTCATCTCGTCATCTCGTCATCTTGTCATCTGGTCATCTGGTCATCCGGTCATCTGGTCATCTGGTCATCTGGTCATCTGGTCATCTGGTCATCTGGTCATCTCGTCATCTGGTCATCTCGTCATCTCGTCATCTCGTCATCTCGTCATCTCGTCATCTCGTCATCTCGTCGTCTCGTCATCTCGTCATCTGGTCATCCGGTCATCCGGTCATCTGGTCACCCGGTCATGTGGTCATCTGGTCATCTGGTCATCTCGTCATCTGGTCATCTGGTCATCCAGTCATCTCGTCATCTCGTCATGTGGTCATCTGGTCATCTGGTCATCTCATCATCTCGTCATCTCGTCATCTCGTCATCTCGTCATCTCGTCGTCTTGTCATCTCGTCATCTCGTCATCTCGTCATCTTGTCATCTCGTCATCTCGTCATCGTCTAGTCATCTCGTCACTGGTCATCTCATTGGCTGGTCATCCGGTCATCTGGTCATCTGGTCATCTGGTCATCTGGTCACCTGGTCATCTGGTCATCTGGTCATCTGGTCATCTGGTCATCTGGTCATCTCGTCATCTGTTCACCTGGTCATCTGGTCATCTGGTCATCTGGTCATCTGGTCATCTGGTCATCTGTCCATCTGGTCAGCTGATCATCTGGTCATCTGGTCATCTGGTCATCTGGTCATCTGGTCATCTGGTCATCTGGTCATCCGGTCATCTGGTCATCTGGTCATCTGGTCATCTGGTAATCTGGTAATCTGGTCATCTGGTCATCTGGTCATCTGGTCATCTAATCATCTGGTCATCTGGTCATCCGGTCATCTATTCATCTGGTCATCTGGTCATCTGGTCATCTGGTCATCGTCTCGTCATCTGGTCAATCCGTCATCGCGTTATCTCGTCATCTCGTCATCTCGTCATCGGGTCATCCGGTCATCTGGTCATCCGGTCATCTCGTCATCTGGCAATCTGGTCATCTGGTCCTCTGGTCGTCTCGTCATTGTCTCGTCATCTCGTCATCTGATCATCTGATCATCTGGTCATCTCGTCATCTCGTCATCTCGTCATCTTGTCATCTCGTCATCTCGTCATCTCGTCATCTCGTCATCTCGTCATCTTGTCCTCTCGTCATCCGATCATCTCGTCATCTCGTCATCTCGTCATCTGGTCATCTGGTCATCCGGTCATCTGGTCACCCGGTCATCTGGTCACCCGGTCATCTGCTCATCTGGTCATCTGCTCATCTGGTCGGCTGGTCATCTGGTCATCTGGTCATCTGGTTATCTGGTCATCCGGTCACCTGGTCATCTGGTCATCTGGTCATCTGGTCATCTGGTCATCTGGTCATCTGGTCATCTCGTCATCTTGTCATCTCGTCATCTGGTCATCTCGTCATCTTGTCATCTCGTCATCTTGTCATCTCGTCATCTTGTCATCTCGTCATCTCGTCATCTTGTCATCTCGTCATCTCGTCATCTCGTCATCTCGTCATCTCGTCATCTCGTCATCTCGTCATCTCGTCATCTCGTCATCTGGTCATCCGGTCATCTGGTCACCCGGTCATGTGGTCATCTGGTCATCTGGTCATCTGGTCATCTCGTCATCTGGTCATCTGGTCATCTGGTCATCTCGTCATCTCGTCATCTGGTCATCTGGTCATCTGGTCATCTCATCATCTCGTCATCTCGTCGTCTGGTCATCTGGTCATCTACTCATCTCGTCATCTGTTCACCTGGTCATCTGGTCATCTGGTCATCTGGTCATCTGATCATCTGGTCATCTGTCCATCTGGTCAGCTGATCATCTGGTCATCTGGTCATCTGGTCATCTGTCCATCTGGTCAGCTGGTCATCTGGTCATGCGGTCATCTATTCATGTCGTCATCTGGTCATCTGGTCATCTGGTCATCTGGTCATCTGGTCATCTGGTCATCTGGTCATCTGGTCATCTAGTCATCTGGTCATCTGATCATCTGGTCATCCGGTCATCTGGTCATCTGGTCATCTGGTCATCTGGTCATCCGGTCATCTGGTAATCTTGCCATCGTCTCGTCATCTGGTCATCTGGTCATCTGGTAATCTGGTAATCTGGTCATCTGGTCATCTGGTCATCTGGTCATCTGGTCATCTGGTCATCTGGTCATCCGGTCATCTATTCATCTGGTCATCTGGTCATCTGGTCATCTGGTCATCGTCTCGTCATCTGGTCAATCCGTCATCGCGTTATCTCGTCATCTCGTCATCTCGTCATCGGGTCATCCGGTCATCTGGTCATCCGGTCATCTCGTCATCTGGCAATCTGGTCATCTGGTCCTCTGGTCGTCTCGTCATTGTCTCGTCATCTCGTCATCTGATCATCTGATCATCTGGTCATCTCGTCATCTCGTCATCTCGTCATCTCGTCATCTCGTCATCTCGTCATCTCGTCATCTCGTCATCTCGTCATCTCGTCATCTCGTCATCTCGTCATCTCGTCATCTCGTCATCTTGTCCTCTCGTCATCCGATCATCTCGTCATCTCGTCATCTCGTCATCTGGTCATCTGGTCATCCAGTCATCTGGTCACCCGGTCATCTGGTCACCCGGTCATCTGCTCATCTGGTCATCTGCTCATCTGGTCGGCTGGTCATCTCGTCATCTGGTCATCTGGTCATCTGGTCATCCGGTCATCTATTCATGTGGTCATCTGGTCATCTGGTCGTCTGGTCATCTGGTCATCTCGTCATCTCGTCATCTTGTCATTTGGTCATCTGGTCATCTGGTCATCTGGTCATCTGGTCATCTGGTCATCTGGTCATCTGGTCATCTGGTCATCTGGTCATCTGGTCATCTCGTCATCTGGTCATCTCGTCATCTGGTCATCTCGTCATATCGTCACCTCGTCATATCGTCATCTCGTCGACACGTCAACTCGTCAACTCGTCATCTCGTCATCTGGTCATCTGGTCATCTGGTCATCTGGTCATCTGGTCATCTGGTCATCTGGTCATCTGGTCATCTGGTCATCTCGTCATCTGGTCATCTGGTCATCTGATCATCTCGTCATCTCGTGATCTCGTCATCTCGTCATCTTGTCATCTCGTCATCTCGTCATCTTGTCATCTCGTCATCTCGTCATCTTGTCATCTCGTCATCTCGTCGTATCGTCATCGTCTCGTCATCTCGTCACTGGTCATCTCGTCGTATCGTCATCGTCTCGTCATCTTGTAACTGGTCATCTCGTTATCTGGTCATCCGGTCATCTGGTTATCTGGTCATCCGGTCACCTGGTCATCTGGTCATCTGGTCATCTGGTCATCTGGTCATCTGGTCATCTGGTCATCTCGTCATCTTGTCATCTCGTCATCTGGTCATCTCGTCATCTTGTCATCTCGTCATCTTGTCATCTCGTCATCTTGTCATCTCGTCATCTCGTCATCTCGTCATCTCGTCATCTCGTCATCTCGTCATCTCGTCATCTCGTCATCTCGTCATCTCGTCATCCGGTCATCTGGTCACCCGGTCATGTGGTCATCTGGTCATCTGGTCATCTGGTCATCTCGTCATCTGGTCATCTGGTCATCTGGTCATCTCGTCATCTGGTCATCTGGTCATCTGGTCATCTGGTCATCTGGTCATCTCGTCATCTCGTCATCTGGTCATCTGGTCATCTGGTCATCTCGTCATCTGTTCACCTGGTCATCTGGTCATCTGGTCATCTGGTCATCTGGTCATCTGGTCATCTGGTCATCTGGTCATCTGGTCATCTGTCCATCTGGTCAGCTGATCATCTGGTCGTCTGGTCATCTGGTCATCTGTCCATCTGGTCAGCTGGTCATCTGGTCATGCGGTCATCTATTCATGTCGTCATCTGGTCATCTGGTCATCTGGTCATCTGGTCATCTGGTCATCTGGTCATCTGGTCATCTGGTCATCCGGTCATCTGGTCATCTGGTCATCCAGTCATCGAGTCATCTGGTCATCTGGTCATCTGGTCATCCGGTCATCTGGTAATCTTGCCATCGTCTCGTCATCTGGTCATCTGGTCATCTGGTAATCTGGTAATGTGGTCATCTGGTCATCTGGTCATCTGGTCATCTGGTCATCTGGTCATCTGGTCATCCGGTCATCTATCCATCTGGTCATCTGGTCATCTGGTCATCTGGTCATCGTCTCGTCATCTGGTCAATCCGTCATCGCGTTATCTCGTCATCTCGTCATCTCGTCATCGGGTCATCCGCTCATCTGGTCATCCGGTCATCTCGTCATCTGGCAATCTGGTCATCTGGTCCTCTGGTCGTCTCGTCATTGTCTCGTCATCTCGTCATCTGATCATCTGATCATCTGGTCATCTCGTCATCTCGTCATCTCGTCATCTCGTCATCTCGTCATCTCGTCATCTCGTCATCTCGTCATCTCGTCATCTCGTCATCTCGTCATCTCGTCATCTTGTCCTCTCGTCATCCGATCATCTCGTCATCTCGTCATCTCGTCATCTGGTCATCTGGTCATCCGGTCATCTGGTCACCCGGTCATCTGGTCACCCGGACATCTGCTCATCTGGTCATCTGCTCATCTGGTCGTCTGGTCATCTCGTCATCTGGTCATCTGGTCATCTGGTCATCCGGTCATCTATTCATGTGGTCATCTGGTCATCTGGTCGTCTGGTCATCTGGTCATCTCGTCATCTCGTCATCTTGTCATCTGGTCATCTGGTCATCTGGTCATCTGGTCATCTGGTCATCTGGTCATCTGGTCATCTGGTCATCTGGTCATCTGGTCATCTCGTCATCTCGTCATCTCGTCATCTGGTCATCTCGTCATATCGTCACCTCGTCATATCGTCATCTCGTCGACTCGTCAACTCGTCAACTCGTCATCTCGTCATCTGGTCATCTGGTCATCTGGTCATCTGGTCATCTGGTCATCTAATCATCTGGTCATCTCGTCATCTGGTCATCTGGTCATCTGATCATCTGGTCATTTCGTCATCTGGTCATCTGGTCATCTGGTCATCTCATCATCTCGTCATCTCGTCATCTCGTCATCTTGTCATCTCGTCATCTCGTCATCTTGTCATCTCGTCATCTCGTCGTATCGTCATCGTCTCGTCATCTCGTCACTGGTCATCTCGTCGTATCGTCATCGTCTCGTCATCTTGTAACCGGTCATCTCGTTATCTGGTCATCCGGTCATCTGGTTATCTGGTCATCCGGTCACCTAATCATCTGGTCATCTGGTCATCTGGTCATCTGGTCATCTGGTCATCTGGTCATCTCGTCATCTTGTCATCTCGTCATCTGGTCATCTCGTCATCTTGTCATCTGATCATCTGATCATCTGGTCATCTCGTCATCTGGTCATCTAGTCATCTGTTCATCTCTTCATCTCGTCATCTTGTCATCTCGTCATCGTCTCTTCATCGTCTCGTCATCTGGTCATCTGGTCGTCTCGTCATCTGGTCATCTGGTCATCTGGTCATCTCGTTTTCTCGTCATCTCGTCATCTCGTCATCTCGTCATCTTGTCATCTCTTCATCTCGTCATCTCGTCATCTCGTCATCTCGTCATCTCGTCACCTCGTCAACTCGTCATCTCGTCATCTGGTCATCCGGTCATCTGGTCATCTGGTCATCTGGTCATCTGGTCATTTGGTCATCTGGTCATCTGGTCATCCGGTCATCTATTCATGTGGTCATCTGGTCATCTGGTCATCTGGTCATCTGGTCATCTTGTCATCTGGTCATCTGATCATCTGGTCATCTGGTCACCTGGTCATCTGGTCATCCGGTCATCTGGTCATCTGGTCATCTGGTCATCTGGTCATCTGGTCATCCGGTCATCTGGTAATCTTGCCATCGTCTCGTCATCTGGTCATCTGGTCAGCTGGTAATCTGGTCATCTGGTCATCTGATCACCTGGTCATCATCTCGTCATCTGTTCCCGTCATCGCGTTATCTCGTCATCTCGTCATCTCGTCATCTGGTCATCCGGTCATCTCGTCATCAGGCAATCTGGTCATCTGGTCCTCTGGTCGTCTCGTGATTGTCTCTTCATCTCGTCATCTGATCATCTGATCATCTGATCATCTGGTCATCTCGTCATCTGGTCATCTCGTCATCTGTTCATCTCGTCATCTTGTCATCTCGTCATCTCGTCATCTCGCCATCTCGTCATCTCGTCATCTCGTCATCTCGTCATCTGGTCATTTCGTCATCTCGTCATCTCGTCATATGGTCATCCGATCATCTCATCATCTCGTCATCTCGTCATCTGGTCATCTGGTCATCCGGTCATCTGGTCACCCGATCATCTGTTCATCTCGTCATCTTGTCATCTCGTCATCTCGTCATCGTCTAGTCATCTCGTGACTGGTCATCTCATTATCTGGTCATCCGGTCATCTGGTCATCTGGTCATCTGGTCATCTGTTCATCTGGTCATCTGGTCATCTCGTCATCTGTTCACCTGGTCATCTGGTCATCTGGTCATCTGGTCATCTGGTCATCTGGTCATCTGTCCATCTGGTCAGCTGATCATCTGGTCATCTGGTCATCTGGTCATCTGTCCATCTGGTCAGCTGGTCATCTGGTCATGCGGTCATCTATTCATGTCGTCATCTGGTCATCTGGTCATCTGGTCATCTGGTCATCTGGTCATCTGGTCATCTGGTCATCTGGTCATCTGGTCATCTGGTCATCTGGTCATCCGGTCATCTGGTCATCTGGTCATCTGGTCATCTGGTCATCCGGTCATCTGGTAATCTTGCCATCGTCTCGTCATCTGGTCATCTGGTCATCTGGTCATCTGGTAATCTGGTAATCTGGTCATCTGGTCATCTGGTCATCTGGTCATCTGGTCATCTGGTCATCTGGTCATCCGGTCATCTATTCATCTGGTCATCTGGTCATCTGGTCATCTGGTCATCTGGTCATCGTCTCGTCATCTGGTCAATCCGTCATCGCGTTATCTCGTCATCTCGTCATCTCGTCATCGGGTCATCCGGTCATCTGGTTATCCGGTCATCTCGTCATCTGGCAATCTGGTCATCTGGTCCTCTGGTCGTCTCGTCATTGTCTCGTCATCTCGTCATCTGATCATCTGATCATCTGGTCATCTCGTCATCTCGTCATCTCGTCATCTCGTCATCTTGTCATCTCGTCATCTCGTCATCTCGTCATCTGGTCATCTCGTCATCTCGTCATCTCGTCATCTTGTCCTCTCGTCATCCGATCATCTCGTCATCTCGTCATCTCGTCATCTGGTCATCTGGTCATCCGGTCATCTGGTCACCCGGTCATCTGGTCACCCGGTCATCTGCTCATCTGGTCATCTGCTCATCTAGTCGGCTGGTCATCTCGTCATCTGGTCATCTGGTCATCTGGTCATCCGGTCATCTATTCATGTGGTCATCTGGTCATCTGGTCGTCTGGTCATCTGGTCATCTCGTCATCTCGTCATCTTGTCATCTGGTCATCTGGTCATCTGGTCATCTGGTCATCTGGCCATCTGGTCATCTGGTCATCTGGTCTTCTCGTCATCTGGTCATCTCGTCATCTGGTCATCTCGTCATATCGTCACCTCGTCATATCGTCATCTCGTCGACACGTCAACTCGTCAACTCGTCATCTCGTCATCTGGTCATCTGGTCATCTGGTCATCTGGTCATCTGGTCATCTGGTCATCTCGTCATCTGGTCATCTGGTCATCTGATCATCTCGTCATCTCGTGATCTCGTCATCTCGTTATCTTGTCATCTCGTCATCTCGTCATCTTGTCATCTCGTCATCTCGTCGTATCGTCATCGTCTCGACATCTCGTCACTGGTCATCTCGTCGTATCGTCATCGTCTCGTCATCTTGTAACTGATCATCTCGTTATCTGGTCATCCGGTCATCTGGTTATCTGGTCATCCGGTCACCTGGTCATCTGATCATCTGGTCATCTGGTCATCCGGTCATCTGGTCATCTGGTCATCTCGTCATCTTGTCATCTCGTCATCTGGTCATCTCGTCATCTTGTCATCTCGTCATCTTGTCATCTCGTCATCTTGTCATCTCGTCATCTCGTCATCTCGTCATCTCGTCATCTCGTCATCTCGTCATCTCGTCATCTCGTCATCTCGTCATCTCGTCATCTCGTCATCTCGTCATCTCGTCATCTCGTCATCTCGTCATCTGGTCATCCGGTCATCTGGTCACCCGGTCATGTGGTCATCTGGTCATCTGGTCATCTGGTCATCTCGTCATCTGGTCATCTGGTCATCTGGTCATCTCGTCATCTCGTCATCTGGTCATCTGGTCATCTGGTCATCTCATCATCTCGTCATCTCGTCATCTGGTCATCTGGTCATCTACTCATCTCGTCATCTGTTCACCTGGTCATCTGGTCATCTGGTCATCTGGTCATCTGGTCATCTGGTCATCTGTCCATCTGGTCAGCTGATCATCTGGTCATCTGGTCATCTGGTCATCTGTCCATCTGGTCAGCTGGTCATCTGGTCATGCGGTCATCTATTCATGTCGTCATCTGGTCATCTGGTCATCTGGTCATCTGGTCATCTGGTCATCTGGTCATCTGGTCATCTGGTCATCTGGTCATCTGGTCATCCGGTCATCTGGTCATCTGGTCATCTGGTCATCTGGTCATCCGGTCATCTGGTAATCTTGCCATCGTCTCGTCATCTGGTCATCTGGTCATCTGGTAATCTGGTAATCTGGTCATCTGGTCATCTGGTCATCTGGTCATCTGGTCATCTGGTCATCTGGTCATCTGGTCATCTGGTCATCTGGTCATCCGGTCATCTATTCATCTGGTCATCTGGTCATCTGGTCATCTGGTCATCTCGTCATCTTGTCATCTCATCATCTGGTCATCTCGTCATCTTGTCATCTCGTCATCTCGTCATCTCGTCATCTCGTCATCTCGTCATCTCGTCATCTCGTCATCTTGTCATCTCGTCATCTCGTCATCTCGTCATCTCGTCATCTCGTCATCTCGTTATCTCGTCATCTGGTCATCTGGTCATCCGGTCATCTGGTCATCCGGTCATCTGGTCACCCGGTCATCTGGTCATCTGGTCATCTGGTCATCTCGTCATCTGGTCATCTGGTCATCTGGTCATCCGGTCATCTATTCATGTGGTCATCTGGTCATCTGGTCATCTGGTCATCTGGTCATCTGGTCATCCGGTCATCTGGTCACCTGTTCATCTGATCATCTGGTCATCTCGTCATCTTGTCATCTCGTCATCTCGTCGTATCGTCATCATCTCGTCATCTCGTTCTCTGGTCATCCGGTCATCTGGTCATCTGGTCACCTGGTCATCTGGTCACCTGGTCATCTGGTCATCTCGTCATCTCGTCATCTCGTCATCTCGTCATTTTGTCATCTTGTCATCTCGTCATCTGGTCATCTGGTCATCTGGTCATCCGGTCATCTATTCATGTGGTCATCTGGTCATCTGGTCATCTGGTCATCTGGTCATCTTGTCATCTGGTCATCTGGTCATCTGGTCATCTGGTCATCTGGTCATCTGGTCATCTGGTCATCGTCTCGTCATCTGGTCAATCCGTCATCGCGTTATCTCGTCATCTCGTCATCTCGTCAACTGGTCATCCGGTCATCTGGTCATCCGGTCATCTCGTCATCTGGCAATCTTGTCATCTGGTCCTCTGGTCGTCTCGTCATTGTCTCGTCATCTCGTCATCTGATCATCTGATCATCTGGTCATCTCGTCATCTCGTCAGCTCGTCATCTCGTCATCTCGTCATCTCGTCATCTCGTCATCTCGTCATCTCGTCATCTCGTCATCTCGTCATCTTGTCCTCTCGTCATCCGATCATCTCGTCATCTCGTCATCTCGTCATCTGGTCATCTGGTCATCCGGTCATCTGGTCACCCGGTCATCTGGTCACCCGGTCATCTGCTCATCTGGTCATCTGCTCATCTGGTCGACTGGTCATCTCGTCATCTGGTCGTCTAATCATCTGGTAATCTGGTCATCTCGTCATCTGATCATCCGGTCATCTGGTCATCTGTTTATCTGATCATCTGGTCATCTCGTCATCTTGTCATCTCGTCGTATCGTCATCGTCTCGTCATCTCGTTCTCTGGTCATCCGGTCATCTGGTCATCTGGTCACCTGGTCATCTGGTCACCTGGTCATCTGGTCATCTGGTCATCCGGTCATCTGGTCATCTCGTCATCTCGTCGTCTCGTCATCTCGTTATCTGGTCACCTGGTCATCTGGTCATCTCGTCATCTCGTCTGTTGGAAAAGCTCAATGTGCATTCGCCCTGCGTGTTGCGTTGCGCGTCGACGTTCTCGATGAGATGTACAAGCACGCGCATGCGCGAAAATGCAAGGAGGAGATCACGATCGATGCGTCGTTCGACCGTGTTAGTTGCCTTCGAGCATCGTACGAGCAAAGTCTAGTCGAGTATACGCAGTACAAAATGAAATTATTATTCATTTATGAGTCATCTGGTCATCTGGTCATCTCGTCATCGTGTCATCTCGTCATCTTGTCGTCTTGTCATCTTGTCATCTCGTCATCTCGTCACCTCGTCATCTCGTCATCTCGTCATCTCGTCATCTCGTCATCTCGTCATCTCGTCATCTCGTCATCTCGTCATCTCGTCATCTCGTCATCTCGTCATCTTGTCATCTCGTCATCTCGTCATCTCGTCGTCTCGTCATCGTCTCGTCATCGTCTCGTCATCTCGTCGCTGGTCATCTCGTTATCTGGTCATCAGGTCATCTGGTCATCTGGTCATCTGGTCATCCGGTCATCTGGTCATCTGGTCATCTGGTCATCTGGTCATCCGGTCATCTGGTAATCTTGCCATCGTCTCGTCATCTGGTCATCTGGTAATCTGGTAATCTGGTAATCTGGTCATCTGGTCATCTGGTCATCTGGTCATCTGGTCATCTGGTCATCGTCTCGTCATCTGGTCAATCCGTCATCGCGTTATCTCGTCATCTCGTCATCTGGTCATCAGGTCATCTGGTCATCCGGTCATCTCGTCATCTGGCAATCTGGTCATCTGGTCCTCTGGTCGTCTCGTCATTGTCTCGTCATCTCGTCATCTGATCATCTGATCATCTGGTCATCTCGTCATCTCGTCATCTCGTCATCTCGTCATCTCGTCATCTCGTCATCTCGTCATCTCGTCATCTCGTCATCTCGTCATCTCGTCATCTCGTCATCTCGTCATCTCGTCATCTCGTCATCTTGTCCTCTTGTCATCCGATCATCTCGTCATCTCGTCATCTCGTCATCTGGTCATCTGGTCATCCGGCATCTGGTCACCCGGTCATCTGGTCACCCGGTCATCTGCTCATCTGGTCATCTGCTCATCTGGTCGGCTGGTCATCTCGTCATCTGAGCATCTGGTCATCTGGTCATCTGGTCATCCATTCATGTGGTCATCTGGACATCTGGTCGTCTGGTCATCTGGTCATCTCGTCATCTCGTCATCTTGTCATCTGGTCATCTGATCATCCGGTCATCTGGTCATCTGGTCATCTGGTCATCTGGTCATCTGGTCATCTGGTCATCTGGTCATCTGGTCATCTGGTCATCTCGTCATCTGGTCATCTGGTCATCTCGTCATCTCGTCATCTCGTCATCTCGTCATCTCGTCATCTCGTCATCTCGTCATCTCGTCATCTGGTCATCCGGTCATCCGGTCATCTGATCACCCGGTCATGTGGTCATCTGGTCATCTGGTCATCTGGTCATCTCGTCATCTGGTCATCTGGTCATCCAGTCATCTCGTCATCTCGTCATCTGGTCATCTGGTCATCTGGTCATCTCATCATCTCGTCATCTCGTCATCTCGTCATCTCGTCATCTCGTCGTCTTGTCATCTCGTCATCTCGTCATCTCGTCATCTTGTCATCTCGTCATCTCGTCATCGTCTAGTCATCTCGTCACTGGTCATCTCATTATCTGGTCATCCGGTCATCTGGTCATCTGGTCATCTGGTCATCTGGTCATCTGGTCATCTGGTCATCTGGTCACCTGGTCATCTGGTCATCTGGTCATCTGGTCATCTGTCCATCTGGTCAGCTGATCATCTGGTCATCTGGTCATCTGGTCATCTGTCCATCTGGTCAGCTGGTCATCTGGTCATGCGGTCATCTATTCATGTCGTCACCTGGTCATCTGGTCATCTGGTCATCTGGTCATCTGGTCATCTGGTCATCTGGTCATCTGGTCATCTGGTCATCTGGTCATCTGGTCATCCGGTCATCTGGTCATCTGGTCATCTGGTCATCTGGTCATCCGGTCATCTGGTAATCTTGCCATCGTCTCGTCATCTGGTCATCTGGTCATCTGGTAATCTGGTAATCTGGTCATCTGGTCATCTGGTCATCTGGTCATCTGGTCATCTGGTCATCTGGTCATCCGGTCATCTATTCATCTGGTCATCTGGTCATCTGGTCATCTGGTCATCTGGTCATCGTCTCGTCATCTGGTCAATCCGTCATCGCGTTATCTCGTCATCTCGTCATCTCGTCATCGTGTCATCCGGTCATCTGGTTATCCGGTCATCTCGTCATCTGGCAATCTGGTCATCTGGTCCTCTGGTCGTCTCGTCATTGTCTCGTCATCTCGTCATCTGATCATCTGGTCATCTCGTCATCTCGTCATCTCGTCATCTCGTCATCTTGTCATCTCGTCATCTCGTCATCTCGTCATCTGGTCATCTCGTCATCTCGTCATCTCGTCATCTTGTCCTCTCGTCATCCGATCATCTCGTCATCTCGTCATCTCGTCATCTGGTCATCTGGTCATCCGGTCATCTGGTCACCCGGTCATCTGGTCACCCGGTCATCTGCTCATCTGGTCATCTGCTCATCTGGTCGGCTGGTCATCTCGTCATCTGGTCATCTGGTCATCTGGTCATCCGGTCATCTATTCATGTGGTCATCTGGTCATCTGGTCGTCTGGTCATCTGGTCATCTCGTCATCTCGTCATCTTGTCATCTGGTCATCTGGTCATCTGGTCATCTGGTCATCTGGTCATCTGGTCATCTGGTCATCTCGTCATATCGTCACCTCGTCATATCGTCATCTCGTCGACACGTCAACTCGTCAACTCGTCATCTCGTCATCTGGTCATCTGGTCATCTGGTCATCTGGTCATCTGGTCATCTGGTCATCTCGTCATCTGGTCATCTGGTCATCTGATCATCTCGTCATCTCGTGATCTCGTCATCTCGTTATCTTGTCATCTCGTCATCTCCTCATCTTGTCATCTCGTCATCTCGTCGTATCGTCATCGTCTCGACATCTCGTCACTGGTCATCTCGTCGTATCGTCATCGTCTCGTCATCTTGTAACTGATCATCTCGTTATCTGGTCATCCGGTCATCTGGTTATCTGGTCATCCGGTCACCTGGTCATCTGGTCATCTGGTCATCTGGTCATCTGGTCATCTGGTCATCTGGTCATCTGGTCATCTCGTCATCTTGTCATCTCGTCATCTGGTCATCTCGTCATCTTGTCATCTCGTCATCTTGTCATCTCGTCATCTTGTCATCTCGTCATCTCGTCATCTCGTCATCTCGTCATCTCGTTATCTCGTCATCTCGTCATCTCGTCATCTCGTCATCTCGTCATCTCGTCATCTGGTCATCCGGTCATCTGGTCACCCGGTCATGTGGTCATCTGGTCATCTGGTCATCTGGTCATCTGGTCATCTGGTCATCTGGTCATCTCGTCATCTCGTCATCTGGTCATCTGGTCATCTGGTCATCTCATCATCTCGTCATCTCGTCATCTGGTCATCTGGTCATCTACTCATCTCGTCATCTGTTCACCTGGTCATCTGGTCATCTGGTCATCTGGTCATCTGGTCATCTGGTCATCTGTCCATCTGGTCAGCTGATCATCTGGTCATCTGGTCATCTGGTCATCTGTCCATCTGGTCAGCTGGTCATCTGGTCATGCGGTCATCTATTCATGTCGTCATCTGGTCATCTGGTCATCTGGTCATCTGGTCATCTAATCATCTGGTCATCTGGTCATCCGGTCATCTGGTCATCCGGTCATCTGGTCATCTGGTCATCTGGTCATCTGGTCATCCGGTCATCTGGTAATCTTGCCATCGTCTCGTCATCTGGTCATCTGGTCATCTGGTAATCTGGTAATGTGGTCATCTGGTCATCTGGTCATCTGGTCATCTGGTCATCTGGTCATCTGGTCATCCGGTCATCTATTCATCTGGTCATCTGGTCATCTGGTCATCTGGTCATCGTCTCGTCATCTGGTCAATCCGTCATCGCGTTATCTCGTAATCTCGTCATCTCGTCATCGGGTCATCCGGTCATCTGGTCATCCGGTCATCTCGTTATCTGGCAATCTGGTCATCTGGTCCTCTGGTCGTCTCGTCATTGTCTCGTCATCTCGTCATCTGATCATCTGATCATCTGGTCATCTCGTCATCTCGTCATCTCGTCATCTCGTCATCTCGTCATCTCGTCATCTCGTCATCTTGTCCTCTCGTCATCCGATCATCTCGTCATCTCGTCATCTCGTCATCTGGTCATCTGGTCATCCGGTCATCTGGTCACCCGGTCATCTGGTCACCCGGTCATCTGCTCATCTGGTCATCTGCTCATCTGGTCGGCTGGTCATCTCGTCATCTGGTCATCTGGTCATCTGGTCATCCGGTCATCTATTCATGTGGTCATCTGGTCATCTGGTCGTCTGGTCATCTGGTCATCTCGTCATCTCGTCATCTTGTCATCTGATCATCTGGTCATCTGGTCATCTGGTCATCTGGTCATCTGGTCATCTGGTCATCTGGTCATCTGGTCATCTGGTCATCTGGTCATCTCGTCATCTGGTCATCTCGTCATCTGGTCATCTCGTCATATCGTCACCTCGTCATATCGTCATCTCGTCGACACGTCAACTCGTCAACTCGTCATCTCGTCATCTGGTCATCTGGTTATCTGGTCATCTGGTCATCTGGTCATCTGGTCATCTGGTCATCTGGTCATCTGGTCATCTCGTCATCTGGTCATCTGGTCATCTGATCATCTGGTCATCTCGTGATCTCGTCATCTCGTCATCTTGTCATCTCGTCATCTCGTCATCTTGTCATCTCGTCATCTCGTTGTATCGTCATCGTCTCGTCATCTCGTCACTGGTCATCTCGTCGTATCGTCATCGTCTCGTCATCTTGTAACTGGTCATCTCGTTATCTGGTCATCCGGTCATCTGGTTATCTGGTCATCCGGTCACCTGGTCATCTGGTCATCTGGTCATCTGGTCATCTGGTCATCTGGTCATCTCGTCATCTTGTCATCTCGTCATCTGGTCATCTCGTCATCTTGTCATCTCGTCATCTTGTCATCTCGTCATCTGGTCATCTCGTCATCTCGTCATCTCGTCATCTCGTCATCTCGTCATCTCGTCATCTCGTCATCTCGTCATCTCGTCATCTCGTCATCTCGTCATCTCGTCATCTGGTCATCCGGTCATCTGGTCACCCGGTCATGTGGTCATCTGGTCATCTGGTCATCTGGTCATCTGGTCATCTGGTCATCTGGTCATCTCGTCATCTCGTCATCTGGTCATCTGGTCATCTGGTCATCTCATCATCTCGTCATCTCGTCATCTGGTCATCTGGTCATCTGGTCATCTCGTCATCTGTTCACCTGGTCATCTGGTCATCTGGTCATCTGGTCATCGTCTCGTCATCTGGTCAATCCGTCATCGCGTTATCTCGTCATCTCGTCATCTCGTCATCGGGTCATCCGGTCATCTGGTCATCCGGTCATCTCGTCATCTGGCAATCTGGTCATCTGGTCCTCTGGTCGTCTCGTCATTGTCTCGTCATCTCGTCATCTGATCATCTGATCATCTGGTCATCTCGTCATCTCGTCATCTCGTCATCTCGTCATCTCGTCATCTCGTCATCTCGTCATCTCGTCATCTCGTCATCTCGTCATCTCGTCATCTCGTCATCTCGTCATCTCGTCATCTCGTCATCTCGTCATCTCGTCATCTCGTCATCTTGTCCTCTCGTCATCCGATCATCTCGTCATCTCGTCTTCTCGTCATCTCGTCATCTGGTCATCCGGTCATCTGGTCACCCGGTCATCTGGTCACCCGGTCATCTGCTCATCTGGTCATCTGCTCATCTGGT
The DNA here is from genome assembly GCA_963669185.1 of Dyspetes luteomarginatus. Classification (NCBI taxonomy): domain Eukaryota; kingdom Metazoa; phylum Arthropoda; class Insecta; order Hymenoptera; family Ichneumonidae; genus Dyspetes; species Dyspetes luteomarginatus. The sequence goes on from OY769906.1 coordinate 11,646,735, forward strand.
CGGCTGGTCATCTCGTCATCTGGTCATCTGGTCATCTGGTCATCCGGTCATCTATTCATGTGGTCATCTGGTCATCTGGTCGTCTGGTCATCTGGTCATCTCGTCATCTCGTCATCTTGTCATCTGGTCATCTGGTCATCTGGTCATCTGGTCATCTGGTCATCTGGTCATCTGGTCATCTGGTCATCTCGTCATCTGGTCATCTCGTCATCTGGTCATCTCGTCATATCGTCACCTCGTCATATCGTCACCTCGTCATATCGTCATCTCGTCGACTCGTCAACTCGTCAACTCGTCATCTCGTCATCTGGTCATCTGGTCATCTGGTCATCTGGTCATCTGGTCATCTAATCATCTGGTCATCTCGTCATCTGGTCATCTGGTCATCTGATCATCTGGTCATCTCGTCATCTGGTCATCTGGTCATCTGGTCATCTCATCATCTCGTCATCTCGTCATCTCGTCATCTCGTCATCTCGTCATCTCGTCATCTTGTCATCTCGTCATCTCGTCATCTTGTCATCTCGTCATCTCGTCGTATCGTCATCGTCTCGTCATCTCGTCACTGGTCATCTCGTCGTATCGTCATCGTCTCGTCATCTTGTAACCGGTCATCTCGTTATCTGGTCATCCGGTCATCTGGTTATCTGGTCATCCGGTCACCTGGTCATCTCGTCATCTGGTCATCTGGTCATCTGGTCATCTGGTCATCTGGTCATCTCGTCATCTTGTCATCTCATCATCTGGTCATCTCGTCATCTTGTCATCTGATCATCTGATCATCTGGTCATCTCGTCATCTGGTCATCTAGTCATCTGTTCATCTCGTCATCTTGTCATCTCGTCATCTCGTCATCTCGTCATCTCGTCATCTCGTCATCTCGTCATCTCGTCATCTTGTCATCTCGTCATCTCGTCATCTCGTCATCTCGTCATCTCGTCATCTCGTCATCTGGTCATCTGGTCATCCGGTCATCTGGTCATCCGGTCATCTGGTCACCCGGTCATCTGGTCATCTGGTCATCTGGTCATCTCGTCATCTGGTCATCTGGTCATCTGGTCATCCGGTCATCTATTCATGTGGTCATCTGGTCATCTGGTCATCTGGTCATCTGGTCATCTGGTCATCCGGTCATCTGGTCACCTTGTTCATCTGATCATCTGGTCATCTCGTCATCTTGTCATCTCGTCATCTCGTCGTATCGTCATCATCTCGTCATCTCGTTCTCTGGTCATCCGGTCATCTGGTCATCTGGTCACCTGGTCATCTGGTCACCTGGACATCTGGTCATCTGGTCATCTGGTCATCTCGTCATCTCGTCATCTCGTCATCTCGTCATTTTGTCATCTTGTCATCTCGTCATCTGGTCATCTGGTCATCTGGTCATCCGGTCATATGGTCACCCGGTCACCTGGTCATCTGGTCATCTGTTCATCTGGTCATCTGGTCATCTCGTCATCTGGTCATCTGGTCATCTGGTCATTCGGTCATCTATTCATGTGGTCATCTGGTCATCCGGTCATCTGGTCATCTGGTCATCTGGTCATCGTCTCGTCATCTGGTCAATCCGTCATCGCGTTATCTCGTCATCTCGTCATCTCGTCAACTGGTCATCCGGTCATCTGGTCATCCGGTCATCTCGTCATCTGGCAATCTGGTCATCTGGTCCTCTGGTCGTCTCGTCATTGTCTCGTCATCTCGTCATCTGATCATCTGATCATCTGGTCATCTCGTCATCTCGTCATCTCGTCATCTCGTCATCTCGTCATCTCGTCATCTCGTCATCTCGTCATCTCGTCATCTCGTCATCTTGTCCTCTCGTCATCCGATCATCTCGTCATCTCGTCATCTCGTCATCTGGTCATCTGGTCATCCGGTCATCTGGTCACCCGGTCATCTGGTCACCCGGTCATCTGCTCATCTGGTCATCTGCTCATCTGGTCGGCTGGTCATCTCGTCATCTGGTCATCTGGTCATCTGGTCATCCGGTCATCTATTCATGTGGTCATCTGGTCATCTGGTCGTCTGGTCATCTGGTCATCTCGTCATCTCGTCATCTTGTCATCTGGTCATCTGGTCATCTGGTCATCTGGTCATCTGGTCATCTGGTCATCTGGTCATCTGGTCATCTCGTCATCCGGTCATCTCGTCATCTGGTCATCTCGTCATATCGTCACCTCGTCATATCGTCATCTCGTCGACACGTCAACTCGTCAACTCGTCATCTCGTCATCTGGTCATCTGGTCATCTGGTCATCTGGTCATCTGGTCATCTGGTCATCTCGTCATCTGGTCATCTGGTCATCTGATCATCTCGTCATCTCGTGATCTCGTCATCTCGTTATCTTGTCATCTCGTCATCTCCTCATCTTGTCATCTCGTCATCTCGTCGTATCGTCATCGTCTCGACATCTCGTCACTGGTCATCTCGTCGTATCGTCATCGTCTCGTCATCTTGTAACTGATCATCTCGTTATCTGGTCATCCGGTCATCTGGTTATCTGGTCATCCGGTCACCTGGTCATCTGGTCATCTGGTCATCTGGTCATCTGGTCATCTGGTCATCTGGTCATCTGGTCATCTCGTCATCTTGTCATCTCGTCATCTGGTCATCTCGTCATCTTGTCATCTCGTCATCTTGTCATCTCGTCATCTTGTCATCTCGTCATCTCGTCATCTCGTCATCTCGTCATCTCGTTATCTCGTCATCTCGTCATCTCGTCATCTCGTCATCTCGTCATCTCGTCATCTCGTCATCTGGTCATCCGGTCATCTGGTCACCCGGTCATGTGGTCATCTGGTCATCTGGTCATCTGGTCATCTCGTCATCTGGTCATCTGGTCATCTGGTCATCTCGTCATCTCGTCATCTGGTCATCTGGTCATCTGGTCATCTCATCATCTCGTCATCTCGTCATCTGGTCATCTGGTCATCTACTCATCTCGTCATCTGTTCACCTGGTCATCTGGTCATCTGGTCATCTGGTCATCTGGTCATCTGGTCATCTGTCCATCTGGTCAGCTGATCATCTGGTCATCTGGTCATCTGGTCATCTGTCCATCTGGTCAGCTGGTCATCTGGTCATGCGGTCATCTATTCATGTCGTCATCTGGTCATCTGGTCATCTGGTCATCTGGTCATCTGGTCATCTGGTCATCTGGTCATCCGGTCATCTGGTCATCCGGTCATCTGGTCATCTGGTCATCTGGTCATCTGGTCATCCGGTCATCTGGTAATCTTGCCATCGTCTCGTCATCTGGTCATCTGGTCATCTGGTAATCTGGTAATCTGGTCATCTGGTCATCTGGTCATCTGGTCATCTGGTCATCTGGTCATCTGGTCATCCGGTCATCTATTCATCTGGTCATCTGGTCATCTGGTCATCTGGTCATCGTCTCGTCATCTGGTCAATCCGTCATCGCGTTATCTCGTAATCTCGTCATCTCGTCATCGGGTCATCCGGTCATCTGGTCATCCGGTCATCTCGTTATCTGGCAATCTGGTCATCTGGTCCTCTGGTCGTCTCGTCATTGTCTCGTCATCTCGTCATCTGATCATCTGATCATCTGGTCATCTCGTCATCTCGTCATCTCGTCATCTCGTCATCTCGTCATCTTGTCCTCTCGTCATCCGATCATCTCGTCATCTCGTCATCTCGTCATCTGGTCATCTGGTCATCCGGTCATCTGGTCACTTGGTCATCTGGTCACCCGGTCATCTGCTCATCTGGTCATCTGCTCATCTGGTCGGCTGGTCATCTCGTCATCTGGTCATCTGGTCATCTGGTCATCCGGTCATCTATTCATGTGGTCATCTGGTCATCTGGTCGTCTGGTCATCTGGTCATCTCGTCATCTCGTCATCTTGTCATCTGGTCATCTGGTCATCTGGTCATCTGGTCATCTGGTCATCTGGTCATCTGGTCATCTGGTCATCTGGTCATCTGGTCATCTGGTCATCTGGTCATCTCGTCATCTGGTCATCTCGTCATCTGGTCATCTCGTCATATCGTCACCTCGTCATATCGTCATCTCGTCGACACGTCAACTCGTCAACTCGTCATCTCGTCATCTGGTCATCTGGTTATCTGGTCATCTGGTCATCTGGTCATCTGGTCATCTGGTCATCTGGTCATCTGGTCATCTGATCATCTCGTCATCTGGTCATCTGGTCATCTGATCATCTCGTCATCTCGTGATCTCGTCATCTCGTCATCTTGTCATCTCGTCATCTCGTCATCTTGTCATCTCGTCATCTCGTCGTATCGTCATCGTCTAGTCATCTCGTCACTGGTCATCTCGTCGTATCGTCATCGTCTCGTCATCTTGTAACTGGTCATCTCGTTATCTGGTCATCCGGTCATCTGGTTATCTGGTCATCCGGTCACCTGGTCATCTGGTCATCTGGTCATCTGGTCATCTGGTCATCTGGTCATCTCGTCATCTTGTCATCTCGTCATCTGGTCATCTCGTCATCTTGTCATCTCGTCATCTTGTCATCTCGTCATCTCGTCATCTCGTCATCTCGTCATCTCGTCATCTCGTCATCTCGTCATCTCGTCATCTCGTCATCTCGTCATCTCGTCATCTCGTCATCTCGTCATCTCGTCATCTCGTCATCTGGTCATCCGGTCATCTGGTCACCCGGTCATGTGGTCATCTGGTCATCTGGTCATCTGGTCATCTGGTCATCTGGTCATCTGGTCATCTCGTCATCTCGTCATCTGGTCATCTGGTCATCTGGTCATCTCATCATCTCGTCATCTCGTCATCTGGTCATCTGGTCATCTGGTCATCTCGTCATCTGTTCACCTGGTCATCTGGTCATCTGGTCATCTGGTCATCTGGTCATCGTCTCGTCATTCGGTCATCTGATCATCTGGTCATCTCGTCATCTCGTCATCTCGTCATCTCGTCATCTCGTCATCTCGTCATCTCGTCATCTCGTCATCTCGTCATCTCGTCATCTCGTCATCTCGTCATCTCGTCATCTCGTCATCTTGTCATCTCGTCTTCTCGTCATCTCGTCATCTCGTCATCTCGTCATCTCGTCATCTCGTCATCTTGTCCTCTCGTCATCCGATCATCTCGTCATCTCGTCATCTCGTCATCTCGTCATCTGGTCATCCGGTCATCTGGTCACCCGGTCATCTGGTCACCCGGTCATCTGCTCATCTGGTCATCTGCTCATCTGGTCGGCTGGTCATCTCGTCATCTGGTCATCTGGTCATCTGGTCATCCGGTCATCTATTCATGTGGTCATCTGGTCATCTGGTCGTCTGGTCATCTGGTCATCTCGTCATCTCGTCATCTTGTCATCTGGTCATCTGGTCATCTGGTCATCTGGTCATCTGGTCATCTGGTCATCTGGTCATCTGGTCATCTCGTCATCTGGTCATCTCGTCATCTGGTCATCTCGTCATATCGTCACCTCGTCATATCGTCATCTCGTCGACTCGTCAACTCGTCAACTCGTCATCTCGTCATCTGGTCATCTGGTCATCTGGTCATCTGGTCATCTGGTCATCTAATCATCTGGTCATCTCGTCATCTGGTCATCTGGTCATCTGATCATCTGGTCATCTCGTCATCTGGTCATCTGGTCATCTGGTCATCTCATCATCTCGTCATCTCGTCATCTCGTCATCTCGTCATCTCGTCATCTTGTCATCTCGTCATCTCGTCATCTTGTCATCTCGTCATCTCGTCGTATCGTCATCGTCTCGTCATCTCGTCACTGGTCATCTCGTCGTATCGTCATCGTCTCGTCATCTTGTAACCGGTCATCTCGTTATCTGGTCATCCGGTCATCTGGTTATCTGGTCATCCGGTCACCTGGTCATCTCGTCATCTGGTCATCTGGTCATCTGGTCATCTGGTCATCTGGTCATCTCGTCATCTTGTCATCTCATCATCTGGTCATCTCGTCATCTTGTCATCTGATCATCTGATCATCTGGTCATCTCGTCATCTGGTCATCTGGTCATCCGGTCATCTGGTCATCCGGTCATCTGGTCACCCGGTCATCTGGTCATCTGGTCATCTGGTCATCTCGTCATCTGGTCATCTGGTCATCTGGTCATCCGGTCATCTATTCATGTGGTCATCTGGTCATCTGGTCATCTGGTCATCTGGTCATCTGGTCATCCGGTCATCTGGTCACCTGTTCATCTGATCATCTGGTCATCTCGTCATCTTGTCATCTCGTCATCTCGTCGTATCGTCATCATCTCGTCATCTCGTTCTCTGGTCATCCGGTCATCTGGTCATCTGGTCACCTGGTCATCTGGTCACCTGGACATCTGGTCATCTGGTCATCTGGTCATCTCGTCATCTCGTCATCTCGTCATCTCGTCATTTTGTCATCTTGTCATCTCGTCATCTGGTCATCTGGTCATCTGGTCATCCGGTCATATGGTCACCCGGTCACCTGGTCATCTGGTCATCTGTTCATCTGGTCATCTGGTCATCTCGTCATCTGGTCATCTGGTCATCTGGTCATTCGGTCATCTATTCATGTGGTCATCTGGTCATCCGGTCATCTGGTCATCTGGTCATCTGGTCATCGTCTCGTCATCTGGTCAATCCGTCATCGCGTTATCTCGTCATCTCGTCATCTCGTCAACTGGTCATCCGGTCATCTGGTCATCCGGTCATCTCGTCATCTGGCAATCTGGTCATCTGGTCCTCTGGTCGTCTCGTCATTGTCTCGTCATCTCGTCATCTGATCATCTGATCATCTGGTCATCTCGTCATCTCGTCATCTCGTCATCTCGTCATCTCGTCATCTCGTCATCTCGTCATCTCGTCATCTCGTCATCTCGTCATCTCGTCATCTCGTCATCTCGTCATCTTGTCCTCTCGTCATCCGATCATCTCGTCATCTCGTCATCTCGTCATCTGGTCATCTGGTCATCCGGTCATCTGGTCACCCGGTCATCTGGTCACCCGGTCATCTGCTCATCTGGTCATCTGCTCATCTGGTCGGCTGGTCATCTCGTCATCTGGTCATCTGGTCATCTGGTCATCCGGTCATCTATTCATGTGGTCATCTGGTCATCTGGTCGTCTGGTCATCTGGTCATCTCGTCATCTCGTCATCTTGTCATCTGGTCATCTGGTCATCTGGTCATCTGGTCATCTGGTCATCTGGTCATCTCGTCATCTGGTCATCTCGTCATCTGGTCATCTCGTCATATCGTCACCTCGTCATATCGTCATCTCGTCGACTCGTCAACTCGTCAACTCGTCATCTCGTCATCTGGTCATCTGGTCATCTGGTCATCTGGTCTTCTGGTCATCTAATCATCTGGTCATCTCGTCATCTGGTCATCTGGTCATCTGATCATCTGGTCATCTCGTCATCTGGTCATCTGGTCATCTGGTCATCTCATCATCTCGTCATCTCGTCATCTCGTCATCTCGTCATCTCGTCATCTTGTCATCTCGTCATCTCGTCATCTTGTCATTTCGTCATCTCGTCGTATCGTCATCGTCTCGTCATCTCGTCACTGGTCATCTCGTCGTATCGTCATCGTCTCGTCATCTTGTAACCGGTCATCTCGTTATCTGGTCATCCGGTCATCTGGTTATCTGGTCATCCGGTCACCTGGTCATCTCGTCATCTGGTCATCTGGTCATCTGGTCATCTGGTCATCTGGTCATCTCGTCATCTTGTCATCTCATCATCTGGTCATCTCGTCATCTTGTCATCTGATCATCTGATCATCTGGTCATCTCGTCATCTGGTCATCTAGTCATCTGTTCATCTCGTCATCTTGTCATCTCGTCATCTCGTCATCTCGTCATCTCGTCATCTCGTCATCTCGTCATCTTGTCATCTCGTCATCTCGTCATCTCGTCATCTCGTCATCTCGTCATCTCGTCATCTGGTCATCTGGTCATCCGGTCATCTGGTCATCCGGTCATCTGGTCACCCGGTCATCTGGTCATCTGGTCATCTGGTCATCTCGTCATCTGGTCATCTGGTCATCTGGTCATCCGGTCATCTATTCATGTGGTCATCTGGTCATCTGGTCATCTGGTCATCTGGTCATCTGGTCATCCGGTCATCTGGTCACCTGTTCATCTGATCATCTGGTCATCTCGTCATCTTGTCATCTCGTCATCTCGTCGTATCGTCATCTCGTTCTCTGGTCATCCGGTCATCTGGTCATCTGGTCACCTGGTCATATGGTCACCTGGACATCTGGTCATCTGGTCATCTGGTCATCTCGTCATCTCGTCATCTCGTCATCTCGTCATTTTGTCATCTTGTCATCTCGTCATCTGGTCATCTGGTCATCTGGTCATCCGGTCATATGGTCACCCGGTCACCTGGTCATCTGGTCATCTGTTCATCTGGTCATCTGGTCATCTCGTCATCTGGTCATCTGGTCATCTGGTCATTCGGTCATCTATTCATGTGGTCATCTGGTCATCCGGTCATCTGGTCATCTGGTCATCTGGTCATCGTCTCGTCATCTGGTCAATCCGTCATCGCGTTATCTCGTCATCTCGTCATCTCGTCAACTGGTCATCCGGTCATCTGGTCATCCGGTCATCTCGTCATCTGGCAATCTGGTCATCTGGTCCTCTGGTCGTCTCGTCATTGTCTCGTCATCTCGTCATCTGATCATCTGATCATCTGGTCATCTCGTCATCTCGTCATCTCGTCATCTCGTCATCTCGTCATCTCGTCATCTCGTCATCTCGTCATCTCGTCATCTCGTCATCTTGTCCTCTCGTCATCCGATCATCTCGTCATCTCGTCATCTCGTCATCTGGTCATCTGGTCATCCGGTCATCTGGTCACCCGGTCATCTGGTCACCCGGTCATCTGCTCATCTGGTCATCTGCTCATCTGGTCGGCTGGTCATCTCGTCATCTGGTCATCTGGTCATCTGGTCATCCGGTCATCTATTCATGTGGTCATCTGGTCATCTGGTCGTCTGGTCATCTGGTCATCTCGTCATCTCGTCATCTTGTCATCTGGTCATCTGGTCATCTGGTCATCTGGTCATCTGGTCATCTGGTCATCTCGTCATCTGGTCATCTCGTCATCTGGTCATCTCGTCATATCGTCACCTCGTCATATCGTCATCTCGTCGACTCGTCAACTCGTCAACTCGTCATCTCGTCATCTGGTCATCTGGTCATCTGGTCATCTGGTCATCTGGTCATCTAATCATCTGGTCATCTCGTCATCTGGTCATCTGGTCATCTGATCATCTGGTCATCTCGTCATCTGGTCATCTGGTCATCTGGTCATCTCATCATCTCGTCATCTCGTCATCTCGTCATCTCGTCATCTCGTCATCTTGTCATCTCGTCATCTCGTCATCTTGTCATCTCGTCATCTCGTCGTATCGTCATCGTCTCGTCATCTCGTCACTGGTCATCTCGTCGTATCGTCATCGTCTCGTCATCTTGTAACCGGTCATCTCGTTATCTGGTCATCCGGTCATCTGGTTATCTGGTCATCCGGTCACCTGGTCATCTCGTCATCTGGTCATCTGGTCATCTGGTCATCTGGTCATCTGGTCATCTCGTCATCTTGTCATCTCATCATCTGGTCATCTCGTCATCTTGTCATCTGATCATCTGATCATCTGGTCATCTCGTCATCTGGTCATCTAGTCATCTGTTCATCTCGTCATCTTGTCATCTCGTCATCTCGTCATCTCGTCATCTCGTCATCTCGTCATCTCGTCATCTCGTCATCTTGTCATCTCGTCATCTCGTCATCTCGTCATCTCGTCATCTCGTCATCTCGTCATCTGGTCATCTGGTCATCCGGTCATCTGGTCATCCGGTCATCTGGTCACCCGGTCATCTGGTCATCTGGTCATCTGGTCATCTCGTCATCTGGTCATCTGGTCATCTGGTCATCCGGTCATCTATTCATGTGGTCATCTGGTCATCTGGTCATCTGGTCATCTGGTCATCTGGTCATCCGGTCATCTGGTCACCTGTTCATCTGATCATCTGGTCATCTCGTCATCTTGTCATCTCGTCATCTCGTCGTATCGTCATCTCGTTCTCTGGTCATCCGGTCATCTGGTCATCTGGTCACCTGGTCATCTGGTCACCTGGACATCTGGTCATCTGGTCATCTGGTCATCTCTTCATCTCGTCATCTCGTCATCTCGTCATTTTGTCATCTTGTCATCTCGTCATCTGGTCATCTGGTCATCTGGTCATCCGGTCATATGGTCACCCGGTCACCTGGTCATCTGGTCATCTGTTCATCTGGTCATCTGGTCATCTCGTCATCTGGTCATCTGGTCATCTGGTCATTCGGTCATCTATTCATGTGGTCATCTGGTCATCCGGTCATCTGGTCATCTGGTCATCTGGTCATCGTCTCGTCATCTGGTCAATCCGTCATCGCGTTATCTCGTCATCTCGTCATCTCGTCAACTGGTCATCCGGTCATCTGGTCATCCGGTCATCTCGTCATCTGGCAATCTGGTCATCTGATCCTCTGGTCGTCTCGTCATTGTCTCGTCATCTCGTCATCTGATCATCTGATCATCTGGTCATCTCGTCATCTCGTCATCTCGTCATCTCGTCATCTCGTCATCTCGTCATCTCGTCATCTCGTCATCTCGTCATCTTGTCCTCTCGTCATCCGATCATCTCGTCATCTCGTCATCTCGTCATCTGGTCATCTGGTCATCCGGTCATCTGGTCACCCGGTCATCTGGTCACCCGGTCATCTGCTCATCTGGTCATCTGCTCATCTGGTCGGCTGGTCATCTCGTCATCCGGTCGTCTAATCATCTGGTAATCTGGTCATCTGGTCATCTGATCATCCGGTCATCTGGTCATCTGTTCATCTGATCATCTGGTCATCTCGTCATCTTGTCATCTCGTCGTATCGTCATCGTCTCGTCATCTCGTTCTCTGGTCATCCGGTCATCTGGTCATCTGGTCACCTGGTCATCTGGTCACCTGGTCATCTGGTCATCTGGTCATCTGGTCATCTGGTCATCTCGTCATCTCGTCATCTCGTCATCTCGTTATCTGGTCACCTGGTCATCTGGTCATCTCGTCATCTCGTCTGTTGGAAAAGCTCAATGTGCATTCGCCCTGCGTGTTGCGTTGCGCGTCGACGTTCTCGATGAGATGTACAAGCACGCGCATGCGCGAAAAAGCAAGGAGGAGATCACGATCGATGCGTCGTTCGACCGTGTTAGTTGCCTTCGAGAATCGTACGAGCAAAGTCTAGTCGAGTATACGCAGTACAAAATGAAATTATTATGCATTTATGAGTCATCTGGTCATCTGGTCATCTCGTCATCGTGTCATCTCGTCATCTTGTCATCTTGTCATCTTGTCATCTGGTCATCTCGTCATCGTGTCATCTCGTCATCTTGTCATCTTGTCATCTTGTCATCTCGTCATCTCGTCATCTCGTCATCTCGTCATCTCGTCATCTCGTCATCTCGTCATCTCGTCATCTCGTCATCTCGTCATCTCGTCATCTCGTCATCTTGTCATCTCGTCATCTTGTCATCTCGTCATCTCGTCATCTCGTCGTCTCGTCATCGTCTCGTCATCGTCCCGTCATCTCGTCACTGGTCATCTCGTTATCTGGTCATCAGGTCATCTGATCATCCAATTATCTGGTCATCTGGTCATCTGGTCATCTGGTCATCTCGTCATGTGGTCATCTAGTTATCCGGTTATCTGTTCATCTTGTCATCTGGTCATCTCGTCATCTTGTCATCTCGTCATCTCGTCATCTCGTCATCTCGTCATCTCGTCATCTCGTCATCTCGTCATCTCGTCATCTGGTCATCCGGTCATCTGGTCACCCGGTCATGTGGTCATCTGGTCATCTGGTCATCTGGTCATCTGGTCATCTGGTCATCTGGTCATCTGGTCATCTCGTCATCTCGTCATCTCGTCATCTCGTCATCTCGTCATCTTGTCATCTCGTCATCTCGTCATCTCGTCATCTTGTCATCTCGTCATCTCGTCATCGTCTAGTCATCTCGTCACTGGTCATCTCGTTATCTGGTCATCCGGTCATCTGGTCATCTGGTCATCTGGTCATCTGGTCATCTGGTCATCTGGTCATCTGGTCACCTGGTCATCTGGTCATCTGGTCATCTGGTCATCTGGTCATCTGGTCATCTGGTCATCTCCTCATCTGTTCACCTGGTCATCTGGTCATCTGGTCATCTGGTCATCTGGTCATCTGGTCATCTGTCCATCTGGTCAGCTGGTCATCTGGTCATCTGGTCATCTGGTCATCTGGTCATCTGTCCATCCGGTCATCTATTCATGTCGTCATCTGGTCATCTGGTCATCTGGTCATCTGGTCATCTGGTCATCTGGTCATCTGGTCATCTGGTCATCTGGTCATCTGGTCATCTGGTCATCTGGTCATCCGGTCATCTGGTAATCTGGTCATCTGGTCATCTGGTCATCCGGTCATCTGGTAATCTTGCCATCGTCTCGTCATCTGGTCATCTGGTCATCTGGTAATCTGGTAATCTGGTCATCTGGTCATCTGTTCATCTGGTCATCTGGTCATCTGGTCATCTGGTCATCTGGTCATCTCTTCATCTCGTCATCTCGTCATCTCGTCATCTCGTCATCTCGTCATCTTGTCATCTCGTCATCTCGTCATCTCGTCATCTCGTCATCTCGTCATCTGGTCATCTGGTCATCCGGTCATCTGGTCATCCGGTCATCTGGTCACCCGGTCATCTGGTCATCTGGTCATCTGGTCATCTGGTCATCTGGTCATCTGGTCATCTGGTCATCTGGTCATCTGGTCATCCGGTCATCTATTCATGTGGTCATCTGGTCATCTGGTCATCTGGTCATCTGGTCATCTGGTCATCCGGTCATCTGGTCACCTGTTCATCTGATCATCTGGTCATCTCGTCATCTTGTCATCTCGTCATCTCGTCGTATCGTCATCATCTCGTCATCTCGTTCTCTGGTCATCCGGTCATCTGGTCATCTGGTCACCTGGTCATCTGGTCACCTGGACATCTGGTCATCTGGTCATCTGGTCATCTCGTCATCTCGTCATCTCGTTCTCTGGTCATCCGGTCATCTGGTCATCTGGTCACCTGGTCATCTGGTCACCTGGACATCTGGTCATCTGGTCATCTGGTCATCTCGTCATCTCGTCATCTCGTCATCTCGTCATCTCGTCATCTCGTCATCTCGTCATCTTGTCCTCTCGTCATCCGATCATCTCGTCATCTCGTCATCTCGTCATCTGGTCATCTGGTCATCCGGTCATCTGGTCACCCGGTCATCTGGTCACCCGGTCATCTGCTCATCTGGTCATCTGCTCATCTGGTCGGCTGGTCATCTCGTCATCTGGTCGTCTAATCATCTGGTAATCTGGTCATCTCGTCATCTGATCATCCGGTCATCTGGTCATCTGTTCATCTGATCATCTGGTCATCTCGTCATCTTGTCATCTCGTCGTATCGTCATCGTCTCGTCATCTCGTTCTCTGGTCATCCGGTCATCTAGTCATCTGGTCACCTGGTCATCTGGTCACCTGGTCATCTGGTCATCCGGTCATCTGGTCATCTGGTCATCTGGTCATCTCGTCATCTCGTCATCTCGTCATCTCGTTATCTGGTCACCTGGTCATCTGGTCATCTCGTCATCTCGTCTGTTGGAAAAGCTCAATGTGCATTCGCCCTGCGTGTTGCGTTGCGCGTCGACGTTCTCGATGAGATGTACAAGCACGCGCATGCGCGAAAAAGCAAGGAGGAGATCACGATCGATGCGTCGTTCGACCGTGTTAGTTGCCTTCGAGAATCGTACGAGCAAAGTCTAGTCGAGTATACGCAGTACAAAATGAAATTATTATTCATTTATGAGTCATCTGGTCATCTGGTCATCTCGTCATCGTGTCATCTCGTCATCTTGTCATCTTGTCATCTTGTCATCTCGTCATCTCGTCATCTCGTCATCTCGTCATCTCGTCATCTCGTCATCTCGTCATCTCGTCATCTCGTCATCTCGTCATCTCGTCATCTCGTCATCTCGTCATCTCGTCATCTTGTCATCTCGTCATCTTGTCATCTCGTCATCTCGTCATCTCGTCGTCTCGTCATCGTCTCGTCATCGTCCCGTCATCTCGTCACTGGTCATCTCGTTATCTGGTCATCAGGTCATCTGATCATCCAATTATCTGGTCATCTGGTCATCTGGTCATCTGGTCACCTGGTCATCTGGTCATCTGGTCATCTGGTCATCTCGTCATGTGGTCATCGAGTTATCCGGTTATCTGTTCATCTTGTCATCTGGTCATCTCGTCATCTTGTCATCTCGTCATCTCGTCATCTCGTCATCTCGTCATCTCGTCATCTCGTCATCTCGTCATCTGGTCATCCGGTCATCTGGTCACCCGGTCATGTGGTCATCTGGTCATCTGGTCATCTGGTCATCTCGTCATCTGGTCATCTGGTCATCTGGTCATCTGGTCATCTCGTCATCTCGTCATCTCGTCATCTGGTCATCTGGTCTTCTCGTCATCTCGTCATCTCTTCATCTCGTCATCTCGTCATCTCGTCATCTCGTCATCTCGTCATCTCGTCATCTCGTCATCTTGTCCTCTCGTCATCCGATCATCTCGTCATCTCGTCATCTCGTCATCTGGTCATCTGGTCACCCGGTCATCTGGTCACCCGGTCATCTGCTCATCTGGTCATCTGCTCATCTGGTCGGCTGGTCATCTCGTCATCTGGTCATCTGGTCATCTCGTCATCCGGTCATCTATTCATGTGGTCATCTGGTCATCTGGTCGTCTGGTCATCTGGTCATCTCGTCATCTCGTCATCTTGTCATCTGGTCATCTGGTCATCTGGTCATCTGGTCATCTGGTCATCTGGTCATCTGGTCATCTGGTCATCTCGTCATCTGGTCATCTCGTCATCTGGTCATCTCGTCATATCGTCACCTCGTCATATCGTCATCTCGTCGACTCGTCAACTCGTCAACTCGTCATCTCGTCATCTGGTCATCTGGTCATCTGGTCATCTGGTCATCTGGTCATCTAATCATCTGGTCATCTCGTCATCTGGTCATCTGGTCATCTGATCATCTGGTCATCTCGTCATCTGGTCATCTGGTCATCTGGTCATCTCATCATCTCGTCATCTCGTCATCTCGTCATCTCGTCATCTCGTCATCTTGTCATCTCGTCATCTCGTCATCTTGTCATCTCGTCATCTCGTCGTATCGTCATCGTCTCGTCATCTCGTCACTGGTCATCTCGTCGTATCGTCATCGTCTCGTCATCTTGTAACTGGTCATCTCGTTATCTGGTCATCCGGTCATCTGGTTATCTGGTCATCCGGTCACCTGGTCATCTGGTCATCTGGTCATCTGGTCATCTGGTCATCTGGTCATCTGGTCATCTCGTCATCTTGTCATCTCGTCATCTGGTCATCTCGTCATCTTGTCATCTGGTCATCTTGTCATCTCGTCATCTTGTCATCTCGTCATCTCGTCATCTCGTCATCTCGTCATCTCGTCATCTCGTCATCTGGTCATCTGGTCATCCGGTCATCTGGTCATCCGGTCATCTGGTCACCCGGTCATCTGGTCATCTGGTCATCTGGTCATCTCGTCATCTCGTCATCTGGTCATCTGGTCATCTGGTCATCCGGTCATCTATCCATGTGGTCATCTGGTCATCTAGTCATCTGGTCATCTGGTCATCTGGTCATCCGGTCATCTGGCCACCTGTTCATCTGATCATCTGGTCATCTCGTCATCTTGTCATCTCGTCATCTCGTCGTATCGTCATCATCTCGTCATCTCGTTCTCTGGTCATCCGGTCATCTGGTCATCTGGTCACCTGGTCATCTGGTCACCTGGACATCTGGTCATCTGGTCATCTGGTCATCTCGTCATCTCGTCATCTCGTCATCTCGTCATTTTGTCATCTTGTCATCTCGTCATCTGGTCATCTGGTCATCTGGTCATCCGGTCATCTGGTCACCCGGTCACCTGGTCATCTGGTCATCTGTTCATCTGGTCATCTGGTCATCTCGTCATCTGGTCATCTGGTCATCTGGTCATCTTGTCATCTGGTCATCTAGTCATCTGGTCATCTGGTCATCTGGTCATCTGGTCATCCGGTCATCTGGTCATCTGGTCATCTGGTCATCTGGTCATCTGGTCATCCGGTCATCTGTTAATCTTGCCATCGTCTCGTCATCTGGTCATCTGGTCATCTGGTAATCTGGTCATCTGGTCATCTGATCATCTGGTCATCGTCTCGTCATCTGTTCCCGTCATCGCGTTATCTCGTCATCTCGTCATCTCGTCATCTGGTCATCCGGTCATCTCGTCATCTGGCAATCTGGTCATCTGGTCCTCTGGTCGTCTCGTGATTGTCTCTTCATCTCGTTATCTCGTCATCTGATCATCTGATCATCTGATCATCTGGTCATCTCGTCATCTGGTCATCTCGTCATCTGTTCATCTCGTCATCTTGTCATCTCGTCATCTCGTCATCTCGTCATCTCGCCATCTCGTCATCTCGTCATCTTGTCATCTGGTCATTTCGTTATCTTGTCATCTCGTCATATGGTCATTCGATCATCTCGTCATCTCGTCATCTCGTCATCTGGTCATCTGGTCATCCGGTCATCTGGTCACTCGATCATCTGGTCATCTGGTCATCTGGTCATCTGGTCATCTGGTCATCTCGTCATATGGTCATCTGGTCATCTGGTCATCCGGTCATCTATTCATGTGGTCATCTGGTCATCTGGTCATCTGGTCATCTGGTCATCTGGTCATCTGGTCATCTGGTCATCTGGTCATCTGGTAATCTGGTCATCTGGTCATCTGGTCATCCGGTGATCTGGTCATCTGTTCATCTGATCATCTGGTCATCTCGTCATCTTGTCATATCGTCATCTCGTCGTATCGTCATCGTCTCGTCATCTCGTTCTCTGGTCATCCGGTCATCTGGTCATCTGGTCACCTGGTCATCTGGTCACCTGGTCATCTGGTCATCTGGTCATCTGGTCATCTCGTCATCTCGTCATCTCGTCATCTCGTTATCTGGTCACCTGGTCATCTGGTCATCTCGTCATCTCGTCTGTTGGAAAAGCTCAATGTGCATTCGCCCTGCGTGTTGCGTTGCGCGTCGACGTTCTCGATGAGATGTACAAGCACGCGCATGCGCGAAAAAGCAAGGAGGAGATCACGATCGATGCGTCGTTCGACCGTGTTAGTTGCCTTCGAGCATCGTACGAGCAAAGTCTAGTCGAGTATACGCAGTACAAAATTAAATTATTATTCATTTATGAGTCATCTGGTCATCTCGTCATCGTGTCATCTCGTCATCTCGTCATCTCGTCATCTCGTCATCTCGTCATCTGGTCACCTGGTCATCTGATCATCTGGTCATCTGGTCATCTGGTCATCTGGTCATCTGGTCATCTCGTCATCTCGTCATGTTGTCATCTCGTCATCTGGTCATCCAGTCATCTGGTCATCTGGTCATCTGGTCATCTGGGCGTCTCGTCATCTTGTCATCTCGTTATCTTGTCATCTCGTCATCTCGTCATCTCGTCATCTCGTCATCTCGTCATCTTGTCATCTCGTCATCTCGTCATCTCGTCATCTGATCATCTGATCATCTGATCATCTCGTCATCTGGTCATCTCGTCATCAGGTCATCTCGTCATCAGGTCATCTCGTCATCTGGTCATCCAGTTATCCGGTTATCTGTTCATCTCGTAATCTCGTCATTTCGTCACCTCGACATATGGTCATCTCGTCAACTTGTCAACTCGTCAACTCGTCATCGCGTCATTTCGTCATCTGGTCATCTGTTCATCTGGTCATCTGGTCATCTGTCCATCTGGTCAGCTGGTCATCTGGTCATGCGGTCATCTATTCATGTCGTCATCTGGTCATCTGGTCATCTGGTCATCTGGTCATCTCGTCATCTGGTCATCTCGTCATCAGGTCATCTCGTCATCAGGTCATCTCGTCATCTGGTCATCCAGTTATCCGGTTATCTGTTCATCTCGTAATCTCGTCATTTCGTCACCTCGTCATATGGTCATCTCGTCAACTCGTCAACTCGTCAACTCGTCATCTCGTCATTTCGTCATCTGGTCATCTGTTCATCTGGTCATCTGGTCATCTGTCCATCTGGTCAGCTGGTCATCTGGTCATGCGGTCATCTATTCATGTCGTCATCTGGTCATCTGGTCATCTGGTCATCTGGTCATCTGGTCATCTGGTCATCTGGTCATCTGGTCATCTGGTCATCTGGTCATCCGGTCATCTGGTCATCTGGTCATCTGGTCATCTGGTCATCCGGTCATCTGGTTATCTTGCCATCGTCTCGTCATCTGGTCATCTGGTCATCTGGTAATCTGGTAATCTGGTCATCTGGTCATCTGGTCATCTGGTCATCTGGTCATCTGGTCATCTGGTCATCTGGTCATCTGGTCATCTGGTCATCTGGTCATCTGGTCATCTGGTCATCTGGTCATCCGGTCATCTGGTCATCTGGTCATCTGGTCATCTGGTCATCCGGTCATCTGGTTATCTTGCCATCGTCTCGTCATCTGGTCATCTGGTCATCTGGTAATCTGGTAATCTGGTCATCTCGTCATCCGGTCGTCTAATCATCTGGTAATCTGGTCATCTGGTCATCTGATCATCCGGTCATCTGGTCATCTGTTCATCTGATCATCTGGTCATCTCGTCATCTCGTCATCTTGTCCTCTCGTCATTCGATCATCTCGTCATCTCGTCATCTCGTCATCTGGTCATCTGGTCATCCGGTCATCTGGTCACCCGGTCATCTGGTCACCCGGTCATCTGCTCATCTGGTCATCTGCTCATCTGGTCGGCTGGTCATCTCGTCATCTGGTCATCTGGTCATCTGGTCATCCGGTCATCTATTCATGTGGTTATCTGGTCATCTGGTCATCTCGTCATCTCGTCATCTTGTCATCTGGTCATCTGGTCATCTGGTCATCTGGTCATCTGGTCATCTGGTCATCTGGTCATCTGGTCATCTGGTCATCTCGTCATCTGGTCATCTCGTCATCTTGTCATCTCGTCATCTCGTCATCTCGTCATCTTGTCCTCTCGTCATCCGATCATCTCGTCATCTGATCATCTGGTCATCCGGTCATCTGGTCACCTGGTCATCTGGTCACCCGGTCATCTGCTCATCCGGTCATCTGCTCATCTGGTCGGCTGGTCATCTCGTCATTTGGTCATCTGGTCATCTGGTCATCCGGTCATCTATTCATGTGGTCATCTGGTCGTCTGGTCATCTGGTCATCTCGTCATCTCGTCATCTTGTCATCTGGTCATCTCGTCATATCGTCACCTCGTCATATCGTCATCTCGTCGACTCGTCAACTCGTCAACTCGTCATCTCGTCATCTGGTCATCTGGTCATATGGTCATCTGGTCATCTGGTCATCTGGTCATCTGGTCATCTCGTCATCTCGTCGTATCGTCATCGTCTCGTCATCTCGTCACTGGTCATCTCGTCGTTTCGTCATCGTCTCGTCATCTTGTAACTGGTCATCTCGTTATCTGGTCATCCGGTCATCTGGTTATATGGTCATTTGGTCATCTGGTCACCTGGTCATCTGGTCATCTGGTCATCTGGTCATCTGGTCATCTGGTCATCTCGTCATCTGGTCATCTGGTCATCTGGTCATCTGTTCATCTGGTCATCTGGTCATCTGGTCATCTGGTCATCTGATCATCTGGTTATCTCGTCATCTGGTCATCTAGTCATCCGGTCATCTATTCATGTGGTCATCTGGTCATCTGGTCATCTGGTCATCTGGTCATCTGGTCATCTGGTCATCTGGTCATCCGGTCATCCAGTTATCCGGTTATCTGTTCATCTTGTCATCTCGTCATCTGGTCATCTGGTCATCCGGTCATCTATTCATGTGGTCATCTGGTCATCTGGTCATCTGGTCATCTGGTCATCTGGTCATCTGGTCATCTGGTCATCTGATCATCTGGTCATCTCGTCATCCGGTCATCCGGTCATCTGGTCATCTCGTCATCTCGTCATCCCGTCATCTCGTCATCTCGTCATCTCGTCATCTCGTCATCTCGTCATCTCGTCATCCGATCATCTCGTCATCTCGTCATCTCGTCATCTCGTCATCTGTTCATCCGGTCATCTGGTCACCCAGTCATCTGGTCATCTGGTCATCTGGTCATTTGGTTATCTGGTCATCTGGTCATCCGGTCATCTGGTCATCTGGTCATCTGGTCATCTCGTCATCTTGTCATCTCGTCATCTTGTCATCTCGTCATCTCGTCATCTCGTCATCTCGTCATCTCGTCATCTCGTCATCTCGTCATCTCGTCATCTCGTCATCTGATCATCCGATCACCTGATCATCTCGTCATCTGGTCATCTCGTCATCAGGTCATCTCGTCATCAGGTCATCTTGTCATCTGGTCATCCAGTTATCCGGTTATCTGTTCATCTTGTAATCTCGTCATTTCGTCACCTCGTCATATCGTCATCTCGTCAACTCGTCAACTCGTCATCTCGTCATCTGGTCATCTGGTCATCTGGTCATCTGGTCATCTGGTCATCTGGTCATCTGGTCATCTGGTCATCTGGTCATCTGGTCATCCGGTCATCCAGTTATCCGGTTATCTGTTCATCTTGTCATCTCGTCATCTGGTCATCTGGTCATCCGATCATCTATTCATGTGGTCATCTGGTCATCTGGTCATCTGGTCATCTGGTCATCTGGTCATCTGATCATCTGGTCATCTGATCATCTGGTCATCTCGTCATCCGGTCATCTGGTCATCTCGTCATCTCGTCATCCCGTCATCTCGTCATCTCGTCATCTCGTCATCTCGTCATCTCGTCATCTCGTCATCTCGTCATCTCGTCATCTCGTCATCTCGTCATCTCGTCATCTCGTCATCTCGTCATCTCGAAATCCGATCATCTCGTCATCTCGTCATCCGATCATCTCGTCATCTCGTCATCTCGTCATCTCGTCATCTGTTCATCCGGTCATCTGGTCACCCAGTCATCTGCTCATCTGGTCATCCGGTCATCTGGTCATCTGGTCATCTGGTCATCTGGTCATTTGGTTATCTGGTCATCCGGTCATCTGGTCAGCTAATCATCTGGTCATCTGGTCATCTCGTCATATTGTCATCTCGTCATCTTGTCATCTCGTCATCTCGTCATCTCGTCATCTCGTCATCTCGTCATCTCGTCATCTCGTCATCTCGTCAACTCGTCATCTCGTCATCTCGTCATCTGATCATCCGATCACCTGATCATCTCGTCATCTGGTCATCTCGTCATCAGGTCATCTCGTCATCTCGTCATCTCGTCATCTCGTCATCTCGTCATCTCGTCATCTCGTCATCTCGTCATCTCGTCATCTCGTCATCTCGTCATCTCGTCATCTTGTCATCTCGTCATCTTGTCATCTCGTCATCTCGTCATCTCGTCGTCTCGTCATCGTCTCGTCATCGTCCCGTCATCTCGTCACTGGTCATCTCGTTATCTGGTCATCAGGTCATCTGATCATCCAATTATCTGGTCATCTGGTCATCTGGTCATCTGGTCATCTCGTCATGTGGTCATCTAGTTATCCGGTTATCTGTTCATCTTGTCATCTGGTCATCTCGTCATCTTGTCATCTCGTCATCTCGTCATCTCGTCATCTCGTCATCTCGTCATCTCGTCATCTCGTCATCTCGTCATCTCGTCATCTGGTCATCCGGTCATCTGGTCACCCGGTCATGTGGTCATCTGGTCATCTGGTCATCTGGTCATCTCGTCATCTGGTCATCTGGTCATCTGGTCATCTCGTCATCTCGTCATCTCGTCATCTCGTCATCTCGTCATCTTGTCATCTCGTCATCTCGTCATCTCGTCATCTTGTCATCTCGTCATCTCGTCATCGTCTAGTCATCTCGTCACTGGTCATCTCGTTATCTGGTCATCCGGTCATCTGGTCATCTGGTCATCTGGTCATCTGGTCATCTGGTCATCTGGTCATCTGGTCACCTGGTCATCTGGTCATCTGGTCATCTGGTCATCTGGTCATCTGGTCATCTGGTCATCTCCTCATCTGTTCACCTGGTCATCTGGTCATCTGGTCATCTGGTCATCTGGTCATCTGGTCATCTGTCCATCTGGTCAGCTGGTCATCTGGTCATCTGGTCATCTGGTCATCTGGTCATCTGTCCATCCGGTCATCTATTCATGTCGTCATCTGGTCATCTGGTCATCTGGTCATCTGGTCATCTGGTCATCTGGTCATCTGGTCATCTGGTCATCTGGTCATCTGGTCATCTGGTCATCCGGTCATCTGGTCATCTGGTCATCTGGTCATCTGGTCATCCGGTCATCTGGTAATCTTGCCATCGTCTCGTCATCTGGTCATCTGGTCATCTGGTAATCTGGTAATCTGGTCATCTGGTCATCTGTTCATCTGGTCATCTGGTCATCTGGTCATCCGGTCATCTATTCATGTGGTCATCTGGTCATCTGGTCATCTGGTCATCTGGTCATCTGGTCATCTGGTCATCGTCTCGTCATTTGGTCAATCCGTTATCGCGTTATCTCGTCATCTCGTCATCTGGTCATCCGGTCATCTGGTCATCCGGTCATCTCGTCATCTGGGAATCTGGTCATCTGGTCCTCTGGTCGTCTCGTCATTGTCTCGTCATCTCGTCATCTGATCATCTGATCATCTGGTCATCTCGTCATCTCGTCATCTCGTCATCTCGTCATCTCGTCATCTCGTCATCTTGTCCTCTTGTCATCCGATCATCTCGTCATCTCGTCATCTGGTCATCCGGTCATCTGGTCACCCGGTCATCTGGTCACCCGGTCATCTGCTCATCTGGTCATCTGCTCATCTGGTCGGCTGGTCATCTCGTCATCTGGTCATCTGGTCATCTGGTCATCCGGTCATCTATTCATGTGGTCATCTGATCATCTGGTCGTCTGGTCATCTGGTCATCTCGTCATCTCGTCATCTTGTCATCTGGTCATCTGGTCATCTGGTCATCTGGTCATCTGGTCATCTGGTCATCTGGTCATCTGGTCATCTGGTCATCTCGTCATCTGGTCATCTCGTCATCTGGTCATCTCGTCATATCGTCACCTCGTCATATCGTCATCTCGTCGACTCGTCAACTCGTCAACTCGTCATCTGGTCATCTGGTCATCTGGTCATCTGGTCATCTGGTCATCTGGTCATCTAATCATCTGGTCATCTCGTCATCTGGTCATCTGGTCATCTGATCATCTTGTCATCTCGTCATCTCGTCATCTCGTCATCTTGTCATCTCGTCATCTCGTCGTATCGTCATCGTCTCGTCATCTCGTCACTGGTCATCTCGTCGTATCGTCATCGTCTCGTCATCTTGTAACCGGTCATCTCGTTATCTGGTCATCCGGTCATCTGGTTATCTGGTCATCCGGTCACCTGGTCATCTGGTCATCTGGTCATCTGGTCATCTGGTCATCTGGTCATCTGGTCATCTCGTCA
This sequence comes from Dyspetes luteomarginatus, assembly GCA_963669185.1. Taxonomy (NCBI): domain Eukaryota; kingdom Metazoa; phylum Arthropoda; class Insecta; order Hymenoptera; family Ichneumonidae; genus Dyspetes; species Dyspetes luteomarginatus. The sequence goes on from OY769906.1 coordinate 11,670,281, forward strand.
TCTTGTCATCTCATCATCTGGTCATCTGATCATCTGATCATCTGGTCATCTCGTCATCTGGTCATCTAGTCATCTGTTCATCTCGTCATCTTGTCATCTCGTCATCTCTTCATCTCGTCATCTCGTCATCTCGTCATCTCGTCATCTCGTCATCTTGTCATCTCGTCATCTCGTCATCTCGTCATCTCGTCATCTCGTCATCTGGTCATCTGGTCATCCGGTCACCTGGTCATCCGGTCATCTGGTCACATGGTCATCTGGTCATCTGGTCATCTGGTCATCTGGTCATCTGGTCATCTGGTCATCTGGTCATCCGGTCATCTATTCATGTGGTCATCTGGTCATCTGGTAATCTGGTCATCTGGTCATCTGGTCATCCGGTCATCTGGTCACCTGTTCATCTGATCATCTGGTCATCTCGTCATCTTGTCATCTCGTCATCTCGTCGTATCGTCATCATCTCGTCATCTCGTTCTCTGGTCATCCGGTCATCTGGTCATCTGGTCACCTGGTCATCTGGTCACCTAAACATCTGGTCATCTGGTCATCTGGTCATCTCGTCATCTCGTCATCTCGTTCTCTGGTCATCTGGTCATCTGGTCATCTGGTCACCTGGTCATCTGGTCACCTGGACATCTGGTCATCTGGTCATCTGGTCATCTCGTCATCTCGTCATCTCGTCATCTCGTCATTTTGTCATCTTGTCATCTCGTCATCTGGTCATCTGGTCATCTGGTCATCCGGTCATCTATTCATGTGGTCATCTGGTCATCTGGTCCTCTGTTCGTCTCGTCATTGTCTCGTCATCTCGTCATCTGATCATCTGATCATCTGGTCATCTCGTCATCTCGTCATCTCGTCATCTCGTCATCTCGTCATCTCGTCATCTCGTCATCTCGTCATCTCGTCATCTTGTCCTCTCGTCATCCGATCATCTCGTCATCTCGTCATCTCGTCATCTGGTCATCTGGTCATCCGGTCATCTGGTCACCCGGTCATCTGGTCACCCGGTCATCTGCTCATCTGGTCATCTGCTCATCTGGTCGGCTGGTCATCTCGTCATCTGGTCGTCTAATCATCTGGTAATCTGGTCATCTCGTCATCTGATCATCCGGTCATCTGGTCATCTGTTCATCTGATCATCTGGTCATCTCGTCATCTTGTCATCTCGTCGTATCGTCATCGTCTCGTCATCTCGTTCTCTGGTCATCCGGTCATCTGGTCATCTGGTCACCTGGTCATCTGGTCACCTGGTCATCTGGTCATCTGGTCATCTGGTCATCTGGTCATCTCGTCATCTCGTCATCTCGTCATCTCGTTATCTGGTCACCTGGTCATCTGGTCATCTCGTCATCTCGTCTGTTGGAAAAGCTCAATGTGCATTCGCCCTGCGTGTTACGTTGCGCGTCGACGTTCTCGATGAGATGTACAAGCACGCGCATGCGCGAAAAAGCAAGGAGGAGATCACGATCGATGCGTCGTTCGACCGTGTTAGTTGCCTTCGAGAATCGTACGAGCAAAGTCTAGTCGAGTATACGCAGTACAAAATGAAATTATTATTCATTTATGAGTCATCTGGTCATCTGGTCATCTCGTCATCGTGTCATCTCGTCATCTTGTCATCTTGTCATCTTGTCATCTCGTCATCTCGTCATCTCGTCATCTCTTCATCTCGTCATCTCGTCATCTCGTCATCTCGTCATCTCGTCATCTCGTCATCTCGTCATCTCGTCATCTCGTCATCTCGTCATCTCGTCATCTTGTCATCTCGTCATCTTGTCATCTCGTCATCTCGTCATCTCGTCGTCTCGTCATCGTCTCGTCATCGTCCCGTCATCTCGTCACTGGTCATCTCGTTATCTGGTCATCAGGTCATCTGATCATCCAATTATCTGGTCATCTGGTCATCTGGTCATCTGGTCACCTGGTCATCTGGTCATCTGGTCATCTGATCATCTCGTCATGTGGTCATCGAGTTATCCGGTTATCTGTTCATCTCGTCATCGTGTCATCTCGTCATCTTGTCATCTTGTCATCTTGTCATCTCGTCATCTCGTCATCTCGTCATCTCGTCATCTCGTCATCTCGTCATCTCGTCATCTCGTCAACTCGTCATCTCGTCATCTCGTCATCTCGTCATCTCGTCATCTCGTCATCTCGTCATCTCGTCATCTCGTCATCTCGTCATCTCGTCATCTCGTCATCTCGTCATCTCGTCATCTCGTCATCTCGTCATCTTGTCATCTCGTCATCTTGTCATCTCGTCATCTCGTCATCTCGTCGTCTCGTCATCGTCTCGTCATCGTCCCGTCATCTCGTCACTGGTCATCTCGTTATCTGGTCATCAGGTCATCTGATCATCCAATTATCTGGTCATCTGGTCATCTGGTCATCTGGTCACCTGGTCATCTGGTCATCTGGTCATCTGGTCATCTCGTCATGTGGTCATCGAGTTATCCGGTTATCTGTTCATCTTGTCATCTGGTCATCTCGTCATCTTGTCATCTCGTCATCTCGTCATCTCGTCATCTCGTCATCTCGTCATCTCGTCATCTCGTCATCTGGTCATCCGGTCATCTGGTCACCCGGTCATGTGGTCATCTGGTCATCTGGTCATCTGGTCATCTCGTCATCTGGTCATCTGGTCATCTGGTCATCTGGTCATCTCGTCATCTCGTCATCTCGTCATCTGGTCATCTGGTCTTCTCGTCATCTCGTCATCTCTTCATCTCGTCATCTCGTCATCTCGTCATCTCGTCATCTCGTCATCTCGTCATCTCGTCATCTTGTCCTCTCGTCATCCGATCATCTCGTCATCTCGTCATCTCGTCATCTGGTCATCTGGTCACCCGGTCATCTGGTCACCCGGTCATCTGCTCATCTGGTCATCTGCTCATCTGGTCGGCTGGTCATCTCGTCATCTGGTCATCTGGTCATCTCGTCATCCGGTCATCTATTCATGTGGTCATCTGGTCATCTGGTCGTCTGGTCATCTGGTCATCTCGTCATCTTGTCATCTGGTCATCTGGTCATCTGGTCATCTGGTCATCTGGTCATCTGGTCATCTGGTCATCTGGTCATCTCGTCATCTGGTCATCTCGTCATCTGGTCATCTCGTCATATCGTCACCTCGTCATATCGTCATCTCGTCGACTCGTCAACTCGTCAACTCGTCATCTCGTCATCTGGTCATCTGGTCATCTGGTCATCTGGTCATCTGGTCATCTAATCATCTGGTCATCTCGTCATCTGGTCATCTGGTCATCTGATCATCTGGTCATCTCGTCATCTGGTCATCTGGTCATCTGGTCATCTCATCATCTCGTCATCTCGTCATCTCGTCATCTCGTCATCTCGTCATCTTGTCATCTCGTCATCTCGTCATCTTGTCTTCTCGTCATCTCGTCGTATCGTCATCGTCTCGTCATCTCGTCACTGGTCATCTCGTCGTATCGTCATCGTCTCGTCATCTTGTAACTGGTCATCTCGTTATCTGGTCATCCGGTCATCTGGTTATCTGGTCATCCGGTCACCTGGTCATCTGGTCATCTGGTCATCTGGTCATCTGGTCATCTGGTCATCTGGTCATCTCGTCATCTTGTCATCTCGTCATCTGGTCATCTCGTCATCTTGTCATCTGGTCATCTTGTCATCTCGTCATCTTGTCATCTCGTCATCTCGTCATCTCGTCATCTCGTCATCTCGTCATCTCGTCATCTGGTCATCTGGTCATCCGGTCATCTGGTCATCCGGTCATCTGGTCACCCGGTCATCTGGTCATCTGGTCATCTGGTCATCTCGTCATCTCGTCATCTGGTCATCTGGTCATCTGGTCATCCGGTCATCTATCCATGTGGTCATCTGGTCATCTAGTCATCTGGTCATCTGGTCATCTGGTCATCCGGTCATCTGGCCACCTGTTCATCTGATCATCTGGTCATCTCGTCATCTTGTCATCTCGTCATCTCGTCGTATCGTCATCATCTCGTCATCTCGTTCTCTGGTCATCCGGTCATCTGGTCATCTGGTCACCTGGTCATCTGGTCACCTGGACATCTGGTCATCTGGTCATCTGGTCATCTCGTCATCTCGTCATCTCGTCATCTCGTCATTTTGTCATCTTGTCATCTCGTCATCTGGTCATCTGGTCATCTGGTCATCCGGTCATCTGGTCACCCGGTCACCTGGTCATCTGGTCATCTGTTCATCTGGTCATCTGGTCATCTCGTCATCTGGTCATCTGGTCATCTGGTCATCTTGTCATCTGGTCATCTAGTCATCTGGTCATCTGGTCATCTGGTCATCTGGTCATCCGGTCATCTGGTCATCTGGTCATCTGGTCATCTGGTCATCTGGTCATCCGGTCATCTGTTAATCTTGCCATCGTCTCGTCATCTGGTCATCTGGTCATCTGGTAATCTGGTCATCTGGTCATCTGATCATCTGGTCATCGTCTCGTCATCTGTTCCCGTCATCGCGTTATCTCGTCATCTCGTCATCTCGTCATCTGGTCATCCGGTCATCTCGTCATCTGGCAATCTGGTCATCTGGTCCTCTGGTCGTCTCGTGATTGTCTCTTCATCTCGTTATCTCGTCATCTGATCATCTGATCATCTGATCATCTGGTCATCTCGTCATCTGGTCATCTCGTCATCTGTTCATCTCGTCATCTTGTCATCTCGTCATCTCGTCATCTCGTCATCTCGCCATCTCGTCATCTCGTCATCTTGTCATCTGGTCATTTCGTTATCTTGTCATCTCGTCATATGGTCATTCGATCATCTCGTCATCTCGTCATCTCGTCATCTGGTCATCTGGTCATCCGGTCATCTGGTCACTCGATCATCTGGTCATCTGGTCATCTGGTCATCTGGTCATCTGGTCATCTCGTCATATGGTCATCTGGTCATCTGGTCATCCGGTCATCTATTCATGTGGTCATCTGGTCATCTGGTCATCTGGTCATCTGGTCATCTGGTCATCTGGTCATCTGGTCATCTGGTAATCTGGTCATCTGGTCATCTGGTCATCCGGTGATCTGGTCATCTGTTCATCTGATCATCTGGTCATCTCGTCATCTTGTCATATCGTCATCTCGTCGTATCGTCATCGTCTCGTCATCTCGTTCTCTGGTCATCCGGTCATCTGGTCATCTGGTCACCTGGTCATCTGGTCACCTGGTCATCTGGTCATCTGGTCATCTGGTCATCTCGTCATCTCGTCATCTCGTCATCTCGTTATCTGGTCACCTGGTCATCTGGTCATCTCGTCATCTCGTCTGTTGGAAAAGCTCAATGTGCATTCGCCCTGCGTGTTGCGTTGCGCGTCGACGTTCTCGATGAGATGTACAAGCACGCGCATGCGCGAAAAAGCAAGGAGGAGATCACGATCGATGCGTCGTTCGACCGTGTTAGTTGCCTTCGAGCATCGTACGAGCAAAGTCTAGTCGAGTATACGCAGTACAAAATTAAATTATTATTCATTTATGAGTCATCTGGTCATCTCGTCATCGTGTCATCTCGTCATCTCGTCATCTCGTCATCTCGTCATCTCGTCATCTGGTCACCTGGTCATCTGATCATCTGGTCATCTGGTCATCTGGTCATCTGGTCATCTGGTCATCTCGTCATCTCGTCATGTTGTCATCTCGTCATCTGGTCATCCAGTCATCTGGTCATCTGGTCATCTGGTCATCTGGGCGTCTCGTCATCTTGTCATCTCGTTATCTTGTCATCTCGTCATCTCGTCATCTCGTCATCTCGTCATCTCGTCATCTTGTCATCTCGTCATCTCGTCATCTCGTCATCTGATCATCTGATCATCTGATCATCTCGTCATCTGGTCATCTCGTCATCAGGTCATCTCGTCATCAGGTCATCTCGTCATCTGGTCATCCAGTTATCCGGTTATCTGTTCATCTCGTAATCTCGTCATTTCGTCACCTCGTCATATGGTCATCTCGTCAACTTGTCAACTCGTCAACTCGTCATCGCGTCATTTCGTCATCTGGTCATCTGTTCATCTGGTCATCTGGTCATCTGTCCATCTGGTCAGCTGGTCATCTGGTCATGCGGTCATCTATTCATGTCGTCATCTGGTCATCTGGTCATCTGGTCATCTGGTCATCTCGTCATCTGGTCATCTCGTCATCAGGTCATCTCGTCATCAGGTCATCTCGTCATCTGGTCATCCAGTTATCCGGTTATCTGTTCATCTCGTAATCTCGTCATTTCGTCACCTCGTCATATGGTCATCTCGTCAACTCGTCAACTCGTCAACTCGTCATCTCGTCATTTCGTCATCTGGTCATCTGTTCATCTGGTCATCTGGTCATCTGTCCATCTGGTCAGCTGGTCATCTGGTCATGCGGTCATCTATTCATGTCGTCATCTGGTCATCTGGTCATCTGGTCATCTGGTCATCTGGTCATCTGGTCATCTGGTCATCTGGTCATCTGGTCATCTGGTCATCCGGTCATCTGGTCATCTGGTCATCTGGTCATCTGGTCATCCGGTCATCTGGTTATCTTGCCATCGTCTCGTCATCTGGTCATCTGGTCATCTGGTAATCTGGTAATCTGGTCATCTGGTCATCTGGTCATCTGGTCATCTGGTCATCTGGTCATCTGGTCATCTGGTCATCTGGTCATCTGGTCATCTGGTCATCTGGTCATCTGGTCATCTGGTCATCCGGTCATCTGGTCATCTGGTCATCTGGTCATCTGGTCATCCGGTCATCTGGTTATCTTGCCATCGTCTCGTCATCTGGTCATCTGGTCATCTGGTAATCTGGTAATCTGGTCATCTCGTCATCCGGTCGTCTAATCATCTGGTAATCTGGTCATCTGGTCATCTGATCATCCGGTCATCTGGTCATCTGTTCATCTGATCATCTGGTCATCTCGTCATCTCGTCATCTTGTCCTCTCGTCATTCGATCATCTCGTCATCTCGTCATCTCGTCATCTGGTCATCTGGTCATCCGGTCATCTGGTCACCCGGTCATCTGGTCACCCGGTCATCTGCTCATCTGGTCATCTGCTCATCTGGTCGGCTGGTCATCTCGTCATCTGGTCATCTGGTCATCTGGTCATCCGGTCATCTATTCATGTGGTTATCTGGTCATCTGGTCATCTCGTCATCTCGTCATCTTGTCATCTGGTCATCTGGTCATCTGGTCATCTGGTCATCTGGTCATCTGGTCATCTGGTCATCTGGTCATCTGGTCATCTCGTCATCTGGTCATCTCGTCATCTTGTCATCTCGTCATCTCGTCATCTCGTCATCTTGTCCTCTCGTCATCCGATCATCTCGTCATCTGATCATCTGGTCATCCGGTCATCTGGTCACCTGGTCATCTGGTCACCCGGTCATCTGCTCATCCGGTCATCTGCTCATCTGGTCAGCTGGTCATCTCGTCATTTGGTCATCTGGTCATCTGGTCATCCGGTCATCTATTCATGTGGTCATCTGGTCGTCTGGTCATCTGGTCATCTCGTCATCTCGTCATCTTGTCATCTGGTCATCTCGTCATATCGTCACCTCGTCATATCGTCATCTCGTCGACTCGTCAACTCGTCAACTCGTCATCTCGTCATCTGGTCATCTGGTCATATGGTCATCTGGTCATCTGGTCATCTGGTCATCTGGTCATCTCGTCATCTGGTCATCTGGTCATCTGATCATCTGGTCATCTCGTCATCTGGTCATCTGGTCATTTGGTCATCTCATCATCTCGTCATCCCGTCATCTCGTCATCTCGTCATCTCGTCATCTTGTCATCTCGTCATCTCGTCATCTTGTCATCTCGTCATCTCGTCGTATCGTCATCGTCTCGTCATCTCGTCACTGGTCATCTCGTCGTTTCGTCATCGTCTCGTCATCTTGTAACTGGTCATCTCGTTATCTGGTCATCCGGTCATCTGGTTATATGGTCATTTGGTCATCTGGTCACCTGGTCATCTGGTCATCTGGTCATCTGGTCATCTGGTCATCTGGTCATCTCGTCATCTGGTCATCTGGTCATCTGGTCATCTGTTCATCTGGTCATCTGGTCATCTGGTCATCTGGTCATCTGATCATCTGGTTATCTCGTCATCTGGTCATCTAGTCATCCGGTCATCTATTCATGTGGTCATCTGGTCATCTGGTCATCTGGTCATCTGGTCATCTGGTCATCTGGTCATCTGGTCATCCGGTCATCCAGTTATCCGGTTATCTGTTCATCTTGTCATCTCGTCATCTGGTCATCTGGTCATCCGGTCATCTATTCATGTGGTCATCTGGTCATCTGGTCATCTGGTCATCTGGTCATCTGGTCATCTGGTCATCTGGTCATCTGATCATCTGGTCATCTCGTCATCCGGTCATCCGGTCATCTGGTCATCTCGTCATCTCGTCATCCCGTCATCTCGTCATCTCGTCATCTCGTCATCTCGTCATCTCGTCATCTCGTCATCCGATCATCTCGTCATCTCGTCATCTCGTCATCTCGTCATCTGTTCATCCGGTCATCTGGTCACCCAGTCATCTGCTCATCTGGTCATCTGGTCATTTGGTTATCTGGTCATCTGGTCATCCGGTCATCTGGTCATCTGGTCATCTGGTCATCTCGTCATCTTGTCATCTCGTCATCTTGTCATCTCGTCATCTCGTCATCTCGTCATCTCGTCATCTCGTCATCTCGTCATCTCGTCATCTCGTCATCTCGTCATCTGATCATCCGATCACCTGATCATCTCGTCATCTGGTCATCTCGTCATCAGGTCATCTCGTCATCAGGTCATCTTGTCATCTGGTCATCCAGTTATCCGGTTATCTGTTCATCTTGTAATCTCGTCATTTCGTCACCTCGGCATATCGTCATCTCGTCAACTCGTCAACTCGTCAACTCGTCATCTCGTCATCTCGTCATCTGGTCATCTGGTCATCTGGTCATCTGGTCATCTGGTCATCTGGTCATCTGGTCATCTGGTCATCTGGTCATCCGGTCATCCAGTTATCCGGTTATCTGTTCATCTTGTCATCTCGTCATCTGGTCATCTGGTCATCCGATCATCTATTCATGTGGTCATCTGGTCATCTGGTCATCTGGTCATCTGGTCATCTGGTCATCTGATCATCTGGTCATCTGATCATCTGGTCATCTCGTCATCCGGTCATCTGGTCATCTCGTCATCTCGTCATCCCGTCATCTCGTCATCTCGTCATCTCGTCATCTCGTCATCTCGTCATCTCGTCATCTCGTCATCTCGTCATCTCGTCATCTCGTCATCTCGTCATCTCGTCATCTCGTCATCTCGAAATCCGATCATCTCGTCATCTCGTCATCCGATCATCTCGTCATCTCGTCATCTCGTCATCTCGTCATCTGTTCATCCGGTCATCTGGTCACCCAGTCATCTGCTCATCTGGTCATCCGGTCATCTGGTCATCTGGTCATCTGGTCATCTGGTCATTTGGTTATCTGGTCATCCGGTCATCTGGTCATCTAATCATCTGGTCATCTGGTCATCTCGTCATATTGTCATCTCGTCATCTTGTCATCTCGTCATCTCGTCATCTCGTCATCTCGTCATCTCGTCATCTCGTCATCTCGTCATCTCGTCAACTCGTCATCTCGTCATCTCGTCATCTGATCATCCGATCACCTGATCATCTGGTCATCTGGTCATCTCGTCATCAGGTCATCTCGTCATCTCGTCATCTCGTCATCTCGTCATCTCGTCATCTCGTCATCTCGTCATCTCGTCATCTCGTCATCTCGTCATCTCGTCATCTCGTCATCTTGTCATCTCGTCATCTTGTCATCTCGTCATCTCGTCATCTCGTCGTCTCGTCATCGTCTCGTCATCGTCCCGTCATCTCGTCACTGGTCATCTCGTTATCTGGTCATCAGGTCATCTGATCATCCAATTATCTGGTCATCTGGTCATCTGGTCATCTGGTCATCTCGTCATGTGGTCATCTAGTTATCCGGTTATCTGTTCATCTTGTCATCTGGTCATCTCGTCATCTTGTCATCTCGTCATCTCGTCATCTCGTCATCTCGTCATCTCGTCATCTCGTCATCTCGTCATCTCGTCATCTCGTCATCTGGTCATCCGGTCATCTGGTCACCCGGTCATGTGGTCATCTGGTCATCTGGTCATCTGGTCATCTCGTCATCTGGTCATCTGGTCATCTGGTCATCTCGTCATCTCGTCATCTCGTCATCTCGTCATCTCGTCATCTTGTCATCTCGTCATCTCGTCATCTCGTCATCTTGTCATCTCGTCATCTCGTCATCGTCTAGTCATCTCGTCACTGGTCATCTCGTTATCTGGTCATCCGGTCATCTGGTCATCTGGTCATCTGGTCATCTGGTCATCTGGTCATCTGGTCATCTGGTCACCTGGTCATCTGGTCATCTGGTCATCTGGTCATCTGGTCATCTGGTCATCTGGTCATCTCCTCATCTGTTCACCTGGTCATCTGGTCATCTGGTCATCTGGTCATCTGGTCATCTGGTCATCTGTCCATCTGGTCAGCTGGTCATCTGGTCATCTGGTCATCTGGTCATCTGGTCATCTGTCCATCCGGTCATCTATTCATGTCGTCATCTGGTCATCTGGTCATCTGGTCATCTGGTCATCTGGTCATCTGGTCATCTGGTCATCTGGTCATCTGGTCATCTGGTCATCTGGTCATCCGGTCATCTGGTCATCTGGTCATCTGGTCATCTGGTCATCCGGTCATCTGGTAATCTTGCCATCGTCTCGTCATCTGGTCATCTGGTCATCTGGTAATCTGGTAATCTGGTCATCTGGTCATCTGTTCATCTGGTCATCTGGTCATCTGGTCATCCGGTCATCTATTCATGTGGTCATCTGGTCATCTGGTCATCTGGTCATCTGGTCATCTGGTCATCTGGTCATCGTCTCGTCATTTGGTCAATCCGTTATCGCGTTATCTCGTCATCTCGTCATCTGGTCATCCGGTCATCTGGTCATCCGGTCATCTCGTCATCTGGGAATCTGGTCATCTGGTCCTCTGGTCGTCTCGTCATTGTCTCGTCATCTCGTCATCTGATCATCTGATCATCTGGTCATCTCGTCATCTCGTCATCTCGTCATCTCGTCATCTTGTCCTCTTGTCATCCGATCATCTCGTCATCTCGTCATCTGGTCATCCGGTCATCTGGTCACCCGGTCATCTGGTCACCCGGTCATCTGCTCATCTGGTCATCTGCTCATCTGGTCGGCTGGTCATCTCGTCATCTGGTCATCTGGTCATCTGGTCATCCGGTCATCTATTCATGTGGTCATCTGATCATCTGGTCGTCTGGTCATCTGGTCATCTCGTCATCTCGTCATCTTGTCATCTGGTCATCTGGTCATCTGGTCATCTGGTCATCTGGTCATCTGGTCATCTGGTCATCTGGTCATCTCGTCATCTGGTCATCTCGTCATCTGGTCATCTCGTCATATCGTCACCTCGTCATATCGTCATCTCGTCGACTCGTCAACTCGTCAACTCGTCATCTCGTCATCTGGTCATCTGGTCATCTGGTCATCTGGTCATCTGGTCATCTAATCATCTGGTCATCTCGTCATCTGGTCATCTGGTCATCTGATCATCTTGTCATCTCGTCATCTCGTCATCTCGTCATCTTGTCATCTCGTCATCTCGTCGTATCGTCATCGTCTCGTCATCTCGTCACTGGTCATCTCGTCGTATCGTCATCGTCTCGTCATCTTGTAACCGGTCATCTCGTTATCTGGTCATCCGGTCATCTGGTTATCTGGTCATCCGGTCACCTGGTCATCTGGTCATCTGGTCATCTGGTCATCTGGTCATCTGGTCATCTGGTCATCTCGTCATCTTGTCATCTCATCATCTGGTCATCTGATCATCTGATCATCTGGTCATCTCGTCATCTGGTCATCTAGTCATCTGTTCATCTCGTCATCTTGTCATCTCGTCATCTCTTCATCTCGTCATCTCGTCATCTCGTCATCTCGTCATCTCGTCATCTTGTCATCTCGTCATCTCGTCATCTCGTCATCTCGTCATCTCGTCATCTGGTCATCTGGTCATCCGGTCACCTGGTCATCCGGTCATCTGGTCACATGGTCATCTCGTCATCTGGTCATCTGGTCATATGGTCATCTGGTCATCTGGTCATCTGGTCATCTGGTCATCTCGTCATCTGGTCATCTGGTCATCTGATCATCTGGTCATCTCGTCATCTGGTCATCTGGTCATTTGGTCATCTCATCATCTCGTCATCCCGTCATCTCGTCATCTCGTCATCTCGTCATCTTGTCATCTCGTCATCTCGTCATCTTGTCATCTCGTCATCTCGTCGTATCGTCATCGTCTCGTCATCTCGTCACTGGTCATCTCGTCGTTTCGTCATCGTCTCGTCATCTTGTAACTGGTCATCTCGTTATCTGGTCATCCGGTCATCTGGTTATATGGTCATTTGGTCATCTGGTCACCTGGTCATCTGGTCATCTGGTCATCTGGTCATCTGGTCATCTGGTCATCTCGTCATCTGGTCATCTGGTCATCTGGTCATCTGTTCATCTGGTCATCTGGTCATCTGGTCATCTGGTCATCTGATCATCTGGTTATCTCGTCATCTGGTCATCTAGTCATCCGGTCATCTATTCATGTGGTCATCTGGTCATCTGGTCATCTGGTCATCTGGTCATCTGGTCATCTGGTCATCTGGTCATCCGGTCATCCAGTTATCCGGTTATCTGTTCATCTTGTCATCTCGTCATCTGGTCATCTGGTCATCCGGTCATCTATTCATGTGGTCATCTGGTCATCTGGTCATCTGGTCATCTGGTCATCTGGTCATCTGGTCATCTGGTCATCTGATCATCTGGTCATCTCGTCATCCGGTCATCCGGTCATCTGGTCATCTCGTCATCTCGTCATCCCGTCATCTCGTCATCTCGTCATCTCGTCATCTCGTCATCTCGTCATCTCGTCATCCGATCATCTCGTCATCTCGTCATCTCGTCATCTCGTCATCTGTTCATCCGGTCATCTGGTCACCCAGTCATCTGCTCATCTGGTCATCTGGTCATTTGGTTATCTGGTCATCTGGTCATCCGGTCATCTGGTCATCTGGTCATCTGGTCATCTCGTCATCTTGTCATCTCGTCATCTTGTCATCTCGTCATCTCGTCATCTCGTCATCTCGTCATCTCGTCATCTCGTCATCTCGTCATCTCGTCATCTCGTCATCTGATCATCCGATCACCTGATCATCTCGTCATCTGGTCATCTCGTCATCAGGTCATCTCGTCATCAGGTCATCTTGTCATCTGGTCATCCAGTTATCCGGTTATCTGTTCATCTTGTAATCTCGTCATTTCGTCACCTCGGCATATCGTCATCTCGTCAACTCGTCAACTCGTCAACTCGTCATCTCGTCATCTCGTCATCTGGTCATCTGGTCATCTGGTCATCTGGTCATCTGGTCATCTGGTCATCTGGTCATCTGGTCATCTGGTCATCCGGTCATCCAGTTATCCGGTTATCTGTTCATCTTGTCATCTCGTCATCTGGTCATCTGGTCATCCGATCATCTATTCATGTGGTCATCTGGTCATCTGGTCATCTGGTCATCTGGTCATCTGGTCATCTGATCATCTGGTCATCTGATCATCTGGTCATCTCGTCATCCGGTCATCTGGTCATCTCGTCATCTCGTCATCCCGTCATCTCGTCATCTCGTCATCTCGTCATCTCGTCATCTCGTCATCTCGTCATCTCGTCATCTCGTCATCTCGTCATCTCGTCATCTCGTCATCTCGTCATCTCGTCATCTCGAAATCCGATCATCTCGTCATCTCGTCATCCGATCATCTCGTCATCTCGTCATCTCGTCATCTCGTCATCTGTTCATCCGGTCATCTGGTCACCCAGTCATCTGCTCATCTGGTCATCCGGTCATCTGGTCATCTGGTCATCTGGTCATCTGGTCATTTGGTTATCTGGTCATCCGGTCATCTGGTCATCTAATCATCTGGTCATCTGGTCATCTCGTCATATTGTCATCTCGTCATCTTGTCATCTCGTCATCTCGTCATCTCGTCATCTCGTCATCTCGTCATCTCGTCATCTCGTCATCTCGTCAACTCGTCATCTCGTCATCTCGTCATCTGATCATCCGATCACCTGATCATCTCGTCATCTGGTCATCTCGTCATCAGGTCATCTCGTCATCTCGTCATCTCGTCATCTCGTCATCTCGTCATCTCGTCATCTCGTCATCTCGTCATCTCGTCATCTCGTCATCTCGTCATCTCGTCATCTTGTCATCTCGTCATCTTGTCATCTCGTCATCTCGTCATCTCGTCGTCTCGTCATCGTCTCGTCATCGTCCCGTCATCTCGTCACTGGTCATCTCGTTATCTGGTCATCAGGTCATCTGATCATCCAATTATCTGGTCATCTGGTCATCTGGTCATCTGGTCATCTCGTCATGTGGTCATCTAGTTATCCGGTTATCTGTTCATCTTGTCATCTGGTCATCTCGTCATCTTGTCATCTCGTCATCTCGTCATCTCGTCATCTCGTCATCTCGTCATCTCGTCATCTCGTCATCTCGTCATCTCGTCATCTGGTCATCCGGTCATCTGGTCACCCGGTCATGTGGTCATCTGGTCATCTGGTCATCTGGTCATCTCGTCATCTGGTCATCTGGTCATCTGGTCATCTCGTCATCTCGTCATCTCGTCATCTCGTCATCTCGTCATCTTGTCATCTCGTCATCTCGTCATCTCGTCATCTTGTCATCTCGTCATCTCGTCATCGTCTAGTCATCTCGTCACTGGTCATCTCGTTATCTGGTCATCCGGTCATCTGGTCATCTGGTCATCTGGTCATCTGGTCATCTGGTCATCTGGTCATCTGGTCACCTGGTCATCTGGTCATCTGGTCATCTGGTCATCTGGTCATCTGGTCATCTGGTCATCTCCTCATCTGTTCACCTGGTCATCTGGTCATCTGGTCATCTGGTCATCTGGTCATCTGGTCATCTGTCCATCTGGTCAGCTGGTCATCTGGTCATCTGGTCATCTGGTCATCTGGTCATCTGTCCATCCGGTCATCTATTCATGTCGTCATCTGGTCATCTGGTCATCTGGTCATCTGGTCATCTGGTCATCTGGTCATCTGGTCATCTGGTCATCTGGTCATCTGGTCATCTGGTCATCTGGTCATCCGGTCATCTGGTCATCTGGTCATCTGGTCATCTGGTCATCCGGTCATCTGGTAATCTTGCCATCGTCTCGTCATCTGGTCATCTGGTCATCTGGTAATCTGGTAATCTGGTCATCTGGTCATCTGTTCATCTGGTCATCTGGTCATCTGGTCATCCGGTCATCTATTCATGTGGTCATCTGGTCATCTGGTCATCTGGTCATCTGGTCATCTGGTCATCTGGTCATCGTCTCGTCATTTGGTCAATCCGTTATCGCGTTATCTCGTCATCTCGTCATCTGGTCATCCGGTCATCTGGTCATCCGGTCATCTCGTCATCTGGGAATCTGGTCATCTGGTCCTCTGGTCGTCTCGTCATTGTCTCGTCATCTCGTCATCTGATCATCTGATCATCTGGTCATCTCGTCATCTCGTCATCTCGTCATCTCGTCATCTTGTCCTCTTGTCATCCGATCATCTCGTCATCTCGTCATCTGGTCATCCGGTCATCTGGTCACCCGGTCATCTGGTCACCCGGTCATCTGCTCATCTGGTCATCTGCTCATCTGGTCGGCTGGTCATCTCGTCATCTGGTCATCTGGTCATCTGGTCATCCGGTCATCTATTCATGTGGTCATCTGATCATCTGGTCGTCTGGTCATCTGGTCATCTCGTCATCTCGTCATCTTGTCATCTGGTCATCTGGTCATCTGGTCATCTGGTCATCTGGTCATCTGGTCATCTGGTCATCTGGTCATCTCGTCATCTGGTCATCTCGTCATCTGGTCATCTCGTCATATCGTCACCTCGTCATATCGTCATCTCGTCGACTCGTCAACTCGTCAACTCGTCATCTCGTCATCTGGTCATCTGGTCATCTGGTCATCTGGTCATCTGGTCATCTAATCATCTGGTCATCTCGTCATCTGGTCATCTGGTCATCTGATCATCTTGTCATCTCGTCATCTCGTCATCTCGTCATCTTGTCATCTCGTCATCTCGTCGTATCGTCATCGTCTCGTCATCTCGTCACTGGTCATCTCGTCGTATCGTCATCGTCTCGTCATCTTGTAACCGGTCATCTCGTTATCTGGTCATCCGGTCATCTGGTTATCTGGTCATCCGGTCACCTGGTCATCTGGTCATCTGGTCATCTGGTCATCTGGTCATCTGGTCATCTGGTCATCTCGTCATCTTGTCATCTCATCATCTGGTCATCTGATCATCTGATCATCTGGTCATCTCGTCATCTGGTCATCTAGTCATCTGTTCATCTCGTCATCTTGTCATCTCGTCATCTCTTCATCTCGTCATCTCGTCATCTCGTCATCTCGTCATCTCGTCATCTTGTCATCTCGTCATCTCGTCATCTCGTCATCTCGTCATCTCGTCATCTGGTCATCTGGTCATCCGGTCACCTGGTCATCCGGTCATCTGGTCACATGGTCATCTGGTCATCTGGTCATCTGGTCATCTGGTCATCTGGTCATCTGGTCATCCGGTCATCTATTCATGTGGTCATCTGGTCATCTGGTCATCTGGTCATCTGGTCATCTGGTCATCCGGTCATCTGGTCACCTGTTCATCTGATCATCTGGTCATCTCGTCATCTTGTCATCTCGTCATCTCGTCGTATCGTCATCATCTCGTCATCTCGTTCTCTGGTCATCCGGTCATCTGGTCATCTGGTCACCTGGTCATCTGGTCACCTAAACATCTGGTCATCTGGTCATCTGGTCATCTCGTCATCTCGTCATCTCGTTCTCTGGTCATCTGGTCATCTGGTCATCTGGTCACCTGGTCATCTGGTCACCTGGACGTCTGGTCATCTGGTCATCTGGTCATCTCGTCATCTCGTCATCTCGTCATCTCGTCATTTTGTCATCTTGTCATCTCGTCATCTGGTCATCTGGTCATCTGGTCATCCGGTCATCTATTCATGTGGTCATCTGGTCATCTGGTCCTCTGTTCGTCTCGTCATTGTCTCGTCATCTCGTCATCTGATCATCTGATCATCTGGTCATCTCGTCATCTCGTCATCTCGTCATCTCGTCATCTCGTCATCTCGTCATCTCGTCATCTCGTCATCTCGTCATCTTGTCCTCTCGTCATCCGATCATCTCGTCATCTCGTCATCTCGTCATCTGGTCATCTGGTCATCCGGTCATCTGGTCACCCGGTCATCTGGTCACCCGGTCATCTGCTCATCTGGTCATCTGCTCATCTGGTCGGCTGGTCATCTCGTCATCTGGTCGTCTAATCATTAGGTAATCTGGTCATCTCGTCATCTGATCATCCGGTCATCTGGTCATCTGTTCATCTGATCATCTGGTCATCTCGTCATCTTGTCATCTCGTCGTATCGTCATCGTCTCGTCATCTCGTTCTCTGGTCATCCGGTCATCTGGTCATCTGGTCACCTGGTCATCTGGTCACCCGGTCATCTGCTCATCTGGTCATCTGCTCATCTGGTCGGCTGGTCATCTCGTCATCTGGTCGTCTAATCATTAGGTAATCTGGTCATCTCGTCATCTGATCATCCGGTCATCTGGTCATCTGGTCATCTGGTCATCTCGTCATCTCGTCATCTCGTCATCTCGTTATCTGGTCACCTGGTCATCTGGTCATCTCGTCATCTCGTCTGTTGGAAAAGCTCAATGTGCATTCGCCCTGCGTGTTACGTTGCGCGTCGACGTTCTCGATGAGATGTACAAGCACGCGCATGCGCGAAAAAGCAAGGAGGAGATCACGATCGATGCGTCGTTCGACCGTGTTAGTTGCCTTCGAGAATCGTACGAGCAAAGTCTAGTCGAGTATACGCAGTACAAAATGAAATTATTATTCATTTATGAGTCATCTGGTCATCTGGTCATCTCGTCATCGTGTCATCTCGTCATCTTGTCATCTTGTCATCTTGTCATCTCGTCATCTCGTCATCTCGTCATCTCTTCATCTCGTCATCTCGTCATCTCGTCATCTCGTCATCTCGTCATCTCGTCATCTCGTCATCTCGTCATCTCGTCATCTTGTCATCTCGTCATCTTGTCATCTCGTCATCTCGTCATCTCGTCGTCTCGTCATCGTCTCGTCATCGTCCCGTCATCTCGTCACTGGTCATCTCGTTATCTGGTCATCAGGTCATCTGATCATCCAATTATCTGGTCATCTGGTCATCTGGTCATCTGGTCACCTGGTCATCTGGTCATCTGGTCATCTGATCATCTCGTCATGTGGTCATCGAGTTATCCGGTTATCTGTTCATCTCGTCATCGTGTCATCTCGTCATCTTGTCATCTTGTCATCTTGTCATCTCGTCATCTCGTCATCTCGTCATCTCGTCATCTCGTCATCTCGTCATCTCGTCATCTCGTCATCTCGTCATCTCGTCATCTCGTCATCTCGTCATCTCGTCATCTCGTCATCTCGTCATCTCGTCATCTCGTCATCTCGTCATCTCGTCATCTCGTCATCTCGTCATCTGGTCATCCGGTCATCTGGTCACCCGGTCATGTGGTCATCTGGTCATCTGGTCAGCCGGTCATCTGGTCACCCGGTCATCTGCTCATCTGGTCATCTGCTCATCTGGTCGGCTGGTCATCTCGTCATCTGGTCATCTGGTCATCTCGTCATCCGGTCATCTATTCATGTGGTCATCTGGTCATCTGGTCGCCTGGTCATCTGGTCATCTCGTCATCTCGTCATCTTGTCATCTGGTCATCTGGTCATCTGGTCATCTGGTCATCTGGTCATCTGGTCATCTGGTCATCTGGTCATCTTGTCATCTGGTCATCTCGTCATCTGGTCATCTCGTCATCTGGTCATCTCGTCATATCGTCACCTCGTCATATCGTCATCTCGTCGACTCGTCAACTCGTCAACTCGTCATCTCGTCATCTGGTCATCTGGTCATCTGGTCATCTGGTCATCTGGTCATCTAATCATCTGGTCATCTCGTCATCTGGTCATCTGGTCATCTGATCATCTGGTCATCTCGTCATCTGGTCATCTGGTCATCTGGTCATCTCATCATCTCGTCATCTCGTCATCTCGTCATCTCGTCATCTCGTCATCTTGTCATCTCGTCATCTCGTCATCTTGTCATCTCGTCATCTCGTGGTATCGTCATCGTCTCGTCATCTCGTCACTGGTCATCTCGTCGTATCGTCATCGTCTCGTCATCTTGTAACTGGTCATCTCGTTATCTGGTCATCCGGTCATCTGGTTATCTGGTCATCCGGTCACCTGGTCATCTGGTCATCTGGTCATCTGGTCATCTGGTCGTCTAATCATCTGGTAATCTGGTCATCTCGTCATCTGATCATCCGGTCATCTGGTCATCTGTTCATCTGATCATCTGGTCATCTCGTCATCTTGTCATCTCGTCGTATCGTCATCGTCTCGTCATCTCGTTCTCTGGTCATCCGGTCATCTGGTCATCTGGTCACCTGGTCATCTGGTCACCTGGTCATCTGGTCATCTGGTCATCTGGTCATCTGGTCATCTCGTCATCTCGTCATCTCGTCATCTCGTTATCTGGTCACCTGGTCATCTGGTCATCTCGTCATCTCGTCTGTTGGAAAAGCTCAATGTGCATTCGCCCTGCGTGTTACATTGCGCGTCGACGTTCTCGATGAGATGTACAAGCACGCGCATGCGCGAAAAAGCAAGGAGGAGATCACGATCGATGCGTCGTTCGACCGTGTTAGTTGCCTTCGAGAATCGTACGAGCAAAGTCTAGTCGAGTATACGCAGTACAAAATGAAATTATTATTCATTTATGAGTCATCTGGTCATCTGGTCATCTCGTCATCGTGTCATCTCGTCATCTTGTCATCTTGTCATCTTGTCATCTCGTCATCTCGTCATCTCGTCATCTCGTCATCTCGTCATCTCGTCATCTCGTCATCTCGTCATCTCGTCATCTCGTCATCTCGTCATCTCGTCATCTCGTCATCTCGTCATCTTGTCATCTCGTCATCTTGTCATCTCGTCATCTCGTCATCTCGTCGTCTCGTCATCGTCTCGTCATCGTCCCGTCATCTCGTCACTGGTCATCTCGTTATCTGGTCATCAGGTCATCTGATCATCCAATTATCTGGTCATCTGGTCATCTGGTCATCTGGTCACCTGGTCATCTGGTCATCTGGTCATCTGATCATCTCGTCATGTGGTCATCGAGTTATCCGGTTATCTGTTCATCTCGTCATCGTGTCATCTCGTCATCTTGTCATCTTGTCATCTTGTCATCTCGTCATCTCGTCATCTCGTCATCTCGTCATCTCGTCATCTCGTCATCTCGTCATCTCGTCATCTCGTCATCTCGTCATCTCGTCATCTCGTCATCTCGTCATCTCGTCATCTCGTCATCTCGTCATCTCGTCATCTCGTCATCTGGTCATCCGGTCATCTGGTCATCCGGTCATCTGGTCACCCGGTCATGTGGTCATCTGGTCATCTGGTCACCCGGTCATCTGGTCACCCGGTCATCTGCTCATCTGGTCATCTGCTCATCTGGTCGGCTGGTCATCTCGTCATCTGGTCATCTGGTCATCTCGTCATCCGGTCATCTATTCATGTGGTCATCTGGTCATCTGGTCGCCTGGTCATCTGGTCATCTCGTCATCTCGTCATCTTGTCATCTGGTCATCTGGTCATCTGGTCATCTGGTCATCTGGTCATCTGGTCATCTGGTCATCTGGTCATCTTGTCATCTGGTCATCTCGTCGTCTGGTCATCTCGTCATCTGGTCATCTCGTCATATCGTCACCTCGTCATATCGTCATCTCGTCGACTCGTCAACTCGTCAACTCGTCATCTCGTCATCTGGTCATCTGGTCATCTGGTCATCTGGTCATCTGGTCATCTAATCATCTGGTCATCTCGTCATCTGGTCATCTGGTCATCTGATCATCTGGTCATCTCGTCATCTGGTCATCTGGTCATCTGGTCATCTCATCATCTCGTCATCTCGTCATCTCGTCATCTCGTCATCTCGTCATCTTGTCATCTCGTCATCTCGTCATCTTGTCATCTCGTCATCTCGTCGTATCGTCATCGTCTCGTCATCTCGTCACTGGTCATCTCGTCGTATCGTCATCGTCTCGTCATCTTGTAACTGGTCATCTCGTTATCTGGTCATCCGGTCATCTGGTTATCTGGTCATCCGGTCACCTGGTCATCTGGTCATCTGGTCATCTGGTCATCTGGTCATCTGGTCATCTGGTCATCTCGTCATCTTGTCATCTCGTCATCTGGTCATCTCGTCATCTTGTCATCTGGTCATCTTGTCATCTCGTCATCTTGTCATCTCGTCATCTCGTCATCTCGTCATCTCGTCATCTCGTCATCTCGTCATCTGGTCATCTGGTCATCCGGTCATCTGGTCATCCGGTCATCTGGTCACCCGGTCATCTGGTCATCTGGTCATCTGGTCATCTCGTCATCTCGTCATCTGGTCATCTGGTCATCTGGTCATCCGGTCATCTATCCATGTGGTCATCTGGTCATCTAGTCATCTGGTCATCTGGTCATCTGGTCATCCGGTCATCTGGTCACCTGTTCATCTGATCATCTGGTCATCTCGTCATCTTGTCATCTCGTCATCTCGTCGTATCGTCATCATCTCGTCATCTCGTTCTCTGGTCATCCGGTCATCTGGTCATCTGGTCACCTGGTCATCTGGTCACCTGGACATCTGGTCATCTGGTCATCTGGTCATCTCGTCATCTCGTCATCTCGTCATCTCGTCATTTTGTCATCTTGTCATCTCGTCATCTGGTCATCTGGTCATCTGGTCATCCGGTCATCTGGTCACCCGGTCACCCGGTCATCTGGTCATCTGTTCATCTGGTCATCTGGTCATCTCGTCATCTGGTCATCTGGTCATCTGGTCATCTTGTCATCTGGTCATCTAGTCATCTGGTCATCTGGTCATCTGGTCATCTGGTCATCCGGTCATCTGGTCATCTGGTCATCTGGTCATCTGGTCATCTGGTCATCCGGTCATCTGTTAATCTTGCCATCGTCTCGTCATCTGGTCATCTGGTCATCTGGTAATCTGGTCATCTGGTCATCTGATCATCTGGTCATCGTCTCGTCATCTGTTCCCGTCATCGCGTTATCTCGTCATCTCGTCATCTCGTCATCTGGTCATCCGGTCATCTCGTCATCTGGCAATCTGGTCATCTGGTCCTCTGGTCGTCTCGTGATTGTCTCTTCATCTCGTTATCTCGTCATCTGATCATCTGATCATCTGATCATCTGGTCATCTCGTCATCTGGTCATCTCGTCATCTGTTCATCTCGTCATCTTGTCATCTCGTCATCTCGTCATCTCGTCATCTCGCCATCTCGTCATCTCGTCATCTTGTCATCTGGTCATTTCGTTATCTCGTCATCTCGTCATATGGTCATCCGATCATCTCGTCATCTCGTCATCTCGTCATCTGGTCATCTGGTCATCCGGTCATCTGGTCACTCGATCATCTGGTCATCTGGTCATCCGGTCATCTGGTCATCTGGTCATCTCGTCATATGGTCATCTGGTCATCTGGTCATCCGGTCATCTATTCATGTGGTCATCTGGTCATCTGGTCATCTGGTCATCTGGTCATCTGGTCATCTGGTCATCTGGTCATCTGGTCATCTGGTCATCTGGTCATCTGGTCATCTGGTCATCTGGTCATCTGGTCATCTGGTCATCCGGTGATCTGGTCATCTGTTCATCTGATCATCTGGTCATCTCGTCATCTTGTCATATCGTCATCTCGTCGTATCGTCATCGTCTCGTCATCTCGTTCTCTGGTCATCCGGTCATCTGGTCATCTGGTCACCTGGTCATCTGGTCACCTGGTCATCTGGTCATCTGGTCATCTGGTCATCTCGTCATCTCGTCATCTCGTCATCTCGTTATCTGGTCACCTGGTCATCTGGTCATCTCGTCATCTCGTCTGTTGGAAAAGCTCAATGTGCATTCGCCCTGCGTGTTGCGTTGCGCGTCGACGTTCTCGATGAGATGTACAAGCACGCGCATGCGCGAAAAAGCAAGGAGGAGATCACGATCGATGCGTCGTTCGACCGTGTTAGTTGCCTTCGAGCATCGTACGAGCAAAGTCTAGTCGAGTATACGCAGTACAAAATTAAATTATTATTCATTTATGAGTCATCTGGTCATCTCGTCATCGTGTCATCTCGTCATCTCGTCATCTCGTCATCTCGTCATCTCGTCATCTGGTCACCTGGTCATCTGATCATCTGGTCATCTGGTCATCTGGTCATCTGGTCATCTGGCCATCTCGTCATCTCGTCATGTTGTCATCTCGTCATCTGGTCATCCAGTCATCTGGTCATCTGGTCATCTGGTCATCTGGGCGTCTCGTCATCTTGTCATCTCGTTATCTTGTCATCTCGTCATCTCGTCATCTCGTCATCTCGTCATCTCGTCATCTTGTCATCTCGTCATCTCGTCATCTCGTCATCTGATCATCTGATCATCTGATCATCTCGTCATCTGGTCATCTCGTCATCAGGTCATCTCGTCATCAGGTCATCTCGTCATCTGGTCATCCAGTTATCCGGTTATCTGTTCATCTCGTAATCTCGTCATTTCGTCACCTCGTCATATCGTCATCTCGTCAACTCGTCAACTCGTCAACTCGTCATCTCGTCATTTCGTCATCTGGTCATCTGTTCATCTGGTCATCTGGTCATCTGTCCATCTGGTCAGCTGGTCATCTGGTCATGCGGTCATCTATTCATGTCGTCATCTGGTCATCTGGTCATCTGGTCATCTGGTCATCTGGTCATCTGGTCATCTGGTCATCTGGTCATCTGGTCATCTGGTCATCCGGTCATCTGGTCATCTGGTCATCTGGTCATCTGGTCATCCGGTCATCTGGTTATCTTGCCATCGTCTCGTCATCTGGTCATCTGGTCATCTGGTAATCTGGTAATCTGGTCATCTGGTCATCTGGTCATCTGGTCATCTGGTCATCTGGTCATCTGGTCATCTGGTCATCTGGTCATCTGGTCATCTGGTCATCTGGTCATCTGGTCATCTGGTCATCCGGTCATCTGGTCATCTGGTCATCTGGTCATCTGGTCATCCGGTCATCTGGTTATCTTGCCATCGTCTCGTCATCTGGTCATCTGGTCATCTGGTAATCTGGTAATCTGGTCATCTCGTCATCCGGTCGTCTAATCATCTGGTAATCTGGTCATCTGGTCATCTGATTATCCGGTCATCTGGTCATCTGTTCATCTGATCATCTGGTCATCTCGTCATCTCGTCATCTTGTCCTCTCGTCATTCGATCATCTCGTCATCTCGTCATCTCGTCATCTGGTCATCTGGTCATCCGGTCATCTGGTCACCCGGTCATCTGGTCACCCGGTCATCTGCTCATCTGGTCATCTGCTCATCTGGTCGGCTGGTCATCTCGTCATCTGGTCATCTGGTCATCTGGTCATCCGGTCATCTATTCATGTGGTTATCTGGTCATCTGGTCATCTCGTCATCTCGTCATCTTGTCATCTGGTCATCTGGTCATCTGGTCATCTGGTCATCTGGTCATCTGGTCATCTGGTCATCTGGTCATCTGGTCATCTGGTCATCTCGTCATCTGGTCATCTCGTCATCTCGTCATCTCGTCATCTCGTCATCTCGTCATCTTGTCCTCTCGTCATCCGATCATCTCGTCATCTGATCATCTGGTCATCCGGTCATCTGGTCACCTGGTCATCTGGTCACCCGGTCATCTGCTCATCCGCTCATCTGCTCATCTGGTTGGCTGGTCATCTCGTCATTTGGTCATCTGGTCATCTGGTCATCCGGTCATCTATTCATGTGGTCATCTGGTCATCTGGTCGTCTGGTCATCTGGTCATCTCGTCATCTCGTCATCTTGTCATCTGGTCATCTCGTCATATCGTCACCTCGTCATATCGTCATCTCGTCGACTCGTCAACTCGTCAACTCGTCATCTCGTCATCTGGTCATCTGGTCATATGGTCATCTGGTCATCTGGTCATCTGGTCATCTGGTCATCTCGTCATCTGGTCATCTGGTCATCTGATCATCTGGTCATCTCGTCATCTGGTCATCTGGTCATTTGGTCATCTCATCATCTCGTCATCCCGTCATCTCGTCATCTCGTCATCTCGTCATCTTGTCATCTCGTCATCTCGTCATCTTGTCATCTCGTCATCTCGTCGTATCGTCATCGTCTCGTCATCTCGTCACTGGTCATCTCGTCGTTTCGTCATCGTCTCGTCATCTTGTAACTGGTCATCTCGTAATCTGGTCATCCGGTCATCTGGTTATATGGTCATTTGGTCATCTGGTCACCTGGTCATCTGGTCATCTGGTCATCTGGTCATCTGGTCATCTGGTCATCTCGTCATCTGGTCATCTCGTCATCTGGTCATCTGTTCATCTGGTCATCTGGTCATCTGGTCATCTGGTCATCTGATCATCTGGTCATCTCGTCATCTGGTCATCTAGTCATCCGGTCATCTATTCATGTGGTCATCTGGTCATCTGGTCATCTGGTCATCTGGTCATCTGGTCATCTGGTCATCTGGTCATCCGGTCATCCAGTTATCCGGTTATCTGTTCATCTTGTCATCTCGTCATCTGTTCATCTTGTCATCTCGTCATCTGGTCATCTGGTCATCCGGTCATCTATTCATGTGGTCATCTGGTCATCTGTTCATCTGGTCATCTGGTCATCTGGTCATCTGATCATCTGGTCATCTCGTCATCCGGTCATCTGGTCATCTCGTCATCTCGTCATCCCGTCATCTCGTCATCTCGTCATCTCGTCATCTCGTCATCTCGTCATCCGATCATCTCGTCATCTCGTCATCTCGTCATCTCGTCATCTGTTCATCCGGTCATCTGGTCACCCAGTCATCTGCTCATCTGGTCATCTGGTCATCTGGTCATCTGGTCATTTGGTTATCTGGTCATCTGGTCATCCGGTCATCTGGTCATCTGATCATCTGGTCATCTCGTCATCCGGTCATCTGGTCATCTCGTCATCTCGTCATCCCGTCATCTCGTCATCTCGTCATCTCGTCATCTCGTCATCTCGTCATCTCGTCATCTCGTCATCTCGTCATCTCGTCATCTCGTCATCTCGTCATCTCGTCATCTCGTCATCTCGTCATCTCGAAATCCGATCATCTCGTCATCTCGTCATCCGATCATCTCGTCATCTCGTCATCTCGTCATCTCGTCATCTCGTCATCTCGTCATCTGTTCATCCGGTCATCTGGTCACCCAGTCATCTGCTCATCTGGTCATACGGTCATCTGGTCATCTGGTCATCTGGTCATCTGGTCATTTGGTTATCTGGTCATCCGGTCATCTGGTCATCTAATCATCTGGTCATCTGGTCATCTCGTCATATTGTCATCTCGTCATCTTGTCATCTCGTCATCTCGTCATCTCGTCATCTCGTCATCTCGTCATCTCGTCATCTCGTCATCTCGTCATCTCGTCATCTCGTCATCTCGTCATCTCGTCATCTCGTCATCTGATCATCCGATCACCTGATCATCTCGTCATCTGGTCATCTCGTCATCAGGTCATCTCGTCATCAGGTCATCTTGTCATCTGGTCATCCAGTTATCCGGTTATCTGTTCATCTTGTAATCTCGTCATTTCGTCACCTCGTCATATCGTCATCTCGTCAACTCGTCAACTCGTCAACTCGTCATCTCGTCATCTCGTCATCTGGTCATCTGGTCATCTGGTCATCTGGTCATCTGGTCATCTGGTCATCTGGTCATGTGGTCATCCAGTTATCCGGTTATCTGTTCATCTTGTAATCTCGTCATTTCGTCACCTCGTCATATCGTCATCTCGTCAACTCGTCAACTCGTCAACTCGTCATCTCGTCATCTGGTCATCTGGTCATCCGATCATCTATTCATGTGGTCATCTGGTCATCTGGTCATCTGGTCATCTGGTCATCTGGTCATCTGATCATTTGGTCATCTCGTCATCCGGTCATCTGGTCATCTCGTCATCTCGTCATCTCGTCATCTCGTCATCTCGTCATCTCGTCATCTCGTCATCTCGTCATCTCGTCATCTCGTCATCTCGTCATCTCGTCATCTCGTCATCCGATCATCTCGTCATCTCGTCATCCGATCATCTCGTCATCTCGTCATCTCGTCAGCTCGTCATCTGTTCATACGGTCATCTGGTC
Source organism: Dyspetes luteomarginatus (assembly GCA_963669185.1). Taxonomy (NCBI): domain Eukaryota; kingdom Metazoa; phylum Arthropoda; class Insecta; order Hymenoptera; family Ichneumonidae; genus Dyspetes; species Dyspetes luteomarginatus. The sequence goes on from OY769906.1 coordinate 11,697,694, forward strand.
GCCCAGTCATCTGGTCATCTGGTCATCTGGTCATCTGGTCATCTGGTCATCTGGTAATCTGGTCATCTGGTTATCTGGTCATCTGGTCATCTGGTCATCTGGTCATCTGGTCATCTGGTCATCTGGTCAGCTGGTCATCTGGTCATCTCGTCATCTCGTGATCTTGACATCTCGTCATCTGGTCATCTGTTCATCTGGTCATCTGGTCATCTGGTCATCTCGTCATCTTGTCATCTCGTCATCTCGTCATCTCGTCGTCTCGTCATCGTCTCGTCATCGTCCCGTCATCTCGGCACTGGTCATCTCGTTATCTGGTCATCAGGTCATCTGATCATCCAATTATCTGGTCATCTGGTCATCTGGTCATCTGGTCACCTGGTCATCTGGTCATCTGGTCATCTGGTCATCTCGTCATGTGGTCATCTAGTTATCCGGTTATCTGTTCATCTTGTCATCTGGTCATCTCGTCATCTCGTCATCTTGTCATCTCGTCATCTCGTCATCTCGTCATCTCGTCATCTCGTCATCTCGTCATCTCGTCATCTCGTCATCTCGTCATCTCGTCATCTCGTCATCTCGTCATCTGGTCATCCGGTCATCTGGTCACCCGGTCATGTGGTCATCTGGTCATCTGGTCATCTGGTCATCTCGTCATCTGGTCATCTGGTCATCTGGTCATCTCGTCATCTCGTCATCTGGTCATCTGGTCATCTGGTCATCTGGTCATCTCATCATCTCGTCATCTCGTCATCTCGTCATCTCGTCATCTCGTCATCTTGTCATCTCGTCATCTCGTCATCTCGTCATCTTGTCATCTCGTCATCTGGTCATCTGGTCATCCGGTCATCTGGTCACCCGATCATCTGGTCATCTGGTCATCCAGTCATCTGGTCATCTGGTCATCTGGTCATCTGGTCATCTGGTCGTCTCGTCATGTGGTCATCTAGTTATCCGGTTATCTGTTCAACTTGTCATCTGGTCATCTCGTCATCTCGTCATCTCGTCATCTCGTCATCTCGTCATCTCGTCATCTTGTCATCTCGTCATCTCGTCATCTCGTCATCTCGACTTCTCGTCATCTCGTCATCTCGTCATCTGGTCATTTCGTTATCTCGTCATCTCGTCATATAGTCATCCGATCATCTCGTCATCTCGTCATCTCGTCATCTGGTCATCTGGTCATCCGGTCATCTGGTCACCCGATCATCTGGTCATCTGGTCATCTGGTCATCTGGTCATCTGGTCATCTCGTCATATGGTCATCTGGTCATCTGGTCATCCGGTCATCTATTCATGTGGTCATCTGGTCATCTGGTCATCTGGTCATCTGGTCATCTGGTCATCTGGTCATCTGGTCATCTGGTCATCTAGTGATCCGGTCATCTGGTCATCTGGTCATCCGGTCATCTGGTCATCTGTTCATCTGATCATCTGGTCATCTCGTCATCTTGTCATATCGTCATCTCGTCGTATCGTCATCGTCTCGTCATCTCGTTCTCTGGTCATCCGGTCATCTAGTCATCTGGTCACCTGGTCATCTGGTCACCTGGTCATCTGGTCATCTGGTCATCTGGTCATCTCGTCATCTGGTCATCTCGTCATCTCGTTATCTGGTCACCTGGTCATCTGGTCATCTCGTCATCTCGTCTGTTGGAAAAGCTCAATGTGCATTCGCCCTGCGTGTTGCGTTGCGCGTCGACGTTCTCGATGAGATGTACAAGCACGCGCATGCGCGAAGAAGCAAGGAGGAGATCACGATCGATGCGTCGTTCGACCGTGTTAGTTGCCTTCGAGCATCGTACGAGCAAAGTCTAGTCGAGTATACGCAGTACAAAATGAAATTATTATTCATTTATGAGTCATCTGGTCATCTGGTCATCTCGTCATCGTGTCATCTCGTCATCTCGTCATCTCGTCATCTCGTCATCTCGTCATCTGGTCACCTGGTCATCTGATCATCTGGTCATCTGGTCATCTGGTCATCTGGTCATCTGGTCATCTCGTCATCTCGTCATCTCGTCATCTTGTCATCTCGTCATCTGGTCATCCGGTCATCTGGTCATCTGGTCATCTGGTCATCTGAGCGTCTCGTCATCTTGTCATCTCGTCATCTCGTCATCTCGTCATCTCGTCATCTTGTCATCTCGTCATCTCGTCATCTCGTCATCTCGTCATCTGATCATCCGATCATCTGATGATCTCGTCATCTGGTCATCTCGTCATCAGGTCATCTCGTCATCAGGTCATCTTGTCATCTGGTCATCCAGTTATCCGGTTATCTGTTCATCTTGTAATCTCGTCATTTCGTCACCTCGTCATATCGTCATCTCATCATATCGTCATCTCGTCAACTCGTCAACTCGTCAACTCGTCATCTCGTCATCTCGTCATCTGGTCATCTGGTCATCTGGTCATCTGGTCATCCGGTCATCCAGTTATCCGGTTATCTGTTCATCTTGTCATCTCGTCATCTGGTCATCTGGTCATCCGATCATCTATTCATGTGGTCATCTGGTCATCTGGTCATCTGGTCATCTGGTCATCTGGTCATCTGATCATCTGGTCATCTGATCATCTGGTCATCTCGTCATCCAATCATCTGGTCATCTCGTCATCTCGTCATCCCGTCATCTCGTCATCTCGTCATCTCGTCATCTCGTCATCTCGTCATCTCGTCATCTCGTCATCTCGTCATCTCGTCATCTCGTCATCTCGTCATCTCGTCATCTCGTCATCCGATCATCTCGTCATCTCGTCATCCGATCATCTCGTCATCTCGTCATCTCGTCATCTGTTCATCCGGTCATCTGGTCACCCAGTCATCTGCTCATCTGGTCATCTGGTCATCTGGTCATCTGGTCATCTGATCATCTGGTCATTTGGTTATCTGGTCATCTGGTCATCTGGTCATCTGATCATCTGGTCATCTGGTCATCTCGTCATCTTGTCATCTCGTCATCTTGTCATCTCGTCATCTCGTCATCTCGTCATCTCGTCATCTCGTCATCTCGTCATCTCGTCATCTCGTCATCTGATCATCCGATCACCTGATCATCTCGTCATCTGGTCATCTCGTCATCAGGTCATCTCGTCATCAGGTCATCTTGTCATCTGGTCATCCAGTTATCCGGTTATCTGTTCATCTTGTAATCTCGTCATTTCGTCACCTCGTCATATCGTCATCTCGTCAACTCGTCAACTCGTCAACTCGTCATCTCGTCATCTCGTCATCTGGTCATCTGGTCATCTGGTCATCTGGTCATCTGGTCATCTGGTCATCTGGTCATCCGGTCATCCAGTTATCCGGTTATCTGTTCATCTTGTCATCTCGTCATCTGGTCATCTGGTCATCCGATCATCTATTCATGTGGTCATCTGGTCATCTGGTCATCTGGTCATCCGGTCATCTGGTCATCTGATCATCTGGTCATCTCGTCATCCGGTCATCTGGTCATCTCGTCATCTCGTCATCTCGTCATCTCGTCATCTCGTCATCTCGTCATCTCGTCATCTCGTCATCCGATCATCTCGTCATCTCGTCATCCGATCATCTCGTCATCTCGTCATCTCGTCATCTCGTCATCTGTTCATACGGTCATCTGGTCACCCAGTCATCTGGTCATCTGGTCATCTGGTCATCTGGTCATCTGGTCATCTGGTCATCTGGTCATCTGGTTATCTGGTCATCTGGTCATCTGGTCATCTGGTCATCTGGTCATCTGGTCATCTGGTCAGCTGGTCATCTGGTCATCTCGTCATCTCGTGATCTTGACATCTCGTCATCTGGTCATCTGTTCATCCGGTCATCTGGTCATCTGGTCATCTCGTCATCTTGTCATCTCGTCATCTCGTCATCTCGTCGTCACGTCATCGTCTCGTCATCGTCCCGTCATCTCGTCACTGGTCATCTCGTTATCTGGTCATCAGGTCATCTGATCATCCAATTATCTGGTCATCTGGTCATCTGGTCATCTGGTCACCTGATCATCTGGTCATCTGGTCATCTGGTCATCTCGTCATGTGGTCATCTAGTTATCCGGTTATCTGTTCATCTTGTCATCTGGTCATCTCGTCATCTCGTCATCTTGTCATCTCGTCATCTCGTCATCTCGTCATCTCGTCATCTCGTCATCTCGTCATCTCGTCATCTCGTCATCTCGTCATCTCGTCATCTCGTCATCTCGTCATCTCGTCATCTCGTCATCTGGTCATCCGGTCATCTGGTCACCCGGTCATGTGGTCATCTGGTCATCTGGTCATCTGGTCATCTGGTCATCTGGTCATCTCGTCATCTGGTCATCTGGTCATCTGGTCATCTCGTCATCTCGTCATCTGGTCATCTGGTCATCTGGTCATCTCATCATCTCGTCATCTCGTCATCTCGTCATCTCGTCATCTCGTCATCTTGTCATCTCGTCATCTCGTCATCTCGTCGTCTTGTCATCTCGTCATCTCGTCATCGTCTAGTCATCTCGTCACTGGTCATCTCGTTATCTGGTCATCCGGTCATCTGGTCATCTGGTCATCTGGTCATCTGGTCATCTGGTCATCTGATCATCCGGTCACCTGGTCATCTGGTCATCTGGTCGTCTGTTCATCTGGTCATCTCGTCATCTCGTCATCTTGTCATCTGGTCATCTGGTCATCTGGTCATCTGGTCATCTGGTCATCTGGTCATCTGGTCATCTGGTCATATGGTCATCTCGTCATCTCGCCATCTCGTCATCTGGTCATCTCGTCATCTCGTCATCTTGTCACCTGGTCACCTGGTCATCTGGTCATCTGGTCATCTGGTCATCTCGTCATCTGGTCATCTGGTCATCCGGTCATCCATTCATGTGGTCATCTGGTCATCTGGTCATCCGGTCATCTGGTCATCTGGTCATCTGGTCATCTGGTCATCTGGTCATCCGGTCATCCGGTCACCTGGTCATCTGGTCATCTGGTCGTCTGGTCATCTGGTCATCTCGTCATCTCGTCATCTTGTCATCTGGTCATCTGGTCATCTGGTCATCTGGTCATCTGGTCATCTGGTCATCTGGTCATCTCGTCATATCGTCACCTCGTCATATCGTCATCTCGTCAACTCGTCAACTCGTCATCTCGTCATCTCGTCATCTCGTCATCTCGTCATCTTGTCATCTCGTCATCTCGTCATCTTGTCATCTCGTCATCTCGTCGTATCGTCATCGTCTCGTCATCTCGTCACTGGTCATCTCGACGTATCGTCATCATCTCTTCATCTCGTCATCTCGTCATCTCGTCATCCGATCATCTCGTCATCTCGTCATCTCGTCATCTGGTCATCTGGTCATCCAGGCATCTGGTCATCCGGTCATCTGGTCATCTCGTCATCCAATCATCTGGTCATCTCGTCATCTCGTCATCTCGTCATCTCGTCATCTCGTCATCTCGTCATCTCGTCATCTCGTCATCTCGTCATCTCGTCATCTCGTCATCTCGTCATCTCGTCATCTGATCATCCGATCATCTGATGATCTCGTCATCTGGTCATCTCGTCATCAGGTCATCTCGTCATCAGGTCATCTTGTCATCTGGTCATCCAGTTATCCGGTTATCTGTTCATCTTGTAATCTCGTCATTTCGTCACCTCGTCATATCGTCATCTCGTCAACTCGTCAACTCGTCAACTCGTCATCTCGTCATCTCGTCATCTGGTCATCTGGTCATCTGGTCATCTGGTCATCTGGTCATCTGGTCATCTGGTCATCTGGTCATCTGGTCATCCGGTCATCCAGTTATCCGGTTATCTGTTCATCTTGTCATCTCGTCATCTGGTCATCTGGTCATCCGATCATCTATTCATGTGGTCATCTGGTCATCTGGTCATCTGGTCATCTGGTCATCTGGTCATCTGATCATCTGGTCATCTGATCATCTTGTCATCTCGTCATCTCGTCATCTCGTCATCTCGTCATCTCGTCATCTCGTCATCTCGTCATCTCGTCATCTCGTCATCTGATCATCCGATCATCTGATGATCTCGTCATCTGGTCATCTCGTCGTCAGGTCATCTCGTCATCAGGTCATCTCGTCATCAGGTCATCTTGTCATCTGGTCATCCAGTTATCCGGTTATCTGTTCATCTTGTAATCTCTTCATTTCGTCACCTCGTCATATCGTCATCTCGTCAACTCGTTAACTCGTCAACTCGTCATCTCGTCATCTCGTCATCTGGTCATCTGGTCATCTGGTCATCTGGTCATCTGGTCATCTGGTCATCTGGTCATCTGGTCATCTGGTCATCCGGTCATCCAGTTATCCGGTTATCTGTTCATCTTGTCATCTCGTCATCTGGTCATCTGGTCATCCGATCATCTATTCATGTGGTCATCTGGTCATCTGGTCATCTGGTCATCTGGTCATCTGGTCATCTGATCATCTGGTCATCTGATCATCTGGTCATCTCGTCATCCGGTCATCTGGTCATCTCGTCATCTCGTCATCCCGTCATCTCGTCATCTCGTCATCTCGTCATCTCGTCATCTCGTCATCTCGTCATCTCGTCATCTCGTCATCTCGTCATCTCGTCATCTCGTCATCTCGTCATCTCGTCATCTCGTCATCTGATCATCTCGTCATCTCGTCATCCGATCATCTCGTCATCTCGTCATCTCGTCATCTCGTCATCTGTTCATCCGGTCATCTGGTCACCCAGTCATCTGCTCATCTGGTCATCTGGTCATCTGGTCATCTGGTCATCTGGTCATCTGGTCATTTGGTTATCTGGTCATCTGGTCATCTGGTCATCTGGTCATCTGTTCATCTGGTCATCTCGTCATCTTGTCATCTCGTCATCTTGTCATCTCGTCATCTCGTCATCTCGTCATCTCGTCATCTCGTCATCTCGTCATCTCGTCATCTCGTCATCTCGTCATCTGATCATCCGATCACCTGATCATCTCGTCATCTGGTCATCTCGTCATCAGGTCATCTCGTCATCAGGTCATCTTGTCATCTGGTCATCCAGTTATCCGGTTATCTGTTCATCTTGTAATCTCGTCATTTCGTCACCTCGTCATATCGTCATCTCGTCAACTCGTCAACTCGTCAACTCGTCATCTCGTCATCTCGTCATCTGGTCATCTGGTCATCTGCTCATCTGGTCATCTGGTCATCTGGTCATCTGGTCATCCGGTCATCCAGTTATCCGGTTATCTGTTCATCTTGTCATCTGGTCATCTGGTCATCTGGTCATCCAATTATCTGGTCATCTGGTCATCTGGTCATCTGGTCACCTGGTCATCTGGTCATCTGGTCATCTGGTTATCTCGTCATGTGGTCATCTAGTTATCTGGTTATCTGTTCATCTTGTCATCTGGTCATCTCGTCATCTCGTCATCTTGTCATCTCGTCATCTCGTCATCTCGTCATCTCGTCATCTCGTCATCTCGTCATCTCGTCATCTCGTCATCTCGTCATCTCGTCATCTCGTCATCTCGTCATCTCGTCATCTCGTCATCTCGTCATCTGGTCATCCGGTCATCTGGTCACCCGGTCATGTGGTCATCTGGTCATCTGGTCATCTGGTCATCTCGTCATCTGGTCATCTGGTCATCTGGTCATCTCGTCATCTCGTCATCTGGTCATCTGGTCATCTGGTCATCTCATCATCTCGTCATCTCGTCATCTCGTCATCTCGTCATCTCGTCATCTTGTCATCTCGTCATCTCGTCATCTTGTCATCTCGTCATCTCGTCATCGTCTAGTCATCTCGTCACTAGTCATCTCGTTATCTGGTCATCCGGTCATCTGGTCATCTGGTCATCTGGTCATCTGGTCATCTGGTCATCCGGTCACCTGGTCATCTGGTCATCTGGTCGTCTGTTCATCTGGTCATCTCGTCATCTCGTCATCTTGTCATCTGGTCATCTGGTCATCTGGTCATCTGGTCATCTGGTCATCTCGTCATATCGTCATCTCGTCAACTCGTCAACTCGTCATCTCGTCATCTCGTCATCTCGTCATCTCGTCATCTTGTCATCTCGTCATCTCGTCATCTTGTCATCTCGTCATCTCGTCGTATCGTCATCGTCTCGTCATCTTGTCACTGGTCATCTCGTCGTATAGTCATCGTCTCGTCATCTCGTCACTGGTCATCTCGTTATCTGGTCATCCGGTCATCTGGTTATCTGGTCATCTGGTCATCTGGTCATCTGGTCATCTGGTCATCCGGTCATCCGGTCACCTGGTCATCTGGTCATCTGGTCATCTCGTCATCTCGTCATCTTGTCATCTGGTCATCTGGTCATCTGGTCATCTGGTCATCTGGTCATCTGGTCATCTGGTCATCCGGTCATCTGGTCATCTGGTCATCTGGTCATCTCGTCATCTCGTCATCTTGTCATCTGGTCATCTGGTCATCTGGTCATCTGGTCATCTGGTCATCTGGTCATCTGGTCATCTGGTCATCTCGTCATATCGTCACCTCGTCATATCGTCATCTCGTCAACTCGTCAACTCGTCATCTCGTCATCTCGTCATCTCGTCATCTCGTCATCTTGTCATCTCGTCATCTCGTCATCTTGTCATCTCGTCATCTCGTCGTATCGTCATCGTCTCGTCATCTCGTCACTGGTCATCTCGACGTATCGTCATCATCTCGTCATCTCGTCATCTCGTCATCTCGTCATCCGATCATCTCGTCATCTCGTCATCTCGTCATCTGGTCATCTGGTCATCCAGGCATCTGGTCATCCGGTCATCTGGTCACCCGGTCATCTGGTCATCTGGTCATCTGGTCATCTGGTCATCACGTCATCCGGTCATCTGGTCATCTGGTCATCTGGTCATCTGGTCATCTCGTCATCTCGTCTGTTGGAAAAGCTCAATGTGCATTCGCCCTGCGTGTTGCGTTGCGCGTCGACGTTCTCGATGAGATGTACAAACACGCGCATGCGCGAAAAAGCAAGGAGGAGATCACGATCGATGCGTCGTTCGACCGTGTTAGTTGCCTTCGAGCATCGTACGAGCAAAGTCTAGTCGAGTATACGCAGTACAAAATGAAATTATTATTCATTTATGAGTCATCTGGTCATCTGGTCATCTCGTCATCGTGTCATCTCGTCATCTTGTCATCTTGTCATCTCGTCATCTCGTCATCTCGTCATCTCGTCATCTCGTCATCTCGTCATCTCGTCATCTCGTCATCTCGTCATCTCGTCGTCTCGTCATCGTCTCGTCATCGTCTCGTCATCTCGTCACTAATCATCTCGTTATCTGGTCATCAAGTCATCTGGTCATCCGGTCATCTGGTCATCTGGTCATCTGGTCATCTGGTCACCTGGTCATCTGGTCATCTGGTCATCTGGTCATCTGGTCATCTCGTCATGTGGTCATCAAGTTATCCGGTTATCTGTTCATCTTGTCATCTGGTCATCTCGTCATCTCGTCATCTTGTCATCTGATCATCTGGTCATCTCGTCATCCGGTCATCTGGTCATCTCGTCATCTCGTCATCTCGTCATCTCGTCATCTCGTCATCCGATCATCTCGTCATCTCGTCATCTCGTCATCTGTTCATACGGTCATCTGGTCACCCAGTCATCTGGTCATCTGGTCATCTGGTCATCTGGTCATCTGGTCATCTGGTCATCTGGTCATCTGGTCATCTGGTCATCTGGTTATCTGGTCATCTGGTCATCTGGTCATCTAATCATCTGGTCATCTGGTCATCTGGTCAGCTGGTCATCTGGTCATCTCGTCATCTCGTGATCTTGACATCTCGTCATCTGGTCATCTGTTCATCCGGTCATCTGGTCATCTGGTCATCTCGTCATCTTGTCATCTCGTCATCTCGTCATCTCGTCGTCTCGTCATCGTCTCGTCATCGTCCCGTCATCTCGTCACTGGTCATCTCGTTATCTGGTCATCAGGTCATCTGATCATCCAATTATCTGGTCATCTGGTCATCTGGTCATCTGGTCACCTGGTCATCTGGTCATCTGGTCATCTGGTTATCTCGTCATGTGGTCATCTAGTTATCCGGTTATCTGTTCATCTTGTCATCTGGTCATCTCGTCATCTCGTCATCTTGTCATCTCGTCATCTCGTCATCTCGTCATCTCGTCATCTCGTCATCTCGTCATCTCGTCATCTCGTCATCTCGTCATCTCGTCATCTCGTCATCTCGTCATCTCGTCATCTCGTCATCTCGTCATCTGGTCATCCGGTCATCTGGTCACCCGGTCATGTGGTCATCTGGTCATCTGGTCATCTGGTCATCTCGTCATCTGGTCATCTGGTCATCTGGTCATCTCGTCATCTCGTCATCTGGTCATCTGGTCATCTGGTCATCTCATCATCTCGTCATCTCGTCATCTCGTCATCTCGTCATCTCGTCATCTTGTCATCTCGTCATCTCGTCATCTCGTCATCTTGTCATCTCGTCATCTCGTCATCGTCTAGTCATCTCGTCACTAGTCATCTCGTTATCTGGTCATCCGGTCATCTGGTCATCTGGTCATCTGGTCATCTGGTCATCTGGTCATCTGGTCATCCGGTCACCTGGTCATCTGGTCATCTGGTCGTCTGTTCATCTGGTCATCTCGTCATCTCGTCATCTTGTCATCTGGTCATCTGGTCATCTGGTCATCTGGTCATCTGGTCATCTGGTCATCTGGTCATCTCGTCATATCGTCATCTCGTCAACTCGTCAACTCGTCATCTCGTCATCTCGTCATCTCGTCATCTCGTCATCTTGTCATCTCGTCATCTCGTCATCTTGTCATCTCGTCATCTCGTCGTATCGTCATCGTCTCGTCATCTTGTCACTGGTCATCTCGTCGTATAGTCATCGTCTCGTCATCTCGTCACTGGTCATCTCGTTATCTGGTCATCCGGTCATCTGGTTATCTGGTCATCTGGTCATCTGGTCATCTGGTCATCTGGTCATCCGGTCATCCGGTCACCTGGTCATCTGGTCATCTGGTCATCTCGTCATCTCGTCATCTCGTTATCTGGTCATCAAGTCATCTGGTCATCCGGTCATCTGGTCATCTGGTCATCTGGTCATCTGGTCACCTGGTCATCTGGTCATCTGGTCATCTGGTCATCTGGTCATCTCGTCATGTGGTCATCAAGTTATCCGGTTATCTGTTCATCTTGTCATCTGGTCATCTCGTCATCTCGTCATCTTGTCATCTCGTCATCTCGTCATCTCGTCATCTCGTCATCTCGTCATCTCGTCATCTCGTCATCTCGTCATCTCGTCATCTCGTCATCTCGTCATCCGGTCATCTGGTCACCCGGTCATGTGGTCATCTGGTCACCCGGTCATGTGGTCATCTGGTCATCTGGTCATCTCGTAATCTGGTAATCTGGTCATCTGGTCATCTGGTCATCCGGTCATGTGGTCATCTGGTCATCTGGTCATCTCGTAATCTGGTAATCTGGTCATCTGGTCATCTGGTCATCCGGTCATCTGGTCATCTGTTCATCTGATCATCTGGTCATCTCGTCATCTCGTCGTATCGTCATCGTCTCGTCATCTCGTTCTCTGGTCATCCGGTCATCTGGTCATCTGGTCACCTGGTCATCTGGTCACCTGGTCATCTGGTCATCCGGTCATCTCGTCATCTCGTCATCTCGTCATCTCGTCATCTCGTCATCTCGTCATCTCGTCATCTCGTCATCTCATCATCTTGTCATCTCGTCATCTCGTTATCTCGTCATCTCGTCATCTCGTCATCTCGTCATCTCGTCATCTCGTCATCTCGTCATCTCATCATCTCGTCATCTCGTCATCTCGTCATCTCTTCGTATCGTCATCGTCTCGTCATCTCGTTATCTGGTCATCCGGTCATCTGGTCATCTGGTCATCTGGTCATCTGGTCACCTGGTCACCTGGTCATCTGGTCATCTGGTTATTTCGTCATCTCGTCATCTCGTCATCTCGTCATCTGGTCACCTGGTCATCTGGTCATCTGGTCACCTGGTCATCTGGTCATCTGGTCATCTGGTCATCTCGTCATCTGGTCATCCAGTTATCCGGTTATTTGTTCATCTTGTAATCTCGTCATCTCGTCACCTCGTCATCTCGTCATCTCGTCATCTCGTCATCTCGTCATCTCGTCATTTCGTCATCTCGTCATCTCGTCATCTCGTCTTCTCGTCATCTGATCATCTGATCATCTGATTATCTGATCATCTTGTCATCTGGTCATCTTGTTATCTGGTCATCTGGTCATCTGGTCATCTGGTCATCTGGTCATCTGGTCATCTGGTAATCTGGTCATCTGGTCATCTGGTCATCCGGTCATCTGGTCATCTGGTCATGTGGTCATCTCGTCATCTCGTCATCTCGTCATCTCGTCATCGCGTCATCTCGTCATCTCGTCATCTGATCATCCGATCATGTGATCATTTCGTCATCTGGTCATCTCGTCTTCTGGTCATCCCGTCATCTGATTATCTCGTCATATCGTCACCTCGTCGTATCGTCATCTCTTCAACTCGTCAACTCGTCAACTCGTCATCTCGTCATCTCGTCATCTCGTCATCTCGTCATCTCGTCATCTGATCATCTGATCATCTGATCATCTGATCATCTGGTCATCTCGTCATCTTGTCATCTCGTCATCTCGTCATCTCGTCATCTCCTCATCTCGTCATCTCGTCATCTGATTATCTGATCATCCGATCATCTGATCATCTGGTCATCTCGTCATCTCGTCATCTGGTCATCTCGTCATCTCGTCATCTCCTCATCTCGTAATCTCGTCATCTCGTCATCTCGTCATCTCGTCATCTCGTCATCTGATCATCTGATCATCTGATCATCTGGTCATCTCGTCATCTGGTCATCTCGTCATCTCGTCATCTTGTCATCTCGTCATCTCGTCATCTCGTCATCTCCTCATCTCGTCATCTCGTCATCTGGTCATCCGATCATCTCGTCATCTCGTCATCTCGTCATCTAGTCATCCGGTCATCTGGTCACCCGGTCATCTGGTCATCTGGTCATCTGGTCATCTGGTCATCTGGTCATCTGGTCATCTCGTCATCTGTTCATCTGATCATCTGGTCATCTGGTCATCTGGTCATCTGGTCATCTGGTCATCTGGTCATCTGGTCATCTGGTCATCTGGTCATCTGTTCATCCGGTCATCTGGTCATCTGGTCATCTGATCATCTGTTCATCCGGTCATCTGGTAATCTTGCCATCGTCTCGTCATCTGGTCATCTGGTAATCTGGTCATCTGGTCATCTGATCATCTGGTCATCGTCTCGTCATCTGGTCAATCCGTCATCGCGTTATCTCGTCATCTCGTCATCCGGTCATCTCGTCATCTCGTCATCTCGTCGTCTCGTCATCGTCTCGTCATCGTCTCGTCATCTCGTCACTGGTCATCTCGTTATCTGGTCATCAAGTCATCTGGTCATCCGGTCATCTGGTCATCTGGTCATCTAGTCATCTGGTCATCTGGTCATCCGGTCATCTGGTCATCTGTTCATCTGATCATCTGGTCATCTCGTCATCTGGTCATCTGGTCATCTGGTCATCTCGTCATCTCGTCATCTCGTCATCTTGTAATCTCGTCATCTCGTCATCTCGTCATCTTGTCATCTCGTCATCTCGTCATGTCGTCGTATCGTCATCGTCTCGTCATCTCGTTATCTGGTCATCCGGTCATCTGGTTATCTGGTCATCTGGTCACCTGGTCATTTCGTCATCTCGTCATCTCGTCATCTCGTCATCTGGTCATCCAGTTATCCGGTTATCTGTTCATCTTGTAATCTCGTCATCTCGTCACCTCGTCATCTCGTCATATCGTCATCTCGTCATCTCGTCATCTCGTCATCTCGTCATCTCGTCATCTCGTCATCTGGTCATCTCGTCATCTGGTCATCTCGTCATCTGGTTATCTCGTCATATCGTCACCTCGTCGTATCGTCATCTCGTCAACTCGTCAACTCGTCATCTCGTCATCTCGTCATCTCGTCATCTCGTCATCTCGTCATCTGATCATCTGATCATCTGATCATCTGGTCATCTCGTCATCTGGTCATCTCGTCATCTCGTCATCTCCTCATCTCGTAATCTCGTCATCTCGTCATCTCGTCATCTCGTCATCTCGTCATCTCGTCATCTGATCATCTGATCATCTGATCATCTGGTCATCTCGTCGTCTGGTCATCTCGTCATCTCGTCATCTTGTCATCTCGTCACCTCGTCATCTCGTCATATCGTCATCTCGTCATCTCGTTATCTCGTCATCTCGTCATCTCGTCATCTCGTCATCTCGTCATCTCGTCATTTCGTCATCTCGTCATCTCGTCATCTCGTCATCTCGTCATCTCGTCATCTCGTCATCTGGTCATCTGGTCATCTGGTCATCTCGTCATCTCGTCATCTCTTCATCTCGTCATCTTGTCATCTCGTCATCGTCTCATCATCTGGTCATCTGGTCATCTGGTCATCTCGTTTTCTCGTCCTCATCATCATCTTGTTATCTCGTCATCTCTTCATCTCTTCATCTGGTCATCTGGTCATCTCGTCATCTGGTCATCTGGTCATCTGTTCATCTGGTCATCTGGTCATCTGGTCATCTGGTCATCTGGTCATCTGGTCATCTCGTCATCTCGTCACCTCGTCATCTCGTAATCTCGTGATCTAGCCATCGTCTTGTCATCTCGTCATCGTCTCGTCATCTGGTCATCTGGTCATCTGGTCATCTGGTCATCTCGTCTTCTCATCATCATCTTGTCATCTCGTCATCTCGTCATCTCGTCATCGCGTCATCTCGTCATCTCGTCATCTCGTCATCTCGTCATCTCGTCATCTCGTCATCTTGTCATCTCGTCATCCGGTCATCTCGTCATCTCGTCATCGTCTCTTCATCCTCTGGTCATCCGGTCATCTGGCCACCTGGTCATCTGGTCATCTGGTCATCTGGTCATCTGGTCATCCGGTCATCTGGCCATCTGGTCATCTGGTCATCTGGTCATCTCGTCATCTCGTCATCTCGTCATCTGGTCATCTGGTCATCTGGCCATCTGGTCATCTGGTCATCTGGTCATCTCGTCATCTCGTCATCTCGTCATCTGGTCATCTGGTCATCTGGTCTTCTCGTCATCTGGTCATCTGGTCATCTCGTCATCTCGTCATCTGGTCATCTGGTCAACTCGTCATCTCGTCATCTCGTCATCTCGTCATCTCGACATCTCATCATCCCATCATCCCATCATCATCTTGTCATCTCGTCACCTCGTCTTCTCGTCATCTCGTCATCTCGTCATCTCGTCATCTCGTCATCTCGTCATCTCGTCATCTCGTCATCTCGTCATCTCGTCATCTCGTCATCTCGTCATCTCGTCATCTCGTCATCTCGTCATCTGGTCATCTGGTCATCTGGTCATCTGGTCATCTCGTCATCTCGTCATCTCGTCATCTCGTCATCTCGTCATCTCGTCATCTGGTCATCTGGTCATCTGGTCATCTGGTCATCTCGTCATCTCGTCATCTTGTCATCTCTTCATCTCGTCATCTTGTCATCTCGTCATCGTCTCATCATCTGGTCATCTGGTCATCTGATCATCTCGTTTTCTCGTCCTCATCATCATCTTGTTATCTCGTCATCTCTTCATCTCTTCATCTGGTCATCTGGTCATCTCGTCATCTGGTCATCTGGTCATCTGGTCATCTGATCATCTGGTCATCTGGTCATCTGGTCATCTGGTCATCTGGTCATCTCGTCATTACGTCATCTCGTCATCTCGTCATCTGGTCATCATCCTGTCATCTCGTCACCTCGTCATCTCGTAATCTCGTGATCTAGCCATCGTCTTGTCATCTCGTCATCGTCTCGTCATCGTCTCGTCATCTGGTCATCTGGTCATCTGGTCATCTGGTCATCTCGTCATCTCGTCATCTCGTCATCTCTTCATCTCGTCATCTTGTCATCTCGTCATCGTCTCATCATCTGGTCATCTGGTCATCTGATCATCTCGTTTTCTCGTCCTCATCATCATCTTGTTATCTCGTCATCTCTTCATCTCTTCATCTGGTCATCTGGTCATCTCGTCATCTGGTCATCTGGTCATCTGGTCATCTGATCATCTGGTCATCTGGTCATCTGGTCTTCTCGTCATCTGGTCATCTGGTCATCTCGTCATCTCGTCATCTGGTCATCTGGTCATCTCGTCATCTCGTCATCTCGTCATCTCGTCATCTCGACATCCCATCATCCCATCATCCCATCATCCCATCATCCCATCATCATCTTGTCATCTGGTCATCTGGTCATCTGGTCATCTGGTCATCTCGTCATCTCGTCACCTCGTCATCTCGTAATCTCGTGATCTAGCCATCGTCTTGTCATCTCGTCATCGTCTCGTCATCGTCTCGTCATCTGGTCATCTCGTCATCGTCTCGTCATCGTCTCGTCATCTGGTCATCTGGTCATCTGGTCGTCTGGTCATCTCGTCATCGTCTCGTCATCTGGTCATCTGGTCATCTGGTCATCTGGTCATCTGGTCATCTGGTCATCTCGTCTTCTCATCATCATCTTGTCATCTCGTCATCTCGTCATCTCGTCATCGCGTCATCTCGTCATCTCGTCATTTCGTCATCTCGTCATCTCGTCATCTGGTCATCTTGTCATCTCGTCATCCGGTCATCTCGTCATCTCGTCATCGTCTCTTCATCCTCTGGTTATCTGGTCATCTGGTCACCTGGTCATCTGGTCATCTGGTCATCTGGTCATCTGGTCATCTGGTCATCTGGTCATCTGGTCATCTGGTCATTCGGTCATCTGGTCACCTGGTCATCTGGTCATCTGGTCATCTGGTCATCTGGTCATCTGGTCATCTGGTCATCTGGTCATCTGGTCATCTGGTCATCTGGTCATCTGGTCATCTGACCATCTGGTCATCTGGTCATCTGGTCATCTCGTCATCTCGTCATCTCGTCATCTGGTCATCTATTCATCTGGTCTTCTCGTCATCTGGTCATCTCGTCATCTCGTCATCTGGTCATCTGGTCATCTCGTCATCTCGTCATCTCGTCATCTCGTCATCTCGTCATCTCGACATCCCATCATCCCATCATCCCATCATCATCTTGTCATCTCGTCACCTCGTCTTCTCGTCATCTCGTCATCTCGTCATCTCGTCATCTCGTCATCTCGTCATCTCGTCATTTCGTCATCTCG
The DNA here is from genome assembly GCA_963669185.1 of Dyspetes luteomarginatus. Classification (NCBI taxonomy): domain Eukaryota; kingdom Metazoa; phylum Arthropoda; class Insecta; order Hymenoptera; family Ichneumonidae; genus Dyspetes; species Dyspetes luteomarginatus. The sequence goes on from OY769906.1 coordinate 11,714,868, forward strand.
TCATCTCGTCATCTCGTCATCTCGTCATCTGGTCATCTGGTCATCTCGTCATCTCGTCATCTCTTCATCTCGTCATCTTGTCATCTCGTCATCTCTTCATCTGGTCATCTGGTCATCTCGTCATCTGGTCATCTGGTCATCTGGTCATCTGGTCATCTGGTCATCTGGTCATCTCGTCATTTCGTCATCTCGTCATCTCGTCATCTGGTCATAATCTTGTCATCTCGTCACCTCGTCATCGCTTCATCTTTTCATCTCGTCATCTGGTCATCTGGTCATCTCGTCTTCTCATCATCATCTTGTCATCTCGTCATCTCGTCATCTCGTCATCTCGTCATCTCGTCATCTCGTCATCTCGTCATCTCGTCATCTCGTCATCTCGTCATCTCGTCATCTCGTCATCTCGTCATCTCATCATCATCTTGTCGTCTCGTCATCTCGTCATCTCGTCATCTCATCATCAGCTTGTCATCTCGTCATCTCCTCATCTGGTCACCTCGTCATCTCGTCATCTGGTCATCTCATCCTCTCGTATTTTCGTTATCTCATCATCATCTTGTCATCTCGTCATCTCGACACCTCGTCATCTCGTTTTCTCGTTATCTCGTCATCTCGTCATCTCGTCATTTCGACATCTGGTCATCTTGTCATCTCGTCATCTTGTCATCTCGTCATCCGGTCATCTCGTCATCTTGTCATCTCGTCATCCGGTCATCTCGTCATCCGGTTAACTGGTCATCTCGTCATCGTCTCTTCATCGTCTGGTCATCTGGTCATCTGGCCATCTGGTTATCTGGTCATCTGGCCACCTGGTCATCTGGTCATCTGGTCATCTGGTCATCTGATCATCCGGTCATCTAGTCATCTGGTCATCTGGTCATCTGGTCATCTGGTCATCTGGTCATCTGGTCATCTGGTCATCTGGTCATCTGGTCATCTGGTCATCTGGTCATCTGGTCATTTCGTCATCTGGTCATCTGGTCCTCTGGTCATCTCGTCATCTCGTCATCTCGTCATCTCGTCATCTCGTCATCCCGTCATCTCGTCATCTCGTCATCTCGTCATCTCGTCATCTCGTCATCTCGTCATCTCGTCATCTCGTCATCCCATCATCCTATCATCATCTTGTCATCTTGTCATCTCGTCACCTCGTCATCTCGTCATTTCGTCATCTCGTCATCTCGTCATCTCGTCATCTCGTCAACTCGTCATTTCGTCATCTCGTCATCTCGTCATCTCGTCATCTCGTCATCTCGTCATCTCGTCATCTCGTCATCTCGTCATCTCGTCATCTTGTCATCTTGTCATCTCGTCATCTCGTCATCTGGTCATCTGGTCATCTGGTCATCTCGTCATCGTCTCGTCATCTGGTCATCTGGTCATCTGGTCATCTCGTCATCTGGTCATCTGGTCATCTCGTTTTCTCGTCATCTCATCATCATCTTGTCATCTTTTCATCTTTTCATCTCGTCATCTGGTCATCTCGTCATCTCGTCATCGTCTCGTCATCTGGTCATCTGGTCATCTCGTCATCTGGTCATCTGGTCATCTCGTTTTCTCGTCATCTCATCATCTCGTTTTCTCGTCATCTCATCATCTTGTCATCTCGTCACCTCGTCATCTCTTCATCTTTTCATCTCGTCATCTGGTCATCTCGTCTTCTCATCATCATGTCATCTCGTCATCTCGTCATCTGGTCATCTGGTCAACTCGTCATCTCGTCATCTCGTCATCTCGTCATCTCGACATCTCATCATCCCATCATCCCATCATCATCTTGTCATCTCGTCACCTCGTCTTCTCGTCATCTCGTCATCTCGTCATCTCGTCATCTCGTCATCTCGTCATCTCGTCATTTCGACATCTGGTCATCTCGTCATCTTGTCATCTTGTCATCTCGTCATCCGGTCATCTCGTCATCTTGTCATCTCGTCATCCGGTCATCTCGTCATCCGGTCAACTGGTCATCTCGTCATCGTCTCTTCATCGTCTGGTCATCTGGCCATCTGGTCATCTGGTCATCTGGCCACCTGGTCATCTGGTCATCTGGTCATCTGGTCATCTGGTCATCTGGTCATCTGGTCATCTAGTCATCTGGTCATCTGGTCATCTGGTCATCTGGTCATCTGGTCATCTGGTCATCTGGTCATCTGCTCATCTGGTCACCTCGTCATCTGGTCGTCTGGTCATCTCGTCATTTCGTCATCTCGTCATCTCGTCATCTGGTCGTCTGGTCATCTCGTCATTTCGTCATCTCGTCATCGTCTTGTCATCTTGTCATCTGGTCATCCCGTCATCTCATCATCTCGTCATCTCGTCATCTCGTCATCTCGTAATCTCGTGATCTAGCCATCGTCTTGTCATCTCGTCATCGTCTCGTCATCGTCTCGTCATCTGGTCATCTGGTCATCTGGTCGTCTGGTCATCTCGTCATTTCGTCATCTCGTCATCTCGTCATCCGGTCATCTCGTCATCTCGTCATCGTCTCTTCATCCTCTGGTCATCTGGTCATCTGGCCACCTGGTCATCTGTTCATCTGGTCATCTGGTCATCTGGTCATCTGGTCATCTGGTCATCTGGTCATCTCGTCTTCTCATCATCATCTTGTCATCTCGTCATCTCGTCATCTCGTCATCGCGTCATCTCGTCATCTCGTCATCTCGTCATCTCGTCATCTCGTCATCTCGTCATCTCGTCATCTTGTCATCTCGTCATCCAGTCATCTCGTCATCTCGTCATCGTCTCTTCATCCTCTGGTCATCTGGTCATCTGGCCACCTGGTCATCTGGTCATCTGGTCATCTGGTCATCTGGTCATCTGGTCATCTGGTCATCTGGTCATCTGGTCATCTGGTCATCTGGTCATCTGGTCATCTAGTCATCTGGTCATCTGGCCATCTGGTTATCTGGTCATCTGGCCACCTGGTCATCTGGTCATCTGGTCATCTGGTCATCTGGTCATCTGGTCATCCGGTCATCTAGTCATCTGGTCATCTGGTCATCTGGTCATCTGGTCATCTGGTCATCTGGTCATCTGGTCATCTGGTCATCTGGTCATTTCGTCATCTGGTCATCTGGTCCTCTGGTCATCTCGTCATCTCGTCATCTCGTCATCTCGTCATCTCGTCATCTCGTCATCCCGTCATCTCGTCATCTCGTCATCTCGTCATCTCGTCATCTCGTCATCTCGTCATCTCGTCATCTCGTCATCTCGTCATCCCATCATCCTATCATCATCTTGTCATCTCGTCACCTCGTCATCTCGTCATTTCGTCATCTCGTCATCTCGTCATCTCGTCATCTCGTCATCTCGTCATCTCGTCATCTGGTCATCTAGTCATCTGGCCATCTGGTTATCTGGCCACCTGGTCATCTGGTCATCTGGTCATCTGGTCATCTGGTCATCTGGTCATCCGGTCATCTAGTCATCTGGTCATCTGGTCATCTGGTCATCTGGTCATCTGGTCATCTGGTCATCTGGTCATCTGGTCATCTGGTCAACTCGTCATCTCGTCATCTCGTCATCTGGTCATCTGGTCATCTGGTCTTCTCGTCATCTGGTCATCTGGTCATCTCGTCATCTCGTCATCTGGTCATCTGGTCATCTCGTCATCTCGTCATCTCGTCATCTCGTCATCTCGACATCCCATCATCCCATCATCCCATCATCATCTTGTCATCTCGTCACCTCGTCTTCTCGTCATCTCGTCATCTCGTCATCTCGTCATCTCGTCATTTCGTCATCTCGTCATCTCGTCATCTCGTCATCTGGTCATCTGTTCATCTGGTCATCTGGTCATCTCGTCATCTCGTCATCTCTTCATCTCGTCATCTTGTCATCTCGTCATCGTCTCGTCATCCGGTCATCTGGTCATCTGGTCATCTCGTTTTCTCGTCCTCATCATCATCTTGTTATCTCGTCATCTCTTCATCTCTTCATCTGGTCATCTGGTCATCTGGTCATCTGGTCATCTGGTCATCTGGTCATCTGGTCATCTGGTCATCTGGTCATCTGGTCATCTGGTCATCTGGTCATCTCGTCATTTCGTCATCTCGTCATCTCGTCATCTGGTCACCTCGTCATCTTGTCATCTGGTCCTCTCATCATCTCGTCTTTTCGTTATCTCATCATCATCTTGTCATCTCGTCATCTGGTCATCCCGTCATCTCATCATCTCGTCATCTCGTCATCTCGTCATCTCGTCATCTCGTCATCTCGTAATCTCGTGATCTAGCCATCGTCTTGTCATCTCGTCATCGTCTCGTCATCGTCTCGTCATCTGGTCATCTGGTCGTCTGGTCATCTCGTCATTTCGTCATCTCGTCATCTCGTCATCCGGTCATCTCGTCATCTCGTCATCGTCTCTTCATCCTCTGGTTATCTGGTCATCTGGCCACCTGGTCATCTGGTCATCTGGTCATCTGGTCATCTGGTCATCTGGTCATCTGGTCATCTGGTCATCTGGTCATCTGGTCATCTGGTCATCTCGTCTTCTCATCATCATCTTGTCATCTCGTCATCTCGTCATCTCGTCATCGCGTCATCTCGTCATCTCGTCATCTCGTCATCTCGTCATCTCGTCATCTCGTCATCTCGTCATCTTGTCATCTCGTCATCCGGTCATCTCGTCATCTCGTCATCGTCTCTTCATCCTCTGGTCATCTGGTCATCTGGCCACCTGGTCATCTGGTCATCTGGTCATCTGGTCATCTGGTCATCTGGTCATCTGGTCATCTGGTCATCTGGTCATCTGGTCATCTGGTCATCTAGTCATCTGGTCATCTGGTCATCTGGCCATCTGGTCATCTGGTCATCTCGTCATCTCGTCATCTCGTCATCTCGTCATCTCGTCATCTCGTCATCTAGTCATCTTGTCATCTCGTCATCTCGTCATCTGGTCATCTGGTCATCTGGTCATCTGGTCATCTCGTCATCGTCTCGTCATCTGGTCATCTGGTCATCTGGTCATCTGGTCATCTCGTCATCTGGTCATCTGGTCATCTCGTTTTCTCGTCATCTCATCATCATCTTGTCATCTCTTCATCTTTTCATCTCGTCATCTGGTCATCTCGTCATCTCGTCATCTCGTCATCGTCTCGTCATCTGGTCATCTGGTCATCTCGTCATCTGGTCATCTGATCATCTCGTTTTCTCGTCATCTCATCATCTTGTCATCTCGTCACCTCGTCATCTCTTCATCTTTTCATCTCGTCATCTTGTCATCTGGTCATCTCGTCTTCTCATCATCATCTTGTCATCTCGTCATCTCCTCTCCTCGTCATCTCGTCATCTCGTCATCTCGTCATCTCATCATCATCTTGTCGTCTCGTCATCTCGTCATCTCCTCATCTGGTCACCTCGTCATCTCGTCATCTGGTCATCTCATCATCTCGTCTTTTCGTTATCTCATCATCATCTTGTCATCTCGTCATCTCGACACCTCGTCATCTCGTTTTCTCGTTATCTCGTCATCTCGTCATCTCGTCATCTCGTCATCTCGTCATTTCGACATCTGGTCATCTCGTCATCTCTTCATCTCGTCATCTCGTCATTTCGACATCTGGTCATCTCGTCATCTCGTCATCTTGTCATCTCGTCATCCGGTCATCTCGTCATCTTGTCATCTCGTCATCCGGTCATCTCGTCATCCGGTCAACTGGTCATCTCGTCATCGTCTCTTCATCGTCTGGTCATCTGGCCATCTGGTCATCTGGTCATCTGGCCACCTGGTCATCTGGTCATCTGGTCATCTGGTCATCTGGTCATCTGGTCATCTGGTCATCTGGTCATCTAGTCATCTGGTCATCTGGTCATCTGGTCATCTGGTCATCTGGTCATCTGGTCATCTGATCATCTGGTCATCTGGTCATCTCGTCATCTGGTCGTCTGGTCATCTGGTCATCTGGTCATCTGGTCATCTGGTCATCTGGTCATCTGGTCATCTCGTCATCTCGTCATCTGGTCATCTGGTCATCTGGTCTTCTCGTCATCTGGTCATCTGGTCATCTCGTCATCTCGACATCCCATCATCCCATCATCCCATCATCATCTTGTCATCTCGTCACCTCGTCTCCTCGTCATCTCGTCATCTCGTCATCTCGTCATCTCGTCATTTCGTCATCTCGTCATCTCGTCATCTCGTCATCTGGTCATCTGGTCATCTGGTCATCTGGTCATCTCGTCATCTCTTCATCTCGTCATCTTGTCATCTCGTCATCGTCTCGTCATCTGGTCATCTGGTCATCTCGTTTTCTCGTCCTCATCATCATCTTGTTATCTCGTCATCTCTTCATCTCTTCATCTGGTCATCTGGTCATCTCGTCATCTGGTCATCTGGTCATCTGGTCATCTGGTTATCTGGTCATCTGGTCATCTGGTCATCTGGTCATCTGGTCATCTGGTCATCTGGTCATCTCGTCATTTCGTCATCTCGTCATCCCGTCATCTCATCATCTCGTCATCTCGTCATCTCGTCATCTCGTCATCTCGTAATCTCGTGATCTAGCCATCGTCTTGTCATCTCGTCATCGTCTCGTCATCGTCTCGTCATCGTCTCGTCATCGTCTCGTCATCTGGTCATCTGGTCATCTGGTCGTCTGGTCATCTCGTCATTTCGTCATCTCGTCATCTCGTCATCCGGTCATCTCGTCATCTCGTCATCGTCTCTTCATCCTCTGGTCATCTGGTCATCTGGCCACCTGGTCATCTGGTCATCTGGTCACCTGGTCATCTGGTCATCTGGTCATCTGGTCATCTGGTCATCTCGTCTTCTCATCATCATCTTGTCATCTCGTCATCTCGTCATCGCGTCATCTCGTCATCTCGTCATCTCGTCATCTCGTCATCTTGTCATCTCGTCATCTCGTCATCTTGTCATCTCGTCATCCGGTCATCTCGTCATCTCGTCATCGTCTCTTCATCCTCTGGTCATCTGGTCATCTGGCCACCTGGTCATCTGGTCATCTGGTCATCTGGTCATCTGGTCATCTGGTCATCTGGTCATCTGGTCATCTGGTCATCTGGTCATCTGGTCATCTAGTCATCTGGTCATCTGGTCATCTGGTCATCTGGCCATCTGGTCATCTGGTCATCTGGTCATCTCGTCATCTCGTCATCTCGTCATCTGGTCATCTGGTCATCTGGTCTTCTCGTCATCTGGTCATCTGGTCATCTCGTCATCCGGTCATCTGGTCATCTGGTCATCTGGTCATCTCGTCATCTCGTCATCTCGTCATCTCGTTATCCCATCATCCCATCATTCCATCATCCCATCATCATCTTGTCATCTCGTCACCTCGTCTTCTCGTCATCTCGTCATCTCGTCATCTCGTCATCTCGTCATCTCGTCATTTCGTCATCTCGTCATCTCGTCATCTCGTCATCTGGTCATCTGGTCATCTGGTCATCTCGTCATCTCGTCATCTCTTCATCTCGTCATCTTGTCATCTCGTCATCGTCTCGTCATCTGGTCATCTGGTCATCTGGTCATCTGGTCATCTCGTTTTCTCGTCCTCATCATCATCTTGTTATCTCGTCATCTCTTCATCTCTTCATCTGGTCATCTGGTCATCTCGTCATCTGGTCATCTGGTCATCTGGTCATCTGGTCATCTGGTCATCTGGTCATCTGGTCATCTGGTCATCTGGTCATCTGGTCATCTGGTCATCTGGTCATCTCGTCATTTCGTCATCTCGTCATCTCGTCATCTGGTCACCTCGTCATCTTGTCATCTGGTCCTCTCATCATCTCGTCTTTTTGTTACCTCATCATCATCTTGTCATCTCGTCATCTGGTCATCTCGTCATCTCATCATCTCGTCATCTCGTCATCTCGTCATCTCGTGATCTCGTCATCTCGTCATCTCGTAATCTCGTGATCTAGCCATCGTCTTGTCATCTCGTCATCGTCTCGTCATCTGGTCATCTGGTCGTCTGGTCATCTCGTCATTTCGTCATCTCGTCATCTGGTCATCTGGTCATCTCGTCATCTCGTCATCGTCTCTTCATCCTCTGGTCATCTGGTCATCTGGCCACCTGGTCATCTGGTCATCTGGTCATCTGGTCATCTGGTCATCTGGTCATCTGGTCATCTGGTCATCTGGTCATCTCGTCATCTGGTCATCTGGTCATCCGATCATCTATTCATGTGGTCATCTGGTCATCTGGTCATCTGGTCATCTGGTCATCTGATCATCTAATCATCTGATCATCTGGTCATCTCGTCATCCGGTCATCTGGTCATCTCGTCATCTCGTCATCCCGTCATCTCGTCATCTCGTCATCTCGTCATCTCGTCATCTCGTCATCTCGTCATCTCGTCATCTCGTCATCTCGTCATCTCGTCATCTCGTCATCTCGTCATCTCGTCATCCGATCATCTCGTCATCTCGTCATCCGATCATCTCGTCATCTCGTCATCTCGTCATCTCGTCATCTGTTCATCCGGTCATCTGGTCACCCAGTCATCTGCTCATCTGGTCATCTGGTCATCTGGTCATCTGGTCATCTGGTCATCTGGTCATTTGGTTATCTGGTCATCTGGTCATCTGGTCATCTGGTCATCTGTTCATCTGGTCATCTCGTCATCTTGTCATCTCGTCATCTTGTCATCTCGTCATCTCGTCATCTCGTCATCTCGTCATCTCGTCATCTCGTCATCTCGTCATCTGATCATCCGATCACCTGATCATCTCGTCATCTGGTCATCTCGTCATCAGGTCATCTCGTCATCAGGTCATCTTGTCATCTGGTCATCCAGTTATCCGGTTATCTGTTCATCTTGTAATCTCGTCATTTCGTCACCTCGTCATATCGTCATCTCGTCAACTCGTCAACTCGTCAACTCGTCATCTCGTCATCTCGTCATCTGGTCATCTGGTCATCTGCTCATCTGGTCATCTGGTCATCTGGTCATCTGGTCATCCGGTCATCCAGTTATCCGGTTATCTGTTCATCTTGTCATCTCGTCATCTGGTCATCTGGTCATCCGATCATCTATTCATGTGGTCATTTGGTCATCTGGTCATCTGGTCATCTGGTCATCTGGTCATCTGATCATCTGATCATCTGGTCATCTCGTCATCCGGTCATCTGGTCATCTCGTCATCTCGTCATCTCGTCATCTCGTCATCTCGTCATCTCGTCATCTCGTCATCTCGTCATCTCGTCATCCGATCATCTCGTCATCTCGTCATCCGATCATCTCGTCATCTCGTCATCTCGTCATCTCGTCATCTGTTCATACGGTCATCTGGTCACCCAGTCATCTGGTCATCTGGTCATCTGGTCATCTGGTCATCTGGTCATCTGGTCATCTGGTCATCTGGTTATCTGGTCATCTGGTCATCTGGTCATCTGGTCATCTGGTCATCTGGTCATCTGGTCAGCTGGTCATCTGGTCATCTCGTCATCTCGTGATCTTGACATCTCGTCATCTGGTCATCTGTTCATCCGGTCATCTGGTCATCTGGTCATCTCGTCATCTTGTCATCTCGTCATCTCGTCATCTCGTCGTCTCGTCATCGTCTCGTCATCGTCCCGTCATCTCGTCACTGGTCATCTCGTTATCTGGTCATCAGGTCATCTGATCATCCAATTATCTGGTCATCTGGTCATCTGGTCATCTGGTCACCTGATCATCTGGTCATCTGGTCATCTGGTCATCTCGTCATGTGGTCATCTAGTTATCCGGTTATCTGTTCATCTTGTCATCTGGTCATCTCGTCATCTCGTCATCTTGTCATCTCGTCATCTCGTCATCTCGTCATCTCGTCATCTCGTCATCTCGTCATCTCGTCATCTCGTCATCTCGTCATCTCGTCATCTGGTCATCCGGTCATCTGGTCACCCGGTCATGTGGTCATCTGGTCATCTGGTCATCTGGTCATCTGGTCATCTGGTCATCTCGTCATCTGGTCATCTGGTCATCTGGTCATCTCGTCATCTCGTCATCTGGTCATCTGGTCATCTGGTCATCTCATCATCTCGTCATCTCGTCATCTCGTCATCTCGTCATCTCGTCATCTTGTCATCTCGTCATCTCGTCATCTCGTCGTCTTGTCATCTCGTCATCTCGTCATCGTCTAGTCATCTCGTCACTGGTCATCTCGTTATCTGGTCATCCATTCATCTGGTCATCTGGTCATCTGGTCATCTGGTCATCTGGTCATCTGATCATCCGGTCACCTGGTCATCTGGTCATCTGGTCGTCTGTTCATCTCGTCATCTGGTCATCTGTTCATCCGGTCATCCATTCATGTGGTCATCTGGTCATCTGGTCATCTGGTCATCTGGTCATCTGGTCATCTGGTCATCCGGTCATCCGGTCACCTGGTCATCTGGTCATCTGGTCGTCTGGTCATCTGGTCATCTCGTCATCTTGTCATCTGGTCATCTGGTCATCTCGTCATATCGTCACCTCGTCATATCGTCATCTCGTCAACTCGTCAACTCGTCATCTCGTCATCTCGTCATCTCGTCATCTCGTCATCTTGTCATCTCGTCATCTCGTCATCTTGTCATCTCGTCATCTCGTCGTATCGTCATCGTCTCGTCATCTCGTCACTGGTCATCTCGACGTATCGTCATCATCTCGTCATCTCGTCATCTCGTCATCTCGTCATCCGATCATCTCGTCATCTCGTCATCTCGTCATCTGGTCATCTGGTCATCTCGTCATCTCGTCATCTCGTCATCTCGTCATCTCGTCATCTCGTCATCTCGTCATCTCGTCATCCGATCATCTCGTCATCTCGTCATCTCGTCATCTGGTCATCCGGTCATCTGGTCACCCGGTCATGTGGTCATCTGGTCATCTGGTCATCTGGTCATCTGGTCATCTGGTCATCTGGTCATCTGGTCATCTGGTCATCTCGTCATCTCGTCATCTGGTCATCTGGTCATCTGGTCATCTCATCATCTCGTCATCTCGTCATCTCGTCATCTCGTCATCTCGTCATCTTGTCATCTCGTCATCTCGTCATCTTGTCATCTTGTCATCTCGTCATCTGGTCATCTGGTCATCCGGTCATCTGGTCACCCGATCATCTGGTCATCTGGTCATCTGGTCATCTGGTCATCTGGTCATCTGGTCGTCTCGTCATGTGGTCATCTAGTTATCCGGTTATCTGTTCATCTTGTCATCTGGTCATCTCGTCATCTCGTCATCTTGTCATCTCGTCATTTCGTTATCTGGTCATCTGGTCATCTGGTCATCTGGTCATCTGTTCATCTGGTCATCTGGTCATCTGGTCATCTGGTCATCTTGTCATCTCGTCATCTCGTCATCTCGTCATCTCGTCATCTCGTCATCTCGTCATCTCGTCATCTCGTCATCTCGTCATCTCGTCATCTGATCATCCGATCATCTGATGATCTCGTCATCTGGTCATCTCGTCATCAGGTCATCTCGTCATCAGGTCATCTCGTCATCAGGTCATCTTGTCATCTGGTCATCCAGTTATCCGGTTATCTGTTCATCTTGTAATCTCGTCATTTCGTCACCTCGTCATATCGTCATCTCGTCAACTCGACAACTCGTCAACTCGTCATCTCGTCATCTCGTCATCTGGTCATCTGGTCATCTGGTCATCTGGTCATCTGGTCATCTGGTCATCTGGTCATCTGGTCATCTGGTCATCCGGTCATCCAGTTATCCGGTTATCTGTTCATCTTGTCATCTCGTCATCTGGTCATCTGGTCATCCGATCATCTATTCATGTGGTCATCTGGTCATCTGGTCATCTGGTCATCTGGTCATCTGGTCATCTGATCATCTGGTCATCTGATCATCTGGTCATCTCGTCATCGGGTCATCTGGTCATCTCGTCATCTCGTCATCCCGTCATCTCGTCATCTCGTCATCTCGTCATCTCGTCGTCTCGTCATCGTCTCGTCATCGTCCCGTCATCTCGTCACTGGTCATCTCGTTATCTGGTCATCAGGTCATCTGATCATCCAATTATCTGGTCATCTGGTCATCTGGTCATCTGGTCACCTGGTCATCTGGTCATCTGGTCATCTGGTCATCTCGTCATGTGGTCATCTAGTTATCCGGTTATCTGTTCATCTTGTCATCTCGTCATCTCGTCGACTTGTCATGTCGTCATCTCGTCATCTCGTCATCTCGTCATCTCGTCAGCTCGTCATCTCGTCATCTCGTCATCTCGTCATCTCGTCATCTGGTCATCCGGTCATCTGGTCACCCGGTCATGTGGTCATCTGGTCATCTGGTCATCTGGTCATCTCGTCATCTGGTCATCTGGTCATCTGGTCATCTCGTCATCTCGTCATCTGGTCATCTGGTCATCTGGTCATCTCATCATCTCGTCATCTCGTCATCTCGTCATCTCGTCATCTCGTCATCTTGTCATCTCGTCATCTCGTCATCTCGTCATCTTGTCATCTCGTCATCTGGTCATCTGGTCATACGGTCATCTGGTCACCCGATCATCTGGTCATCTGGTCATCTGGTCATCTGGTCATCTGGTCATCTCGTCGTCTCGTCATGTAGTCATCTAGTTATCCGGTTATCTGTTCATCTTGTCATCTGGTCATCTCGTCATCTCGTCATCTTGTCATCTCGTCATTTGGTTATCTGGTCATCTGGTCATCTGGTCATCTGGTCATCTGTTCATCTGGTCATCTCGTCATCTTGTCATCTCGTCATCTTGTCATCTCGTCATCTCGTCATCTCGTCATCTCGTCATCTCGTCATCTCGTCATCTCGTCATCTCGTCATCTCGTCATCTCGTCATCTGATCATCCGATCATCTGATGATCTCGTCATCTGGTCATCTCGTCATCAGGTCATCTCGTCATCAGGTCATCTTGTCATCTGGTCATCCAGTTATCCGGTTATCTGTTCATCTTGTAATCTCTTCATTTCGTCACCTCGTCATATCGTCATCTCGTCAACTCGTCAACTCGTCAACTCGTCATCTCGTCATCTCGTCATCTGGTCATCTGGTCATCTGGTCATCTGGTCATCTGGTCATCTGGTCATCTGGTCATCTGGTCATCTGGTCATCTGGTCATCTGGTCATCTGATCATCTGGTCATCTGATCATCTGGTCATCTCGTCATCCGGTCATCTGGTCATCTCGTCATCTCGTCATCCCGTCATCTCGTCATCTCGTCATCTCGTCATCTCGTCATCTCGTCATCTCGTCATCTCGTCATCTCGTCATCTCGTCATCTCGTCATCTCGTCATCTCGTCATCTCGTCATCTCGTCATCTGATCATCTCGTCATCTCGTCATCCGATCATCTCGTCATCTCGTCATCTCGTCATCTCGTCATCTGTTCATCCGGTCATCTGGTCACCCAGTCATCTGCTCATCTGGTCATCTGGTCATCTGGTCATCTGGTCATCTGGTCATCTGGTCATTTGGTTATCTGGTCATCTGGTCATCTGGTCATCTGGTCATCTGTTCATCTGGTCATCTCGTCATCTTGTCATCTCGTCATCTTGTCATCTCGTCATCTCGTCATCTCGTCATCTCGTCATCTCGTCATCTCGTCATCTCGTCATCTGATCATCCGATCACCTGATCATCTCGTCATCTGGTCATCTCGTCATCAGGTCATCTCGTCATCAGGTCATCTTGTCATCTGGTCATCCAGTTATCCGGTTATCGGTTCATCTTGTAATCTCGTCATTTCGTCACCTCGTCATATCGTCATCTCGTCAACACGTCAACTCGTCAACTCGTCATCTCGTCATCTCGTCATCTGGTCATCTGGTCATCTGGTCATCTGGTCATCTGGTCATCTGGTCATCTGGTCATCCGGTCATCCAGTTATCCGGTTATCTGTTCATCTTGTCATCTCGTCATCTGGTCATCTGGTCATCCGATCATCTATTCATGTGGTCATCTGGTCATCCGGTCATCTGGTCATCTGGTCATCTGGTCATCTGGTCATCTGATCATCTGGTCATCTCGTCATCCGGTCATCTGGTCATCTCGTCATCTCGTCATCTCGTCATCTCGTCATCTCGTCATCTCGTCATCTCGTCATCTCGTCATCTCGTCATCCGATCATCTCGTCATCTCGTCATCCGATCATCTCGTCATCTCGTCATCTCGTCATCTGTTCATACGGTCATCTGGTCACCCAGTCATCTGGTCATCTGGTCATCTGGTCATCTGGTCATCTGGTCATCTGGTCATCTGGTCATCTGGTCATCTGGTCATCTGGTTATCTGGTCATCTGGTCATCTGGTCATCTAATCATCTGGTCATCTGGTCATCTGGTCAGCTGGTCATCTGGTCATCTCGTCATCTCGTGATCTTGACATCTCGTCATCTGGTCATCTGTTCATCCGGTCATCTGGTCATCTGGTCATCTCGTCATCTTGTCATCTCGTCATCTCGTCATCTCGTCGTCTCGTCATCGTCTCGTCATCGTCCCGTCATCTCGTCACTGGTCATCTCGTTATCTGGTCATCAGGTCATCTGATCATCCAATTATCTGGTCATCTGGTCATCTGGTCATCTGGTCACCTGGTCATCTGGTCATCTGGTCATCTGGTTATCTCGTCATGTGGTCATCTAGTTATCCGGTTATCTGTTCATCTTGTCATCTGGTCATCTCGTCATCTCGTCATCTTGTCATCTCGTCATCTCGTCATCTCGTCATCTCGTCATCTCGTCATCTCGTCATCTCGTCATCTCGTCATCTCGTCATCTCGTCATCTCGTCATCTGGTCATCCGGTCATCTGGTCACCCGGTCATGTGGTCATCTGGTCATCTGGTCATCTGGTCATCTCGTCATCTGGTCATCTGGTCATCTGGTCATCTCGTCATCTCGTCATCTGGTCATCTGGTCATCTGGTCATCTCATCATCTCGTCATCTCGTCATCTCGTCATCTCGTCATCTCGTCATCTCGTCATCTTGTCATCTCGTCATCTCGTCATCTCGTCATCTTGTCATCTCGTCATCTCGTCATCGTCTAGTCATCTCGTCACTAGTCATCTCGTTATCTGGTCATCCGGTCATCTGGTCATCTGGTCATCCGGTCATCTGGTCATCTGGTCATCTGGTCATCCGGTCACCTGGTCATCTGGTCATCTGGTCGTCTGTTCATCTGGTCATCTCGTCATCTCGTCATCTTGTCATCTGGTCATCTGGTCATCTGGTCATCTGGTCATCTGGTCATCTGGTCATCTGGTCATCTCGTCATATCGTCATCTCGTCAACTCGTCATCTCGTCATCTCGTCATCTCGTCATCTCGTCATCTCGTCATCTCGTCGTATCGTCATCGTCTCGTCATCTTGTCACTGGTCATCTCGTCGTATAGTCATCGTCTCGTCATCTCGTCACTGGTCATCTCGTTATCCGGTCATCCGGTCACCTGGTCATCTGGTCATCTGGTCATCTCGTCATCTCGTCATCTTGTCATCTGGTCATCTGGTCATCTGGTCATCTGGTCATCTGGTCATCTGGTCATCTGGTCATCCGGTCATCTGGTCATCTGGTCATATGGTCATCTCGTCATCTTGTCATCTCGTCATCATGTCATCTCGTCATCTCGTCATCTCGTCATCTCGTCATCTCGCCATCTCGTCATCTGGTCATCTCGTCATCTCGTCATCTTGTCACCTGGTCACCTGGTCATCTGGTCATCTGGTCATCTGGTCATCTCGTCATCTGGTCATCTGGTCATCCGGTCATCCATTCATGTGGTCATCTGGTCATCTGGTCATCTGGTCATCTGGTCATCTGGTCATCTGGTCATACGGTCATCCGGTCACCTGGTCATCTGGTCATCTGGTCATCTGGTCATCTCGTCATCTCGTCATCTTGTCATCTGGTCATCTGGTCATCTGGTCATCTGGTCATCTGGTCATCTGGTCATCTGGACATCTCGTCATATCGTCACCTCGTCATATCGTCATCTCGTCAACTCGTCAACTCGTCATCTCGTCATCTCGTCATCTCGTCATCTCGTCATCTCGTCATCTTGTCATCTCGTCATCTCGTCATCTTGTCATCTCGTCATCTCGTCGTATCGTCATCGTCTCGTCATCTCGTCACTGGTCATCTCGACGTATCGTCATCATCTCGTCATCTCGTCATCTCGTCATCTCGTCATCTCGTCATCTCGTCATCCGATCATCTCGTCATCTCGTCATCTCGTCATCTGGTCATCTGGTCATCCAGGCATCTGGTCATCCGGTCATCTGGTCACCCGGTCATCTGGTCATCTGGTCATCTGGTCATCTGGTCATCTGGTCATCCGGTCATCTGGTCATCTGGTCATCTGGTCATCTGGTCATCTCGTCATCTCGTCTGTTGGAAAAGCTCAATGTGCATTCGCCCTGCGTGTTGCGTTGCGCGTCGACGTTCTCGATGAGATGTACAAGCACGCGCATGCGCGAAAAAGCAAGGAGGAGATCACGATCGATGCGTCGTTCGACCGTGTTAGTTGCCTTCGAGCATCGTACGAGCAAAGTCTAGTCGAGTATACGCAGTACAAAATGAAATTATTATTCATTTATGAGTCATCTGGTCATCTGGTCATCTCGTCATCGTGTCATCTCGTCATCTTGTCATCTTGTCATCTCGTCATCTCGTCATCTCGTCATCTCGTCATCTCGTCATCTCGTCATCTGGTCATCTCGTCATCTCGTCATCTCGTCATCTCGTCATCTCGTCGTCTCGTCATCGTCTCGTCATCGTCTCGTCATCTCGTCACTAATCATCTCGTTATCTGGTCATCAAGTCATCTGGTCATCCGGTCATCTGGTCATCTGGTCATCTGGTCATCTGGTCACCTGGTCATCTGGTCATCTGGTCATCTGGTCATCTGGTCATCTCGTCATGTGGTCATCAAGTTATCCGGTTATCTGTTCATCTTGTCATCTGGTCATCTCGTCATCTCGTCATCTTGTCATCTCGTCATCTCGTCATCTCGTCATCTCGTCATCTCGTCATCTCGTCATCTCGTCATCTCGTCATCTCGTCATCTCGTCATCCGGTCATCTGGTCACCCGGTCATGTGGTCATCTGGTCATCTGGTCATCTGGTCATCTCGTAATCTGGTAATCTGGTCATCTGGTCATCTGGTCATCCGGTCATCTGGTCATCTGTTCATCTGATCATCTGGTCATCTCGTCATCTCGTCGTATCGTCATCGTCTCGTCATCTCGTTCTCTGGTCATCCGGTCATCTGGTCATCTGGTCACCTGGTCATCTGGTCACCTGGTCATCTGGTCATCCGGTCATCTCGTCATCTCGTCATCTCGTCATCTCGTCATCTCGTCATCTCGTCATCTCGTCATCTCGTCATCTCATCATCTTGTCATCTCGTCATCTCGTTATCTCGTCATCTCGTCATCTCGTCATCTCGTCATCTCGTCATCTCGTCATCTCGTCATCTGGTCATCCGGTCATCTGGTCACCCGGTCATGTGGTCATCTGGTCATCTGGTCATCTGGTCATCTCGTCATCTGGTCATCTGGTCATCTGGTCATCTCGTCATCTCGTCATCTGGTCATCTGGTCATCTGGTCATCTCATCATCTCGTCATCTCGTCATCTCGTCATCTCGTCATCTCGTCATCTTGTCATCGCGTCATCTCGTCATCTCGTCATCTTGTCATCTCGTCATCTGGTCATCTGGTCATCCGGTCATCTGGTCACCCGATCATCTGGTCATCTGGTCATCTGGTCATCTGGTCATCTGGTCATCCGGTCATCCAGTTATCCGGTTATCTGTTCATCTTGTCATCTCGTCATCTGGTCATCTGGTCATCCGATCATCTATTCATGTGGTCATCTGGTCATCCGATCATCTATTCATGTGGTCATCTGGTCATCTGGTCATCTGGTCATCTGGTCATCTGGTCATCTGATCATCTGGTCATCTGATCATCTGGTCATCTCGTCATCGGGTCATCTGGTCATCTCGTCATCTCGTCATCCCGTCATCTCGTCATCTCGTCATCTCGTCATCTCGTCGTCTCGTCATCGTCTCGTCATCGTCCCGTCATCTCGTCACTGGTCATCTCGTTATCTGGTCATCAGGTCATCTGATCATCCAATTATCTGGTCATCTGGTCATCTGGTCATCTGGTCACCTGGTCATCTGGTCATCTGGTCATCTGGTCATCTCGTCATGTGGTCATCTAGTTATCCGGTTATCTGTTCATCTTGTCATCTCGTCATCTCGTCGACTTGTCATCTCGTCATCTCGTCATCTCGTCATCTCGTCATCTCGTCAGCTCGTCATCTCGTCATCTCGTCATCTCGTCATCTCGTCATCTCGTCATCTGGTCATCCGGTCATCTAGTCACCCGGTCATGTGGTCATCTGGTCATCTGGTCATCTGGTCATCTCGTCATCTGGTCATCTGGTCATCTGGTCATCTCGTCATCTCGTCATCTGGTCATCTGGTCATCTGGTCATCTCATCATCTCGTCATCTCGTCATCTCGTCATCTCGTCATCTCGTCATCTTGTCATCTCGTCATCTCGTCATCTCGTCATCTTGTCATCTCGTCATCTGGTCATCTGGTCATACGGTCATCTGGTCACCCGATCATCTGGTCATCTGGTCATCTGGTCATCTGGTCATCTGGTCATCTCGTCGTCTCGTCATGTGGTCATCTAGTTATCCGGTTATCTGTTCATCTTGTCATCTGGTCATCTCGTCATCTCGTCATCTTGTCATCTCGTCATTTGGTTATCTGGTCATCTGATCATCTGGTCATCTGGTCATCTGTTCATCTGGTCATCTCGTCATCTTGTCATCTCGTCATCTTGTCATCTCGTCATCTCGTCATCTCGTCATCTCGTCATCTCGTCATCTCGTCATCTCGTCATCTCGTCATCTCGTCATCTCGTCATCTGATCATCCGATCATCTGATGACCTCGTCATCTGGTCATCTCGTCATCAGGTCATCTTGTCATCTGGTCATCCAGTTATCCGGTTATCTGTTCATCTTGTAATCTCTTCATTTCGTCACCTCGTCATATCGTCATCTCGTCAACTCGTCAACTCGTCAACTCGTCATCTCGTCATCTCGTCATCTGGTCATCTGGTCATCTGGTCATCTGGTCATCTGGTCATCTGGTCATCTGGTCATCTGGTCATCTGGTCATCTGGTCATCTGGTCATCTGATCATCTGGTCATCTGATCATCTGGTCATCTCGTCATCCGGTCATCTGGTCATCTCGTCATCTCGTCATCCCGTCATCTCGTCATCTCGTCATCTCGTCATCTCGTCATCTCGTCATCTCGTCATCTCGTCATCTCGTCATCTCGTCATCTCGTCATCTCGTCATCTCGTCATCTCGTCATCTCGTCATCTGATCATCTCGTCATCTCGTCATCCGATCATCTCGTCATCTCGTCATCTCGTCATCTCGTCATCTGTTCATCCGGTCATCTGGTCACCCAGTCATCTGCTCATCTGGTCATCTGGTCATCTGGTCATCTGGTCATCTGGTCATCTGGTCATTTGGTTATCTGGTCATCTGGTCATCTGGTCATCTGGTCATCTGTTCATCTGGTCATCTCGTCATCTTGTCATCTCGTCATCTTGTCATCTCGTCATCTCGTCATCTCGTCATCTCGTCATCTCGTCATCTCGTCATCTCGTCATCTGATCATCCGATCACCTGATCATCTCGTCATCTGGTCATCTCGTCATCAGGTCATCTCGTCATCAGGTCATCTTGTCATCTGGTCATCCAGTTATCCGGTTATCGGTTCATCTTGTAATCTCGTCATTTCGTCACCTCGTCATATCGTCATCTCGTCAACTCGTCAACTCGTCAACTCGTCATCTCGTCATCTCGTCATCTGGTCATCTGGTCATCTGGTCATCTGGTCATCTGGTCATCTGGTCATCTGGTCATCTGGTCATCTGGTCATCCGGTCATCCAGTTATCCGGTTATCTGTTCATCTTGTCATCTCGTCATCTGGTCATCTGGTCATCCGATCATCTATTCATGTGGTCATCTGGTCATCCGGTCATCTGGTCATCTGGTCATCTGGTCATCTGGTCATCTGATCATCTGGTCATCTCGTCATCCGGTCATCTGGTCATCTCGTCATCTCGTCATCTCGTCATCTCGTCATCTCGTCATCTCGTCATCTCGTCATCTCGTCATCTCGTCATCTCGTCATCTCGTCATCCGATCATCTCGTCATCTCGTCATCCGATCATCTCGTCATCTCGTCATCTCGTCATCTGTTCATACGGTCATCTGGTCACCCAGTCATCTGGTCATCTGGTCATCTGGTCATCTGGTCATCTGGTCATCTGGTCATCTGGTCATCTGGTCATCTGGTCATCTGGTCATCTGGTTATCTGGTCATCTGGTCATCTGGTCATCTAATCATCTGGTCATCTGGTCATCTGGTCAGCTGGTCATCTGGTCATCTCGTCATCTCGTGATCTTGACATCTCGTCATCTGGTCATCTGTTCATCCGGTCATCTGGTCATCTGGTCATCTCGTCATCTTGTCATCTCGTCATCTCGTCATCTCGTCGTCTCGTCATCGTCTCGTCATCGTCCCGTCATCTCGTCACTGGTCATCTCGTTATCTGGTCATCAGGTCATCTGATCATCCAATTATCTGGTCATCTGGTCATCTGGTCATCTGGTCACCTGGTCATCTGGTCATCTGGTCATCTGGTTATCTCGTCATGTGGTCATCTAGTTATCCGGTTATCTGTTCATCTTGTCATCTGGTCATCTCGTCATCTCGTCATCTTGTCATCTCGTCATCTCGTCATCTCGTCATCTCGTCATCTCGTCATCTCGTCATCTCGTCATCTCGTCATCTCGTCATCTCGTCATCTCGTCATCTGGTCATCCGGTCATCTGGTCACCCGGTCATGTGGTCATCTGGTCATCTGGTCATCTGGTCATCTCGTCATCTGGTCATCTGGTCATCTGGTCATCTCGTCATCTCGTCATCTGGTCATCTGGTCATCTGGTCATCTCATCATCTCGTCATCTCGTCATCTCGTCATCTCGTCATCTCGTCATCTCGTCATCTTGTCATCTCGTCATCTCGTCATCTCGTCATCTTGTCATCTCGTCATCTCGTCATCGTCTAGTCATCTCGTCACTAGTCATCTCGTTATCTGGTCATCCGGTCATCTGGTCATCTGGTCATCCGGTCATCTGGTCATCTGGTCATCTGGTCATCCGGTCACCTGGTCATCTGGTCATCTGGTCGTCTGTTCATCTGGTCATCTCGTCATCTCGTCATCTTGTCATCTGGTCATCTGGTCATCTGGTCATCTGGTCATCTGGTCATCTGGTCATCTGGTCATCTCGTCATATCGTCATCTCGTCAACTCGTCAACTCGTCATCTCGTCATCTCGTCATCTCGTCATCTCGTCATCTCGTCGTATCGTCATCGTCTCGTCATCTTGTCACTGGTCATCTCGTCGTATAGTCATCGTCTCGTCATCTCGTCACTGGTCATCTCGTTATCCGGTCATCCGGTCACCTGGTCATCTGGTCATCTGGTCATCTCGTCATCTCGTCATCTTGTCATCTGGTCATCTGGTCATCTGGTCATCTGGTCATCTGGTCATCTGGTCATCTGGTCATCCGGTCATCTGGTCATCTGGTCATATGGTCATCTCGTCATCTTGTCATCTCGTCATCATGTCATCTCGTCATCTCGTCATCTCGTCATCTCGTCATCTCGCCATCTCGTCATCTGGTCATCTCGTCATCTCGTCATCTTGTCACCTGGTCACCTGGTCATCTGGTCATCTGGTCATCTGGTCATCTCGTCATCTGGTCATCTGGTCATCCGGTCATCCATTCATGTGGTCATCTGGTCATCTGGTCATCTGGTCATCTGGTCATACGGTCATCCGGTCACCTGGTCATCTGGTCATCTGGTCATCTGGTCATCTCGTCATCTCGTCATCTTGTCATCTGGTCATCTGGTCATCTGGTCATCTGGTCATCTGGTCATCTGGTCATCTGGACATCTCGTCATATCGTCACCTCGTCATATCGTCATCTCGTCAACTCGTCAACTCGTCATCTCGTCATCTCGTCATCTCGTCATCTCGTCATCTTGTCATCTCGTCATCTCGTCATCTTGTCATCTCGTCATCTCGTCGTATCGTCATCGTCTCGTCATCTCGTCACTGGTCATCTCGACGTATCGTCATCATCTCGTCATCTCGTCATCTCGTCATCCGATCATCTCGTCATCTCGTCATCTCGTCATCTGGTCATCTGGTCATCCAGGCATCTGGTCATCCGGTCATCTGGTCACCCGGTCATCTGGTCATCTGGTCATCTGGTCATCTGGTCATCTGGTCATCCGGTCATCTGGTCATCTGGTCATCTGGTCATCTGGTCATCTCGTCATCTCGTCTGTTGGAAAAGCTCAATGTGCATTCGCCCTGCGTGTTGCGTTGCGCGTCGACGTTCTCGATGAGATGTACAAGCACGCGCATGCGCGAAAAAGCAAGGAGGAGATCACGATCGATGCGTCGTTCGACCGTGTTAGTTGCCTTCGAGCATCGTACGAGCAAAGTCTAGTCGAGTATACGCAGTACAAAATGAAATTATTATTCATTTATGAGTCATCTGGTCATCTGGTCATCTCGTCATCGTGTCATCTCGTCATCTTGTCATCTTGTCATCTCGTCATCTCGTCATCTCGTCATCTCGTCATCTCGTCATCTCGTCATCTGGTCATCTCGTCATCTCGTCATCTCGTCATCTCGTCATCTCGTCGTCTCGTCATCGTCTCGTCATCGTCTCGTCATCTCGTCACTAATCATCTCGTTATCTGGTCATCAAGTCATCTGGTCATCCGGTCATCTGGTCATCTGGTCATCTGGTCATCTGGTCACCTGGTCATCTGGTCATCTGGTCATCTGGTCATCTGGTCATCTCGTCATGTGGTCATCAAGTTATCCGGTTATCTGTTCATCTTGTCATCTGGTCATCTCGTCATCTCGTCATCTTGTCATCTCGTCATCTCGTCATCTCGTCATCTCGTCATCTCGTCATCTCGTCATCTCGTCATCTCGTCATCCGGTCATCTGGTCACCCGGTCATGTGGTCATCTGGTCATCTGGTCATCTGGTCATCTCGTAATCTGGTAATCTGGTCATCTGGTCATCTAATCATCCGGTCATCTGGTCATCTGTTCATCTGATCATCTGGTCATCTCGTCATCTCGTCGTATCGTCATCGTCTCGTCATCTCGTTCTCTGGTCATCCGGTCATCTGGTCATCTGGTCACCTGGTCATCTGGTCACCTGGTCATCTGGTCATCCGGTCATCTCGTCATCTCGTCATCTCGTCATCTCGTCATCTCGTCATCTCGTCATCTCGTCATCTCGTCATCTCATCATCTTGTCATCTCGTCATCTCGTTATCTCGTCATCTCGTCATCTCGTCATCTCGTCATCTCGTCATCTCGTCATCTCGTCATCTCATCATCTCGTCATCTCGTCATCTCGTCATCTCTTCGTATCGTCATCGTCTCGTCATCTCGTTATCTGGTCATCCGGTCATCTGGTCATCTGGTCATCTGGTCATCTGGTCACCTGGTCACCTGGTCATCTGGTCATCTGGTTATTTCGTCATCTCGTCATCTCGTCATCTCGTCATCTGGTCATCTGGTCACCTGGTCATCTGGTCATCTGGTCACCTGGTCATCTGGTCATCTGGTCATCTGGTCATCTGGTCATCTCGTCATCTGGTCATCCAGTTATCCGGTTATTTGTTCATCTTGTAATCTCGTCATCTCGTCACCTCGTCATCTCGTCATCTCGTCATCTCGTCATCTCGTCATCTCGTCATTTCGTCATCTCGTCATCTCGTCATCTCGTCATCTCGTCATCTCGTCATCTGGTCATCCGGTCATCTGGTCACCCGGTCATGTGGTCATCTGGTCATCTGGTCATCTGGTCATCTCGTCATCTGGTCATCTGGTCATCTGGTCATCTCGTCATCTCGTCATCTGGTCATCTGGTCATCTGGTCATCTCATCATCTCGTCATCTCGTCATCTCGTCATCTCGTCATCTCGTCATCTTGTCATCTCGTCATCTCGTCATCTCGTCATCTTGTCATCTCGTCATCTGGTCATCTGGTCATCCGGTCATCTGGTCACCCGATCATCTGGTCATCTGGTCATCTGGTCATCTGGTCATCTGGTCATCTGGTCGTCTCGTCATGTGGTCATCTAGTTATCCGGTTATCTGTTCATCTTGTCATCTGGTCATCTCGTCATCTCGTCATTTGGTTATCTGGTCATCTGGTCATCTGGTCATCTGGTCATCTGTTCATCTGGTCATCTCGTCATCTTGTCATCTCGTCATCTTGTCATCTCGTCATCTCGTCATCTCGTCATCTCGTCATCTCGTCATCTCGTCATCTCGTCATCTCGTCATCTCGTCATCTGATCATCCGATCATCTGATGATCTCGTCATCTGGTCATCTCGTCATCAGGTCATCTTGTCATCTGGTCATCCAGTTATCCGGTTATCTGTTCATCTTGTAATCTCGTCATTTCGTCACCTCGTCATATCGTCATCTCGTCAACTCGTCAACTCGTCAACTCGTCATCTCGTCATCTCGTCATCTGGTCATCTGGTCATCTGGTCATCTGGTCATCTGGTCATCTGGTCATCTGGTCATCTGGTAATCTGGTCATCCGGTCATCCAGTTATCCGGTTATCTGTTCATCTTGTCATCTCGTCATCTGGTCATCTGGTCATCCGATCATCTATTCATGTGGTCATCTGGTCATCTGGTCATCTGGTCATCTGGTCATCTGGTCATCTGATCATCTGGTCATCTGATCATCTGGTCATCTCGTCATCGGGTCATCTGGTCATCTCGTCATCTCGTCATCCCGTCATCTCGTCATCTCGTCATCTCGTCATCTCGTCGTCTCGTCATCGTCTCGTCATCGTCCCGTCATCTCGTCACTGGTCATCTCGTTATCTGGTCATCAGGTCATCTGATCATCCAATTATCTGGTCATCTGGTCATCTGGTCATCTGGTCACCTGGTCATCTGGTCATCTGGTCATCTGGTCATCTCGTCATGTGGTCATCTAGTTATCCGGTTATCTGTTCATCTTGTCATCTCGTCATCTCGTCATCTCGTCATCTCGTCATCTCGTCATCTCGTCATCTCGTCATCTCGTCATCTGGTCATCCGGTCATCTGGTCACCCGGTCATGTGGTCATCTGGTCATCTGGTCATCTGGTCATCTCGTCATCTGGTCATCTGGTCATCTGGTCATCTCGTCATCTCGTCATCTGGTCATCTGGTCATCTGGTCATCTGGTCATCTGGTCATCTCGTCGTCTCGTCATGTGGTCATCTAGTTATCCGGTCATCTGGTCACCCAGTCATCTGCTCATCTGGTCATCTGGTCATCTGGTCATCTGGTCATCTGGTCATCTGGTCATTTGGTTATCTGGTCATCTGGTCATCTGGTCATCTGGTCATCTGTTCATCTGGTCATCTCGTCATCTTGTCATCTCGTCATCTTGTCATCTCGTCATCTCGTCATCTCGTCATCTCGTCATCTCGTCATCTCGTCATCTCGTCATCTCGTCATCTGATCATCCGATCACCTGATCATCTCGTCATCTGGTCATCTCGTCATCAGGTCATCTCGTCATCAGGTCATCTTGTCATCTGGTCATCCAGTTATCCGGTTATCTGTTCATCTTGTAATCTCGTCATTTCGTCACCTCGTCATATCGTCATCTCGTCAACTCGTCAACTCGTCAACTCGTCATCTCGTCATCTCGTCATCTGGTCATCTGGTCATCTGGTCATCTGGTCATCTGGTCATCTGGTCATCTGGTCATCCGGTCATCCAGTTATCCGGTTATCTGTTCATCTTGTCATCTCGTCATCTGGTCATCTGGTCATCCGATCATCTATTCATGTGGTCATCTGGTCATCCGGTCATCTGGTCATCTGGTCATCTGGTCATCTGGTCATCTGATCATCTGGTCATCTCGTCATCCGGTCATCTGGTCATCTCGTCATCTCGTCATCTCGTCATCTCGTCATCTCGTCATCTCGTCATCTCGTCATCTCGTCATCTCGTCATCTCGTCATCTCGTCATCCGATCATCTCGTCATCTCGTCATCCGATCATCTCGTCATCTCGTCATCTCGTCATCTGTTCATACGGTCATCTGGTCACCCAGTCATCTGGTCATCTGGTCATCTGGTCATCTGGTCATCTGGTCATCTGGTCATCTGGTCATCTGGTCATCTGGTCATCTGGTCATCTGGTTATCTGGTCATCTGGTCATCTGGTCATCTAATCATCTGGTCATCTGGTCATCTGGTCAGCTGGTCATCTGGTCATCTCGTCATCTCGTGATCTTGACATCTCGTCATCTGGTCATCTGTTCATCCGGTCATCTGGTCATCTGGTCATCTCGTCATCTTGTCATCTCGTCATCTCGTCATCTCGTCGTCTCGTCATCGTCTCGTCATCGTCCCGTCATCTCGTCACTGGTCATCTCGTTATCTGGTCATCAGGTCATCTGATCATCCAATTATCTGGTCATCTGGTCATCTGGTCATCTGGTCACCTGGTCATCTGGTCATCTGGTCATCTGGTTAGCTCGTCATGTGGTCATCTAGTTATCCGGTTATCTGTTCATCTTGTCATCTGGTCAACTCGTCATCTCGTCATCTTGTCATCTCGTCATCTCGTCATCTCGTCATCTCGTCATCTCGTCATCTCGTCATCTCGTCATCTCGTCATCTCGTCATCTCGTCATCTCGTCATCTCGTCATCTGGTCATCCGGTCATCTGGTCACCCGGTCATGTGGTCATCTGGTCATCTGGTCATCTGGTCATCTCGTCATCTGGTCATCTGGTCATCTGGTCATCTCGTCATCTCGTCATCTGGTCATCTCATCATCTCGTCATCTCGTCATCTCGTCATCTCGTCATCTCGTCATATTGTCATCTCGTCATCTCGTCATCTCGTCATCTTGTCATCTCGTCATCTCGTCATCGTCTAGTCATCTCGTCACTAGTCATCTCGTTATCTGGTCATCCGGTCATCTGGTCATCTGGTCATCTGGTCATCTGGTCATCTGGTCATCTGGTCATCTGGTCATCTGGTCATCCGGTCACCTGGTCATCTGGTCATCTGGTCGTCTGTTCATCTGGTCATCTCGTCATCTCGTCATCTTGTCATCTGGTCATCTGGTCATCTGGTCATCTGGTCATCTGGTCATCTGGTCATCTGGTCATCTCGTCATATCGTCATCTCGTCAACTCGTCAACTCGTCATCTCGTCATCTCGTCATCTCGTCATCTCGTCATCTTGTCATCTCGTCATCTCGTCATCTTGTCATCTCGTCATCTCGTCGTATCGTCATCGTCTCGTCATCTTGTCACTGGTCATCTCGTCGTATAGTCATCGTCTCGTCATCTCGTCACTGGTCATCTCGTTATCTGGTCATCCGGTCATCTGGTTATCTGGTCATCTGGTCATCTGGTCATCTGGTCATCTGGTCATCCGGTCATCCGGTCACCTGGTCATCTGGTCATCTGGTCATCTCGTCATCTCGTCATCTTGTCATCTGGTCATCTGGTCATCTGGTCATCTGGTCATCTGGTCATCTGGTCATCTGGTCATCTGGTCATCCGGTCATCTGGTCATCTGGTCATATGGTCATCTCGTCATCTTGTCATCTCGTCATCTCGTCATCATGTCATCTCGTCATCTCGTCATCTCGTCATCTCGTCATCTCGCCATCTCGTCATCTGGTCATCTCGTCATCTCGTCATCTTGTCACCTGGTCACCTGGTCATCTGGTCATCTGGTCATCTGGTCATCTCGTCATCTGGTCATCTGGTCATCCGGTCATCCATTCATGTGGTCATCTGGTCATCTGGTCATCTGGTCATCTGGTCATCTGGTCATCTGGTCATCTGGTCATACGGTCATCCGGTCACCTGGTCATCTGGTCATCTGGTCATCTGGTCATCTCGTCATCTTGTCATCTGGTCATCTGGTCATCTGGTCATCTGGTCATCTGGTCATCTCGTCATATCGTCACCTCGTCATATCGTCATCTCGTCAACTCGTCAACTCGTTATCTCGTCATCTCGTCATCTCGTCATCTCGTCATCTTGTCATCTCGTCATCTCGTCATCTTGTCATCTCGTCATCTCGTCGTATCGTCATCATCTCGTCATCTCGTCACTGGTCATCTCGACGTATCGTCATCATCTCGTCATCTCGTCATCTCGTCATCTCGTCATCCGATCATCTCGTCATCTCGTCATCTCGTCATCTGGTCATCTGGTCATCCAGGCATCTGGTCATCCGGTCATCTGGTCACCCTGTCATCTGGTCATCTGGTCATCTGGTCATCTGGTCATCTGGTCATCCGGTCATCTGGTCATCTGGTCATCTGGTCATCTGGTCATCTCGTCATCTCGTCTGTTGGAAAAGCTCAATGTGCATTCGCCCTGCGTGTTGCGTTGCGCGTCGACGTTCTCGATGAGATGTACAAGCACGCGCATGCGCGAAAAAGCAAGGAGGAGATCACGATCGATGCGTCGTTCGACCGTGTTAGTTGCCTTCGAGCATCGTACGAGCAAAGTCTAGTCGAGTATACGCAGTACAAAATGAAATTATTATTCATTTATGAGTCATCTGGTCATCTGGTCATCTCGTCATCGTGTCATCTCGTCATCTTGTCATCTTGTCATCTCGTCATCTCGTCATCTCGTCATCTCGTCATCTCGTCATCTCGTCATCTGGTCATCTCGTCATCTCGTCATCTCGTCATCTCGTCATCTCGTCGTCTCGTCATCGTCTCGTCATCGTCTCGTCATCTCGTCACTAATCATCTCGTTATCTGGTCATCAAGTCATCTGGTCATCCGGTCATCTGGTCATCTGGTCATCTGGTCATCTGGTCACCTGGTCATCTGGTCATCTGGTCATCTGGTCATCTGGTCATCTCGTCATGTGGTCATCAAGTTATCCGGTTATCTGTTCATCTTGTCATCTGGTCATCTCGTCATCTCGTCATCTTGTCATCTCGTCATCTCGTCATCTCGTCATCTCGTCATCTCGTCATCTCGTCATCTCGTCATCTCGTCATCTCGTCATCTCGTCATCCGGTCATCTGGTCACCCGGTCATGTGGTCATCTGGTCACCCGGTCATGTGGTCATCTGGTCATCTGGTCATCTCGTAATCTGGTAATCTGGTCATCTGGTCATCTGGTCATCCGGTCATCTGGTCATCTGTTCATCTGATCATCTGGTCATCTCGTCATCTCGTCGTATCGTCATCGTCTCGTCATCTCGTTCTCTGGTCATCCGGTCATCTGGTCATCTGGTCACCTGGTCATCTGGTCACCTGGTCATCTGGTCATCCGGTCATCTCGTCATCTCGTCATCTCGTCATCTCGTCATCTCGTCATCTCGTCATCTCATCATCTTGTCATCTCGTCATCTCGTTATCTCGTCATCTCGTCATCTCGTCATCTCGTCATCTCGTCATCTCGTCATCTCGTCATCTCATCATCTCGTCATCTCGTCATCTCGTCATCTCTTCGTATCGTCATCGTCTCGTCATCTCGTTATCTGGTCATCCGGTCATCTGGTCATCTGGTCATCTGGTCATCTGGTCACCTGGTCACCTGGTCATCTGGTCATCTGGTTATTTCGTCATCTCGTCATCTCGTCATCTCGTCATCTGGTCACCTGGTCATCTGGTCATCTGGTCACCTGGTCATCTGGTCATCTGGTCATCTGGTCATCTGGTCATCTCGTCATCTGGTCATCCAGTTATCCGGTTATTTGTTCATCTTGTAATCTCGTAATCTCGTCACCTCGTCATCTCGTCATCTCGTCATCTCGTCATCTCGTCATCTCGTCATTTCGTCATCTCGTCATCTCGTCATCTCGTCTTCTCGTCATCTGATCATCTGATCATCTGATTATCTGATCATCTTGTCATCTGGTCATCTTGTTATCTGGTCATCTGGTCATCTGGTCATCTGGTCATCTGGTCATCTGGTCATCTGGTAATCTGGTCATCTGGTCATCTGGTCATCCGGTCATCTGGTCACCCGGTCATCCGGTCATCTGGTCATCTGGTCATGTGGTCATGTGGTCATCTCGTCATCTCGTCATCTCGTCATCGCGTCATCTCGTCATCTCGTCATCTGATCATCCGATCATGTGATCATTTCGTCATCTGGTCATCTCGTCATCTGGTCATCCCGTCATCTGGTTATCTCGTCATATCGTCACCTCGTCGTATCGTCATCTCTTCAACTCGTCAACTCGTCAACTCGTCATCTCGTCATCTCGTCATCTCGTCATCTCGTCATCTCGTCATCTGATCATCTGATCATCTGATCATCTGGTCATCTCGTCATCTGGTCATCTCGTCATCTCGTCATCTCCTCATCTCGTAATCTCGTCATCTCGTCATCTCGTCATCTCGTCATCTCGTCATCTGATCATCTGATCATCTCATCATCTGGTCATCTCGTCATCTGGTCATCTGGTCATCTCGTCATCTTGTCATCTAGTCATCTCGTCATCTCGTCATCTCCTCATCTCGTCATCTCGTCATCTGATTATCTGATCATCCGATCATCTGATCATCTGGTCATCTCGTCATCTGGTCATCTCGTCATCTCGTCATCTCCTCATCTCGTAATCTCGTCATCTCGTCATCTCGTCATCTCGTCATCTCGTCATCTGATCATCTGATCATCTGATCATCTGGTCATCTCGTCATCTGGTCATCTCGTCATCTCGTCATCTTGTCATCTCGTCATCGCGTCATCTCGTCATCTCCTCATCTCGTCATCTCGTCATCTGGTCATCCGATCATCTCGTCATCTCGTCATCTCGTCATCTAGTCATCCGGTCATCTGGTCACCCGGTCATCTGGTCATCTGGTCATCTGGTCATCTGGTCATCTGGTCATCTGGTCATCTCGTCATCTGTTCATCTGATCATCTGGTCATCTGATCATCTGTTCATCCGGTCATCTGGTAATCTTGCCATCGTCTCGTCATCTGGTCATCTGGTAATCTTGTCATCTGGTCATCTGATCATCTGGTCATCGTCTCGTCATCTGGTCAATCCGTCATCGCGTTATCTCGTCATCTCGTCATCCGGTCATCTCGTCATCTCGTCATCTCGTCGTCTCGTCATCGTCTCGTCATCGTCTCGTCATCTCGTCACTGGTCATCTCGTTATCTGGTCATCAAGTCATCTGGTCATCTCGTTATCTGGTCATCAAGTCATCTGGTCATCTCGTCATCGCGTCATCTCGTCATCTCGTCATCTGATCATCCGATCATGTGATCATTTCGTCATCTGGTCATCTCGTCATCTGGTCATCCCGTCATCTGGTTATCTCGTCATATCGTCACCTCGTCGTATCGTCATCTCTTCAACTCGTCAACTCGTCAACTCGTCATCTCGTCATCTCGTCATCTCGTCATCTCGTCATCTCGTCATCTGATCATCTGATCATCTGATCATCTGGTCATCTCGTCATCTGGTCATCTCGTCATCTCGTCATCTTGTCATCTCGTCATCTCGTCATCTCGTCATCTCCTCATCTCGTCATCTCGTCATCTGGTCATCCGATCATCTCGTCATCTCGTCATCTCGTCATCTAGTCATCCGGTCATCTGGTCACCCGGTCATCTGGTCATCTGGTCATCTGGTCATCTGGTCATCT
Source organism: Dyspetes luteomarginatus (assembly GCA_963669185.1). Classification (NCBI taxonomy): domain Eukaryota; kingdom Metazoa; phylum Arthropoda; class Insecta; order Hymenoptera; family Ichneumonidae; genus Dyspetes; species Dyspetes luteomarginatus. The sequence goes on from OY769906.1 coordinate 11,746,602, forward strand.
CGTCATCTGTTCATCTGATCATCTGGTCATCTGGTCATCTGGTCATCTGGTCATCTGGTCATCTGGTCATCTGGTCATCTGGTCATCTGGTCATCTGTTCATCTGGTCATCTGGTCATCTGGTCATCTGATCATCTGTTCATCCGGTCATCTGGTAATCTTGCCATCGTCTCGTCATCTGGTCATCTGGTAATCTGGTCATCTGGTCATCTGATCATCTGGTCATCGTCTCGTCATCTGGTCAATCCGTCATCGCGTTATCTCGTCATCTCGTCATCCGGTCATCTCGTCATCTCGTCATCTCGTCGTCTCGTCATCGTCTCGTCATCGTCTCGTCATCTCGTCACTGGTCATCTCGTTATCTGGTCATCAAGTCATCTGGTCATCCGGTCATCTGGTCATCTGGTCATCTGGTCATCTGGTCACCTGGTCATCTGGTCATCTGGTCATCTGGTCATCTCGTCATGTGGTCATCTAGTTATCCGGTTATCTGTTCATCTTGTCATCTGGTCATCTCGTTATCTGGTCATCAAGTCATCTGGTCATCCGGTCATCTGGTCATCTGGTCATCTGGTCATCTGGTCACCTGGTCATCTGGTCATCTGGTCATCTGGTCATCTCGTCATGTGGTCATCTAGTTATCCGGTTATCTGTTCATCTTGTCATCTGGTCATCTCGTCATCTCGTCATCTTGTCATCTCGTCATCTCGTCATCTCGTCATCTCGTCATCTCGTCATCTCGTCATCTCGTCATCTCGTCATCTCGTCATCTGGTCATCCGGTCATCTGGTCACCCGGTCATGTGGTCATCTGGTCACCCGGTCATGTGGTCATCTGGTCATCTGGTCATCCGGTCATCTGGTCATCTGTTCATCTGATCATCTGGTCATCTCGTCATCTCGTCGTATCGTCATCGTCTCGTCATCTCGTTCTCTGGTCATCCGGTCATCTGGTCATCTGGTCACCTGGTCATCTGGTCATCCGGTCATCTCGTCTTCTCGTCATCTCGTCATCTCGTCATCTCGTCATCTGGTCACCGGGTCATCTAATCATCTGGTCATCTGGTCATCTCGTCATCGTCTCTTCATCGTCTCGTCATCTCGTCATCTCGTCATCTGGTCATCTCGTCATCTCTTCATCTCGTCATCTTGTCATCTCGTCATCGTCTCTTCATCGTCTCGTCATCTGGTCATCTGGTCATCTCGTCATCCGGTCATCTGGTCATCTCGTCATCTCGTCATCTCGTCATCTCGTCATCTCGTCATCTCGTCATCTCGTCATCTCGTCATCTCGTCATCTCGTCATCTCGTCATCTCGTCATCTCGTTATCCGATCATCTCGTCATCTCGTCATCTCGTCATCTCGTCATCTCGTCATCTCGTCATCTCGTCATCTCGTCATCTCGTCATCTCGTCATCTGGTCATCCGGTCATCTGGTCACCCGGTCATCTGGTCATCTGGTCATCTGGTCATCTGGTCATCTGGTCATCTGGTCATCTGGTCATCTGGTTATCTGGTCATCTGGTCATCTGGTCATCTTGTCATCTGGTCATCTGGTCATCTAGTCATCTGGTCATCTGGTCATCCGGTCATCTGGTCATCTGTTCATCTGATCATCTGGTCATCTCGTCATCTGGTCATCTGGTCATCTGGTCATCTCGTCATCTCGTCATCTCGTCATCTTGTAATCTCGTCATCTCGTCATCTCGTCATCTTGTCATCTCGTCATCTCGTCATGTCGTCGTATCGTCATCGTCTCGTCATCTCGTTATCTGGTCATCCGGTCATCTGGTTATCTGGTCATCTGGTCACCTGGTCATTTCGTCATCTCGTCATCTCGTCATCTCGTCATCTGGTCATCCAGTTATCCGGTTATCTGTTCATCTTGTAATCTCGTCATCTCGTCACCTCGTCATCTCGTCATATCGTCATCTCGTCATCTCGTCATCTCGTCATCTCGTCATCTCGTCATCTCGTCATCTGGTCATCTCGTCATCTGGTCATCTCGTCATCTGGTTATCTCGTCATATCGTCACCTCGTCGTATCGTCATCTCGTCAACTCGTCAACTCGTCATCTCGTCATCTCGTCATCTCGTCATCTCGTCATCTCGTCATCTGATCATCTGATCATCTGATCATCTGGTCATCTCGTCATCTGGTCATCTCGTCATCTCGTCATCTCCTCATCTCGTAATCTCGTCATCTCGTCATCTCGTCATCTCGTCATCTCGTCATCTCGTCATCTCGTCATCTGATCATCTGATCATCTGATCATCTGGTCATCTCGTCATCTGGTCATCTCGTCATCTCGTCATCTTGTCATCTCGTCACCTCGTCATCTCGTCATATCGTCATCTCGTCATCTCGTCATCTCGTCATCTCGTCATCTCGTCATCTCGTCATCTCATCATCTCGTCATCTCGTCATCTCGTCATCTCTTCGTATCGTCATCGTCTCGTCATCTCGTTATCTGGTCATCCGGTCATCTGGTCATCTGGTCATCTGGTCATCTGGTCACCTGGTCACCTGGTCATCTGGTCATCTGGTTATTTCGTCATCTCGTCATCTCGTCATCTCGTCATCTGGTCACCTGGTCATCTGGTCATCTGGTCACCTGGTCATCTGGTCATCTGGTCATCTGGTCATCTGGTCATCTCGTCATCTGGTCATCCAGTTATCCGGTTATTTGTTCATCTTGTAATCTCGTCATCTCGTCACCTCGTCATCTCGTCATCTCGTCATCTCGTCATCTCGTCATTTCGTCATCTCGTCATCTCGTCATCTCGTCTTCTCGTCATCTGATCATCTGATCATCTGATTATCTGATCATCTTGTCATCTGGTCATCTTGTTATCTGGTCATCTGGTCATCTGGTCATCTGGTCATCTGGTCATCTGGTCATCTGGTAATCTGGTCATCTGGTCATCTGGTCATCCGGTCATCTGGTCACCCGGTCATCCGGTCATCTGGTCATCTGGTCATGTGGTCATGTGGTCATCTCGTCATCTCGTCATCTCGTCATCGCGTCATCTCGTCATCTCGTCATCTGATCATCCGATCATGTGATCATTTCGTCATCTGGTCATCTCGTCATCTGGTCATCCCGTCATCTGGTTATCTCGTCATATCGTCACCTCGTCGTATCGTCATCTCTTCAACTCGTCAACTCGTCAACTCGTCATCTCGTCATCTCGTCATCTCGTCATCTCGTCATCTCGTCATCTGATCATCTGATCATCTGATCATCTGGTCATCTCGTCATCTGGTCATCTCGTCATCTCGTCATCTCCTCATCTCGTAATCTCGTCATCTCGTCATCTCGTCATCTCGTCATCTCGTCATCTGATCATCTGATCATCTCATCATCTGGTCATCTCGTCATCTGGTCATCTGGTCATCTCGTCATCTTGTCATCTCGTCATCTCGTCATCTCGTCATCTCCTCATCTCGTCATCTCGTCATCTGATTATCTGATCATCCGATCATCTGATCATCTGGTCATCTCGTCATCTGGTCATCTCGTCATCTCGTCATCTCCTCATCTCGTAATCTCGTCATCTCGTCATCTCGTCATCTCGTCATCTCGTCATCTGATCATCTGATCATCTGATCATCTGGTCATCTCGTCATCTGGTCATCTCGTCATCTCGTCATCTTGTCATCTCGTCATCGCGTCATCTCGTCATCTCCTCATCTCGTCATCTCGTCATCTGGTCATCCGATCATCTCGTCATCTCGTCATCTCGTCATCTAGTCATCCGGTCATCTGGTCACCCGGTCATCTGGTCATCTGGTCATCTGGTCATCTGGTCATCTGGTCATCTGGTCATCTCGTCATCTGTTCATCTGATCATCTGGTCATCTGGTCATCTGGTCATCTGGTCATCTGGTCATCTGGTCATCTGGTCATCTGGTCATCTGGTCATCTGTTCATCCGGTCATCTGGTCATCTGGTCATCTGATCATCTGTTCATCCGGTCATCTGGTAATCTTGCCATCGTCTCGTCATCTGGTCATCTGGTAATCTGGTCATCTGGTCATCTGATCATCTGGTCATCGTCTCGTCATCTGGTCAATCCGTCATCGCGTTATCTCGTCATCTCGTCATCCGGTCATCTCGTCATCTCGTCATCTCGTCGTCTCGTCATCGTCTCGTCATCGTCTCGTCATCTCGTCACTGGTCATCTCGTTATCTGGTCATCAAGTCATCTGGTCATCTCGTTATCTGGTCATCAAGTCATCTGGTCATCTCGTCATCGCGTCATCTCGTCATCTCGTCATCTGATCATCCGATCATGTGATCATTTCGTCATCTGGTCATCTCGTCATCTGGTCATCCCGTCATCTGGTTATCTCGTCATATCGTCACCTCGTCGTATCGTCATCTCTTCAACTCGTCAACTCGTCAACTCGTCATCTCGTCATCTCGTCATCTCGTCATCTCGTCATCTCGTCATCTGATCATCTGATCATCTGATCATCTGGTCATCTCGTCATCTGGTCATCTCGTCATCTCGTCATCTTGTCATCTCGTCATCTCGTCATCTCGTCATCTCGTCATCTCGTCATCTCGTCATCTGGTCATCCGATCATCTCGTCATCTCGTCATCTCGTCATCTAGTCATCCGGTCATCTGGTCACCCGGTCATCTGGTCATCTGGTCATCTGGTCATCTGGTCATCTCGTCATCTGTTCATCTGATCATCTGGTCATCTGGTCATCTGGTCATCTGGTCATCTGGTCATCTGGTCATCTGGTCATCTGGTCATCTGGTCATCTGTTCATCTGGTCATCTGGTCATCTGGTCATCTGATCATCTGTTCATCCGGTCATCTGGTAATCTTGCCATCGTCTCGTCATCTGGTCATCTGGTAATCTGGTCATCTGGTCATCTGATCATCTGGTCATCGTCTCGTCATCTGGTCAATCCGTCATCGCGTTATCTCGTCATCTCGTCATCCGGTCATCTCGTCATCTCGTCATCTCGTCGTCTCGTCATCGTCTCGTCATCGTCTCGTCATCTCGTCACTGGTCATCTCGTTATCTGGTCATCAAGTCATCTGGTCATCCGGTCATCTGGTCATCTGGTCATCTGGTCATCTGGTCACCTGGTCATCTGGTCATCTGGTCATCTGGTCATCTCGTCATGTGGTCATCTAGTTATCCGGTTATCTGTTCATCTTGTCATCTGGTCATCTCGTTATCTGGTCATCAAGTCATCTGGTCATCCGGTCATCTGGTCATCTGGTCATCTGGTCATCTGGTCACCTGGTCATCTGGTCATCTGGTCATCTGGTCATCTCGTCATGTGGTCATCTAGTTATCCGGTTATCTGTTCATCTTGTCATCTGGTCATCTCGTCATCTCGTCATCTTGTCATCTCGTCATCTCGTCATCTCGTCATCTCGTCATCTCGTCATCTCGTCATCTCGTCATCTCGTCATCTGGTCATCCGGTCATCTGGTCACCCGGTCATGTGGTCATCTGGTCACCCGGTCATGTGGTCATCTGGTCATCTGGTCATCCGGTCATCTGGTCATCTGTTCATCTGATCATCTGGTCATCTCGTCATCTCGTCGTATCGTCATCGTCTCGTCATCTCGTTCTCTGGTCATCCGGTCATCTGGTCATCTGGTCACCTGGTCATCTGGTCATCCGGTCATCTCGTCATCTCGTCATCTCGTCATCTCGTCATCTCGTCATCTGGTCACCGGGTCATCTAATCATCTGGTCATCTGGTCATCTCGTCATCGTCTCTTCATCGTCTCGTCATCTCGTCATCTCGTCATCTGGTCATCTCGTCATCTCTTCATCTCGTCATCTTGTCATCTCGTCATCGTCTCTTCATCGTCTCGTCATCTGGTCATCTGGTCATCTCGTCATCCGGTCATCTGGTCATCTCGTCATCTCGTCATCTCGTCATCTCGTCATCTCGTCATCTCGTCATCTCGTCATCTCGTCATCTCGTCATCTCGTCATCTCGTCATCTCGTCATCTCGTCATCTCGTTATCCGATCATCTCGTCATCTCGTCATCTCGTCATCTCGTCATCTCGTCATCTCGTCATCTCGTCATCTCGTCATCTCGTCATCTCGTCATCTGGTCATCCGGTCATCTGGTCACCCGGTCATCTGGTCATCTGGTCATCTGGTCATCTGGTCATCTGGTCATATGGTCATCTGGTCATCTGGTTATCTGGTCATCTGGTCATCTGGTCATCTTGTCATCTGGTCATCTGGTCATCTAGTCATCTGGTCATCTGGTCATCCGGTCATCTGGTCATCTGTTCATCTGATCATCTGGTCATCTCGTCATCTGGTCATCTGGTCATCTGGTCATCTCGTCATCTCGTCATCTCGTCATCTTGTAATCTCGTCATCTCGTCATCTCGTCATCTTGTCATCTCGTCATCTCGTCATGTCGTCGTATCGTCATCGTCTCGTCATCTCGTTATCTGGTCATCCGGTCATCTGGTTATCTGGTCATCTGGTCACCTGGTCATTTCGTCATCTCGTCATCTCGTCATCTCGTCATCTGGTCATCCAGTTATCCGGTTATCTGTTCATCTTGTAATCTCGTCATCTCGTCACCTCGTCATCTCGTCATATCGTCATCTCGTCATCTCGTCATCTCGTCATCTCGTCATCTCGTCATCTCGTCATCTCGTCATCTCGTCATCTGGTCATCTCGTCATCTGGTCATCTCGTCATCTGGTTATCTCGTCATATCGTCACCTCGTCGTATCGTCATCTCGTCAACTCGTCAACTCGTCATCTCGTCATCTCGTCATCTCGTCATCTCGTCATCTCGTCATCTGATCATCTGATCATCTGATCATCTGGTCATCTCGTCATCTGGTCATCTCGTCATCTCGTCATCTCCTCATCTCGTAATCTCGTCATCTCGTCATCTCGTCATCTCGTCATCTCGTCATCTCGTCATCTCGTCATCTGATCATCTGATCATCTGATCATCTGGTCATCTCGTCATCTGGTCATCTCGTCATCTCGTCATCTTGTCATCTCGTCACCTCGTCATCTCGTCATATCGTCATCTCGTCATCTCGTCATCTCGTCATCTCGTCATCTCGTCATCTCGTCATCTCGTCATTTCGTCATCTCGTCATCTCGTCATCTCGTCATCTCGTCATCTGATCATCCGATCATCTGATTATCTGATCATCTCGTCATCTGGTCATCTCGTCATCTGGTCATCTCGTCATCTGGTCATCTCGTCATCTGGTCATCTCTCCATCTGGTCATCTCGTCATCTGGTCATCTTGTCATCTCGTCATCTGGTCATCTCGTCATCTGGTCATCTCGTCATCTGGTCATCCAGTTATCCGGTTATCTGTTCATCTTGTAATCTCGTCAGCTCGTCACCTCGTCATCTCGTCATATCGTCATCTCGTCAACTCGTCAACTCGTCGTCTCGTCATCTGGTCATCTCGTCATCTCGTCTGTTGGAAAAGCTCAATGTGCATTCGCCCTGCGTGTTGCGTTGCGCGTCGACGTTCTCGATGAGATGTACAAGCACGCGCATGCGCGAAAAAGCAAGGAGTCGATCACGATCGATGCGTCGTTCGACCGTGTTAGTTGCCTTCGAGCATCGTACGAGCACAGTCTAGTGGAGTATACGCAGTACAAAATGAAATTATTATTCAATTATTATTCATTTATGAGTCATCTGGTCATCTGGTCATCTGGTCTTCTGGTCATCTCGTCATCTTGTCATCTCGTCATCTAGTCATCTCGTCATCTCGTCATCTCGTCATCTCGTCATCTCGTTATCTCGTCATCTCGTCATCTCGTCATCTCGTCATCTCGTCATCTCGTCATCTCGTCATCTCGTCATCTCGTCATCTCGTCATCTCGTCATCTCGTCATCTCGTCATCTCGTCATCTCGTCATCTCGTCATCTCGTCATCTCGTCATCTCGTCATCTCTTCGTATCGTCATCGTCTCGTCATCTCGTTATCTGGTCATCCGGTCATCTGGTCATCTGGTCATCTGGTCACCCGGTCACCTGGTCATCTGGTCATCTGGTCACCTGGTCATCTGGTCATCTGGTCATCTGGTCATCTGGTCACCTGGTCATTTCGTCATCTCGTCATCTCGTCATCTCGTCATCTGGTCATCCAGTTATCCGGTTATCTGTTCATCTTGTAATCTCGTCATCTCGTCACCTCGTCATCTCGTCATATCGTCATCTCGTCATCTCGTCATCTCGTCATCTCGTCATCTCGTCATCTCGTCATCTGGTCATCTCGTCATCTGGTCATCTCGTCATCTGGTTATCTCGTCATATCGTCACCTCGTCGTATCGTCATCTCGTCATCTCGTCATCTCGTCATCTCGTCATCTCGTCATCTCGTCATCTCGTCATCTCGTCATCTCGTTATCCGATCATCTCGTCATCTCGTCATCTCGTCATCTCGTCATCTCGTCATCTCGTCATCTCGTCATCTCGTCATCTCGTCATCTCGTCATCTGGTCATCCGGTCATCTGGTCACCCGGTCATCTGGTCATCTGGTCATCTGGTCATCTGGTCATCTGGTCATCTGGTCATCTGGTCATCTGGTTATCTGGTCATCTGGTCATCTGGTCATCTTGTCATCTGGTCATCTGGTCATCTAGTCATCTGGTCATCTGGTCATCCGGTCATCTGGTCATCTGTTCATCTGATCATCTGGTCATCTCGTCATCTGGTCATCTGGTCATCTGGTCATCTCGTCATCTCGTCATCTCGTCATCTTGTAATCTCGTCATCTCGTCATCTCGTCATCTTGTCATCTCGTCATCTCGTCATGTCGTCGTATCGTCATCGTCTCGTCATCTCGTTATCTGGTCATCCGGTCATCTGGTTATCTGGTCATCTGGTCACCTGGTCATTTCGTCATCTCGTCATCTCGTCATCTCGTCATCTGGTCATCCAGTTATCCGGTTATCTGTTCATCTTGTAATCTCGTCATCTCGTCACCTCGTCATCTCGTCATATCGTCATCTCGTCATCTCGTCATCTCGTCATCTCGTCATCTCGTCATCTCGTCATCTCGTCATCTGGTCATCTCGTCATCTGGTCATCTCGTCATCTGGTTATCTCGTCATATCGTCACCTCGTCGTATCGTCATCTCGTCAACTCGTCAACTCGTCATCTCGTCATCTCGTCATCTCGTCATCTCGTCATCTCGTCATCTGATCATCTGATCATCTGATCATCTGGTCATCTCGTCATCTGGTCATCTCGTCATCTCGTCATCTCCTCATCTCGTAATCTCGTCATCTCGTCATCTCGTCATCTCGTCATCTCGTCATCTCGTCATCTCGTCATCTCGTCATCTGATCATCTGATCATCTGATCATCTGGTCATCTGGTCATCCGATCATCTCGTCATCTCGTCATCTCGTCATCTAGTCATCCGGCCATCTCGTTACCCGGTCATCCAGTCATCTGGTCATCTGGTCATCTGGTCATCTGGTCATCTGGTCATCTCGTCATCTGTTCATCTGATCATCTGTTCATCTGGTCATCTGCTCATCTGCTCATCTGCTCATCTGCTCATCTGGTCATCTGGTCATCTGCTCATCTGGTCATCTGGTCATCTCTTCATCTTGTCATCTCGTCATCTTGTCATCTGGTCATCTGATCATCTAATCATCTCGTCATCTGGTCATCTGGTCATCTGGTCATCTCATCATCTCGTCATCTCGTCATCTCGTCATCTCGTCATCTCGTCATCTTGTCATCTCGTCATCTCGTGTTCTTGTCATCTTGTCATCTCGTCGTATCGTCATCGTCTCGTCATCTCGTCACTGGTCATCTCATCATCTCGTCATCTCGTTATCTCGTCATCTCGTCATCTCGTCATCTCGTCATCTGGTCATCTCGTCATCTCGTCATCTTGTCATCTCGTCATCTCGTCGTATCGTCATCGTCTCGTCATCTCGTCACTGGTCATCTCGTTATCTGGTCATCCGGTCATCTGGTTATCTGGTCATCTGGTCATCTGGTCATCTGGTCACCTGGTCATCTGGTCATCTGGTCATCTGGTCATCTCGTCATCTGGTCATCTGGTCATCTGGTCATCCGGTCACCTTGTCATCTGGTCATCTGGTCATCTGGTCATCTCGTCATCTGGTCATCTGGTCATCTGGTCATCTGGTCACCTGGTTATCTGGTCATCTGGTCATCTGGTCATCTGGTCATCTGGTCATCTGGTCATCTCGTCATCTCGTCATCTTGTCATCTCGTCATCTGGTCATCTGGTCATCTAGTCATCTGGTCATCTGGTCATCTGGTCATCTTGTCATCTTGTCATCCGGTCATCTGATCATCTGGTCATCTCGTCATCCGGTCATCTGGTCATCTGGTCATCTGGTCATCTCATCATCTCGTCATCTCATTATCTCGTCATCTCGTCATCTCGTCATCTTGTCATCTCGTCATCTCGTCATCTCGTCGTATCGTCATCGTCTCGTCATCTCGTCACTGGTCATCTCGTCGTATCGTCATCGTCTCGTCATCTCGTCACTGGTCATCTCGTTATCTGGTCATCCGGTCATCTGGTTATCTGGTCATCTGGTCATCTGGTCATCTGGTCACCTGGTCATCTGGTCATCTGATCATCTGGTCACCTGGTCATTTTGTCATCTCGTCATCTCGTCATCTCGTCATCTGGTCATCCAGTTATCCGGTTATCTGTTCATCTTGTAATCTCGTCATCTCGTCACCTCGTCATCTCGTCATATCGTCATCTCGTCATCTCGTCATCTCGTCATCTCGTCATCTCGTCATCTCGTCATCTGGTCATCTCGTCATCTGGTCATCTCGTCATCTGGTTATCTCGTCATATCGTCATCTGGTCATCTCGTCATCTCGTCATCTTGTCATCTCGTCACCTCGTCATCTCGTCATATCGTCATCTCGTCATCTCGTCATCTCGTCATCTCGTCATCTCGTCATCTCGTCATCTCGTCATCTCGTCATTTCGTCATCTCGTCATCTCGTCATATCGTCATCTCGTCATCTGATCATCTGATCATCTGATTATCTGATCATCTCGTCATCTGGTCATCTCGTCATCTGGTCATCTCGTCATCCGGTCATCTCTCCATCTGGTCATCTCGTCATCTGGTCATCTCGTCATCTCGTCATCTGGTCATCTCGTCATCTGGTCATCTCGTCATCTGGTCATCTCGTCATCTGGTCATCTCGTCATCTGGTTATGTGTTCATCTTGTAATCTCGTCATCTCGTCACCTCGTCATCTCGTCATATCGTCATCTCGTCAACTCGTCAACTCGTCGTCTCGTCATCTGGTCATCTCGTCATCTCGTCTGTTGGAAAAGCTCAATGTGCATTCGCCCTGCGTGTTGCGTTGCGCGTCGACGTTCTCGATGAGATGTACAAGCACGCGCATGCGCGAAAAAGCAAGGAGTCGATCACGATCGATGCGTCGTTCGACCGTGTTAGTTGCCTTCGAGCATCGTACGAGCACAGTCTAGTCGAGTATACGCAGTACAAAATGAAATTATTATTCAATTATTATTCATTTATGAGTCATCTGGTCATCTGGTCATCTGGTCTTCTGGTCATCTCGTCATCTTGTCATCTCGTCATCTCGTCATCTCGTCATCTCGTCATCTCGTCATCTCGTCATCTCGTTATCTCGTCATCTCGTCATCTCGTCATCTCGTCATCTCGTCATCTCGTCATCTCGTCATCTCGTCATCTCGTCATCTCTTCGTATCGTCATCGTCTCGTCATCTCGTTATCTGGTCATCCGGTCATCTGGTCATCTGGTCATCTGGTCACCCGGTCACCTGGTCATCTGGTCATCTGGTCACCTGGTCATCTGGTCATCTGGTCATCTGGTCATCTGGTCATCTGATCATCTGGTCATCTCGTCATCTGGTCATCCAGTTATCCGGTTATCTGTTCATCTTGTAATCTCGTCATCCCTTTACCTCGTCATCTCGTCGTATCGTCATCGTCTCGTCATCTCGTTATCTGGTCATCCGGTCATCTGGTCATCTGGTAATGTGGTCATCTCGTCATCTCGTCATCGCGTCATCTCGTCATCTCGTCATCTGATCATCTGATCATCTGATCAACTCGTCATCTGGTCATCTCGTCATCTGGTCATCTCGTCATCTGGTCATCTCGTCATCTGGTTATCTCGTCATATCGTCACCTCGTCGTATCGTCATCTCGTCAACTCGTCAACTCGTCAACTCGTCAACTCGTCATCTCGTCATCTCGTCATCTCGTCATCTCGTCATCTCGTCATCTCGTCATCTGATCATCTGATCATCTGATCATCTGATCATCTGATCATCTGATCATCTGATCATCTGGTCATCTCGTCATCTGGTCATCTCGTCATCTCGTCATCCCCTCATCTCGTAATCTCGTCATCTCGTCATCTCGTCATCTCGTCATCTAATCATCTGATCATCTGATCATCTGGTCATCTCGTCATCTGGTCATCTCGTCATCTCGTCATCTTGTCATCTCGTCATCTCGTCATCTCGTCATCTCCTCATCTCGTCATCTCGCTATCTGGTCATCCGATCATCTCGTCATCTCGTCATCTCGTCATCTAGTCATCCGGTCATCTGGTCACCCGGTCATCTGGTCATCTGGTCATCTGGTCATCTGGTCATCTGGTCATCTGGTCATCTGGTCATCTGGTCATCTGGTCATCTCGTCATCTGTTCATCTGATCATCTGGTCATCTGGTCATCTGGTCATCTGGTCATCTGGTCATCTGGTCATCTGGTCATCTGGTCATCTGGTCATCTGGTCATCTGGTCATCTGTTCATCCGTTCATCTGGTCATCTGGTCATCTGGTCATCTGTTCATCCGGTCATCTGGTAATCTTGCCATCGTCTCGTCATCTGGTCATCTGGTAATCTGGTCATCTGGTCATCTGATCATCTGGTCATCGTCTCGTCATCTGGTCAATCTGTCATCGCGTTATCTCGTCATCTCGTCATCCGTTCATCTCGTCATCCGTTCATCTCGTCATCTCGTCATCTCGTCATCTCGTCATCTCGTCATCTCGTCATCTGGTCATCTCGTCATCTCTTCATATCGTCATCTTGTCATCTCGTCATCGTCTCTTCATCGTCTCGTCATCTGGTCATCTGGTCATCTCGTCATCTCGTCATCTCGTCATCTTGTCATCTCGTCATCTCGTCATCTCGTCATCTCGTCATCTTGTCATCTCGTCATCTCGTCGTATCGTCATCGTCTCGTCATCTCGTTATCTGGTCATCCGGTCAACTGGTCATCTGGTCATCTGGTCACCTGGTCACCTGGTCATCTGGTCATCTGGTCATTTCGTCATCTCGTCATCTCGTCATCTCGTCATCTGGTCACCTGGTCATCTGGTCATCTGGTCACCTGGTCATCTGGTCATCTGGTCACCTGGTCATCTGGTCATCTGGTCACCTGGTCATCTGGTCATCTGGTCATCTGGTCATCTGGTCATCTGGTCATCTGGTCATCTCGTCATCTGGTCATCCAGTTATCCGGTTATCTGTTCATCTTGTAATCTCGTCATCTCGTCACCTCGTCATCTCGTCATATCGTCATCTCGTCATCTCGTCATCTCGTCATCTCGTCATCTCGTCATCTCGTCATCTCGTCATCTCGTCATCTCTTCGTATCGTCATCGTCTCGTCATCTCGTTATCTGGTCATCCGGTCATCTGGTCATCTTTTCATCTCGTTATCTCGTCATCTGGTCATCTCGTCATCTGGTCATCTGGTCATCTGGTCATCTGGTCATCTGGTCATCCGCTCATCTATTCATGTGGTCATCTGGTCATCCAGTCATCTGGTCATCTTGTCATCTGGTCATCTGGTCATCTGTTCATCTGGTCATCTGGTCATCTGATCATCCGGTCATCCGGTCATCTGGTCATCTGGTCATCCGATCATCTTGTCATCTGGTCATCTGGTCATCTGGTCATCTAATCATCTCGTCATCTGGTCATCTGGTCATCCGGTCAACTGGTCATCTGTTCATCTGATCATCTGGTCATCTCGTCATCTCGTCGTATCGTCATCGTCTCGTCATCTCGTTCTCTGGTCATCTAGTCATCTGGTCATCTGGTCACCTGATCATCTGGTCACCTGGTCATCTGGTCACCTGGTCATCTGGTCATCTGGTCATCTCGTCATCTCGTCATCTCGTCATCTCGTTATCTCGTCATCTGGTCACCTGGTCATCTGGTCATCTGGTCATCTGGTCATCTCGTCATCGTCTCTTCATCGTCTCGTCATCTCGTCATCTCGTCATCTGGTCATCTCGTTATCTCTTCATCTCGTCATCTTGTCATCGTCTCCTCAACGTCTCGTCATCTGGTCATCTGGTCATCTCGTTATCCGGTCATCCGGTCATCTGGTCATCTCGTCATCTCGTCATCTCGTCATCTCGTCATCTCGTCAACTCGTCATCTCGTCATCCCGTCATCCGATCATCTCGTCATCTCGTCATCTCGTCATCTCGTCATCTCGTCATCTCGTCATCTGGTCATCTCGTCATCTCGTCGTATCGTCATCGTCTCGTCATCTCGTCACTGGTCATCTCGTTATCTGGTCATCCGGTCATCTGGTTATCTGGTCATCTGGTCATCTGGTCATCTGGTCACCTGGTCATCTGGTCATCTGGTCATCTGGTCATCTCGTCATCCGGTCATCTGGTCATCTGGTCATCCGGTCACCTTGTCATCTGGTCATCTGGTCATCTGGTCATCTCGTCATCTGGTCATCTGGTCATCTGGTCATCTGGTCACCTGGTTATCTGGTCATCTGGTCATCTGGTCATCTGGTCATCTGGTCATCTGGTCATCTCGTCATCTTGTCATCTTGTCATCTCGTCATCTGGTCATCTGGTCATCTGGTCATCTGGTCATCTGGTCATCTGGTCATCTTGTCATCTCGTCATCTTGTCATCCGGTCATCTGATCATCTGGTCATCTCGTCATCCGGTCATCTGGTCATCTGGTCATCTGGTCATCTCATCATCTCGTCATCTCATTATCTCGTCATCTCGTCATCTCGTCATCTTGTCATCTCGTCATCTCGTCATCTTGTCTTCTCGTCATCTCGTCGTATCGTCATCGTCTCGTCATCTCGTCACTGGTCATCTCGTCGTATCGTCATCGTCTCGTCATCTCGTCACTGGTCATCTCGTTATCTGGTCATCCGGTCATCTGGTTATCTGGTCATCTGGTCATCTGGTCATCTGGTCACCTGGTCATCTGGTCATCTGATCATCTGGTCATCTCGTCATCTGGTCATGTGGTCATCTGGTCATCTGGTCACCTTGTCATCTGGTCATCTAGTCATCTGGTCATCTGGTCATCTCGTCATCTCGTCATCTCGTCATCTCGTCATCTCGTCATCTTGTCATCTCGTCATCTCGTCATCTGGTCATCTCGTCATCTGGTCATCTGGTCATCTGGTCATCTGGTTATCTGGTCGTCCAGTCATCTATTCATGTGGTCATCTGGTCATCTGGTCATCTTGTCATCTCGTCATCTGGTCATCTGGTCTGCTGGTCATCTCGTCATCTGGTCATCTCGTCATCTTGTCATCTCGTCATCTTGTCATCTGGTCATCTGATCATCTGGTCATCTCGTCATCTGGTCATCTGGTCATCTGGTCATCTCATCATCTCGTCATCTCGTCATCTCGTCATCTCGTCTCCTCGTCATCTTGTCATCTCGTCATCTCGTCATCTTGTCATCTTGTCATCTTGTCATCTCGTCGTATCGTCATCGTCTCGTCATCTCGTCACTGGTCATCTCGTCGTATCGTCATCGTCTCGTCATCTCGTCACTGGTCATCTCGTTATCTGGTCATCTGGTTATCTGGTCATCTGGTCATCTGGTCATCTGGTCACCTGGTCATCTGGTCATCTGGTCATCTGGTCATCTCGTCATCTGGTCATCTGGTCATCCGGTCATCTGGTCATCTGGTCATCTGGTCATCCGGTCATCTGGTCATCTGGTCATCTGGTCATCCGGTCATCTGGTCATCTGGTCATCTGGTCATCTGGTCATCTGGTCATCTCGTCATCTGGTCATCTGGTAATCTGGTCATCTGGTCATCTGGTCATCCGATCATCTGGTCATCTGTTCATCTGATCATCTGTTCATCTCGTCATCTCGTCGTATCGTCATCGTCTCGTCATCTCGTTCTCTGGTCATCCGGTCATCTGGTCATCTGGTCATCTGGTCATCTGGTCACCTGGTCATCTGGTCATCTGGTCATCTCGTCATCTCGTCATCTCGTCATCTCGTTATCTCGTCATCTGGTCACCTGGTCATCTGGTCATCTGGTCATCTGATCATCTCGTCATCGTCTCTTCATCGTCTCGTCATCTCGTCATCTCGTCATCTGGTCATCTGGTCATCTGGTCATCTGTTCATCCGGTCATCTGGTCATCTTGCCATCGTCTTGTCATCTGGTCATCTGGTAATCTGGTCATCTGGTCATCTGATCATCTGGTCATCGTCTCGTCATCTGTTCAATCCGTCATCGCGTTATCTCGTCATCTCGTCATCTCGTCATCTCGTCATCTCGTCATCTCGTCATCTCGTCATCTCGTCATCTCGTCATCTGGTCACCTGGTCATCTAATCATCTGGTCATCTGGTCATCTCGTCATCGTCTCTTCATCGTCTCGTCATCTCGTCATCTCGTCATCTGGTCATCTCGTCATCTCGTCATCTCGTCATCTCGTCATCTCGTCATCTCGTCATCTCGTCATCCGATCATCTCGTCATCTCGTCATCTCGTCATCTCGTCATCTCGTCATCTCGTCATCTGGTCATACGGTCATCTGGTCACCCGGTAATCTGGTCATCTGGTCATCTGGTCATCTGGTCATCTGGTCATCTGGTTATCTGGTCATCTGGTCATCTGGTCATCTGGTCATCCACTCATCTTGTCATCTGGTCATCTGGTCATCTAGTCACCTGGTCATCTGGTCATCCGGTCATCTGGTCATCGGTTCATCTGATCTTCTGGTCATCTCGTCATCTCGTCATCTGGTCATCTGGTCATCTCGTCATCTCGTCATCTCGCCATCTTGTCATCTCGTCATCTCGTCATCTCGTCATCTTGTCATCTCGTCATCTCGTCATCTCGTCATCCGATCATCTCGTCATCTCGTCATCTCGTCATCTCGTCATCTCGTCATCTCGTCATCTCGTCATCTCGTCATCTGGTCATCCGGTCATCTGGTCACCCGGTCATCTGGTCATCTGGTCATCTGGTCATCTGGTCATCTGGTCATCCGGTCATCTGGTCATCTGGTCATCTGGTCATCTGGTCATCTGGTCATCTGGTCATCTTGTCATCTGATCATCTGGTCATCTAGTCATCTGGTCATCTGGTCATCCGGTCATCTGGTCATCTGTTCATCTGATCATCTGGTCATCTCGTCATCTCGTCATCTGGTCATCTGGTCATCTCGTCATCTCGTCATCTCGTCATCTTGTCATCTCGTCATCTCGTCATCTCGTCATCTTGTCATCTCGTCATCTCGTCGTATCGTCATCGTCTCGTCATCTCGTTATCTGGTCATCCGGTCAACTGGTCATCTGGTCATCTGGTCACCTGGTCACCTGGTCATCTGGTCATCTGGTCATTTCGTCATCTCGTCATCTCGTCATCTCGTCATCTGGTCACCTGGTCATCTGGTCATCTGGTCACCTGGTCATCTGATCATCTGGTCACCTGGTCATCTGGTCATCTGGTCACCTGGTCATCTGGTCATCTGGTCATCTGGTCATCTGGTCATCTGGTCATCTCGTCATCTGGTCATCCAGTTATCCGGTTATCTGTTCATCTTGTAATCTCGTCATCTCGTCACCTCGTCATCTCGTCATATCGTCATCTCGTCATCTCGTCATCTCGTCATCTCGTCATCTCGTCATCTCGTCATCTCGTCATCTCGTCATCTCGTCATCTCGTCATCTCTTCGTATCGTCATCGTCTCGTCATCTCGTTCTCTGGTCATCTGGTAATCTGGTCATCCGGTCAACTGGTCATCTGTTCATCTGATCATCTGGTCATCTCGTCATCTCGTCGTATCGTCATCGTCTCGTCATCTCGTTCTCTGGTCATCCAGTCATCTGGTCATCTGGTCACCTGGTCATCTGGTCACCTGGTCATCTGGTCACCTGGTCATCTGGTCACCTGGTCATCTGGTCATCTGGTCATCTGGTCATCTCGTCATCCTCTCTTCATCGTCTCGTCATCTCGTCATCTCGTCATCTGGTCATCTCGTTATCTCTTCATCTCGTCATCTTGTCATCGTCTCCTCATCGTCTCGTCATCTGGTCATCTGGTCATCTCGTCATCCGGTCATCCGGTCATCTGGTCATCTCGTCATCTCGTCATCTCGTCATCTCGTCATCTCGTCATCCCGTCATCCGATCATCTCGTCATCTCGTCATCTCGTCATCTCGTCATCTCGTCATCTCGTCATCTGGTCATCTCGTCATCTCGTCGTATCGTCATCGTCTCGTCATCTCGTTCTCTGGTCATCCGGTCATCTGGTCATCTGGTCACCTGGTCATCTGGTCACCTGGTCATCTGGTCACCTGGTCATCTGGTCATCTGGTCATCTCGTCATCTCGTCATCTCGTCATCTCGTTATCTCGTCATCTGGTCATCTGGTCATCTCGTCATCGTCTCTTCATCGTCTCGTCATCTCGTCATCTCGTCATCTGGTCATCTCGTCATCTCTTCATCTCGTCATCTCTTCATCTCGTCATCTTGTCATCTCGTCATCGTCTCTTCATCGTCTCGTCATCTGGTCATCTGGTCATCTCGTCATCCGGTCACCTGGTCATCTGATCATCTGGTCACCTGGTCATCTGATCATCTCGTCATCTGGTTATCTCGTCATCTGGTCATCTCGTCATCTGGTCATCTCGTCATCCGGTCATCTCGTCATCTGGTCATCCAGTTATCCGGTTATCCGTTCATCTTGTAATCTCGTCATATCGTCATCTTGTCATCTCGTCATCTCGTCATCTGATCATCTGATCATCTGATCATCTGGTCATCTCGTCATCTGGTCATCCGATCATCTCGTCATCTCGTCATCTCGTCATCTAGTCATCCGGCCATCTCGTTACCCGGTCATCCAGTCATCTGGTCATCTGGTCATCTGGTCATCTGGTCATCTGGTCATCTCGTCATCTGTTCATCTGATCATCTGTTCATCTGGTCATCTGGTCATCTGGTCATCTGCTCATCTGCTCATCTGGTCATCTGGTCATCTGCTCATCTGGTCATCTGGTCATCTCTTCATCTTGTCATCGCGTCATCTTGTCATCTGGTCATCTGATCATCTAATCATCTCGTCATCTGGTCATCTGGTCATCTGGTCATCTCATCATCTCGTCATCTCGTCATCTCGTCATCTCGTCATCTCGTCATCTTGTCATCTCGTCATCTCGTGTTCTTGTCATCTTGTCATCTCGTCGTATCGTCATCGTCTCGTCATCTCGTCACTGGTCATCTCATCATCTCGTCATCTCGTCATCTCGTCATCTCGTCATCTTGTCATCTCGTCATCTCGTCATCTCGTCATCCGATCATCTCGTCATCTCGTCATCTCGTCATCTCGTCATCTCGTCATCTCGTCATCTCGTCATCTCGTCATCTGGTCATCCGGTCATCTGGTCACCCGGTCATCTGGTCATCTGGTCATCTGGTCATCTGGTCATCTGGTCATCCGGTCATCTGGTCATCTGGTCATCTGGTCATCTGGTCATCTGGTCATCTGGTCATCTTGTCATCTGATCATCTGGTCATCTAGTCATCTGGTCATCTGGTCATCCGGTCATCTGGTCATCTGTTCATCTGATCATCTGGTCATCTCGTCATCTCGTCATCTGGTCATCTGGTCATCTCGTCATCTCGTCATCTCGTCATCTTGTCATCTCGTCATCTCGTCATCTCGTCATCTTGTCATCTCGTCATCTCGTCGTATCGTCATCGTCTCGTCATCTCGTTATCTGGTCATCCGGTCAACTGGTCATCTGGTCATCTGGTCACCTGGTCACCTGGTCATCTGGTCATCTGGTCATTTCGTCATCTCGTCATCTCGTCATCTCGTCATCTGGTCACCTGGTCATCTGGTCATCTGGTCACCTAGTCATCTGGTCATCTGGTCACCTGGTCATCTGGTCATCTGGTCACCTGGTCATCTGGTCATCTGGTCATCTGGTCATCTGGTCATCTGGTCATCTCGTCATCTGGTCATCCAGTTATCCGGTTATCTGTTCATCTTGTAATCTCGTCATCTCGTCACCTCGTCATCTCGTCATATCGTCATCTCGTCATCTCGTCATCTCGTCATCTCGTCATCTCGTCATCTCGTCATCTCGTCATCTCGTCATCTCGTCATCTCGTCATCTCTTCGTATCGTCATCGTCTCGTCATCTCGTTATCTGGTCATCCGATCATCTGGTCATCTTTTCATCTCGTCATCTCGTCATCTGGTCATCTCGTCATCTGGTCATCTGGTCATCTGGTCCCCTGGTCATCTGGTCATCCGCTCATCTATTCATGTGGTCATCTGGTCATCCAGTCATCTGGTCATCTTGTCATCTGGTCATCTGGTCATCTGGTCATCTGGTCATCTGGTCATCTGGTCATCCGGTCATCCGGTCATCTGGTCATCTGGTCATCCGCTCATCTATTCATGTGGTCATCTGGTCATCCAGTCATCTGGTCATCTTGTCATCTGGTCATCTGGTCATCTGGTCATCTGGTCATCTGGTCATCTGGTCATCCGGTCATCCGGTCATCTGGTCATCTGGTCATCCAATCATCTGGTCATCTGGTCATCTGGTCATCTGGTCATCTGGTCATCTCGTCATCTGGTCATCTGGTAATCTGGTCATCCGGTCAACTGGTCATCTGTTCATCTGATCATCTGGTCATCTCGTCATCTCGTCGTATCGTCATCGTCTCGTCATCTCGTTCTCTGGTCATCTGGTAATCTGGTCATCCGGTCAACTGGTCATCTGTTCATCTGATCATCTGGTCATCTCGTCATCTCGTCGTATCGTCATCGTCTCGTCATCTCGTTCTCTGGTCATCCAGTCATCTGGTCATCTGGTCACCTGGTCATCTGGTCACCTGGTCATCTGGTCACCTGGTCATCTGGTCACCTGGTCATCTGGTCATCTGGTCATCTGGTCATCTCGTCATCCTCTCTTCATCGTCTCGTCATCTCGTCATCTCGTCATCTGGTCATCTCGTTATCTCTTCATCTCGTCATCTTGTCATCGTCTCCTCATCGTCTCGTCATCTGGTCATCTGGTCATCTCGTCATCCGGTCATCCGGTCATCTGGTCATCTCGTCATCTCGTCATCTCGTCATCTCGTCATCTCGTCATCCCGTCATCCGATCATCTCGTCATCTCGTCATCTCGTCATCTCGTCATCTCGTCATCTCGTCATCTGGTCATCTCGTCATCTCGTCGTATCGTCATCGTCTCGTCATCTCGTTCTCTGGTCATCTCGTTCTCTGGTCATCCGGTCATCTGGTCATCTGGTCACCTGGTCATCTGGTCACCTGGTCATCTGGTCACCTGGTCATCTGGTCATCTGGTCATCTCGTCATCTCGTCATCTCGTCATCTCGTTATCTCGTCATCTGGTCATCTGGTCATCTCGTCATCGTCTCTTCATCGTCTCGTCATCTCGTCATCTCGTCATCTGGTCATCTCGTCATCTCTTCATCTCGTCATCTCTTCATCTCGTCATCTTGTCATCTCGTCATCGTCTCTTCATCGTCTCGTCATCTGGTCATCTGGTCATCTCGTCATCCGGTCACCTGGTCATCTGATCATCTGGTCACCTGGTCATCTGATCATCTCGTCATCTCGTCATCTGATCATCTGATCATCTGATCATCTGGTCATCTCGTCATCTGGTCATCCGATCATCTCGTCATCTCGTCATCTCGTCATCTAGTCATCCGGCCATCTCGTTACCCGGTCATCCAGTCATCTGGTCATCTGGTCATCTGGTCATCTGGTCATCTGGTCATCTCGTCATCTGTTCATCTGATCATCTGTTCATCTGGTCATCTGGTCATCTGGTCATCTGCTCATCTGCTCATCTGGTCATCTGGTCATCTGCTCATCTGGTCATCTGGTCATCTCTTCATCTTGTCATCTCGTCATCTTGTCATCTGGTCATCTGATCATCTAATCATCTCGTCATCTGGTCATCTGGTCATCTGGTCATCTCATCATCTCGTCATCTCGTCATCTCGTCATCTCGTCATCTCGTCATCTTGTCATCTCGTCATCTCGTGTTCTTGTCATCTTGTCATCTCGTCGTATCGTCATCGTCTCGTCATCTCGTCACTGGTCATCTCATCATCTCGTCATCTCGTTATCTCGTCATCTCGTCATCTCGTCATCTCGTCATCTGGTCATCTCGTCATCTCGTCATCTTGTCATCTCGTCATCTCGTCGTATCGTCATCGTCTCGTCATCTCGTCACTGGTCATCTCGTTATCTGGTCATCCGGTCATCTGGTTATCTGGTCATCTGGTCATCTGGTCATCTGGTCACCTGGTCATCTGGTCATCTGGTCATCTGGTCATCTCGTCATCTGGTCATCTGGTCATCTGGTCATCCGGTCACCTTGTCATCTGGTCATCTGGTCATCTGGTCATCTCGTCATCTGGTCATCTGGTCATCTGGTCATCTGGTCACCTGGTTATCTGGTCATCTGGTCATCTGGTCATCTGGTCATCTGGTCATCTGGTCATCTCGTCATCTCGTCATCTTGTCATCTCGTCATCTGGTCATCTGGTCATCTGGTCATCTGGTCATCTGGTCATCTGGTCATCTTGTCATCTCGTCATCTTGTCATCCGGTCATCTGATCATCTGGTCATCTCGTCATCCGGTCATCTGGTCATCTGGTCATCTGGTCATCTCATCATCTCGTCATCTCATTATCTCGTCATCTCGTCATCTCGTCATCTTGTCATCTCGTCATCTCGTCATCTCGTCGTATCGTCATCGTCTCGTCATCTCGTCACTGGTCATCTCGTCGTATCGTCATCGTCTCGTCATCTCGTCACTGGTCATCTCGTTATCTGGTCATCCGGTCATCTGGTTATCTGGTCATCTGGTCATCTGGTCATCTGGTCACCTGGTCATCTGGTCATCTGATCATCTGGTCACCTGGTCATTTTGTCATCTCGTCATCTCGTCATCTCGTCATCTGGTCATCCAGTTATCCGGTTATCTGTTCATCTTGTAATCTCGTCATCTCGTCACCTCGTCATCTCGTCATATCGTCATCTCGTCATCTCGTCATCTCGTCATCTCGTCATCTCGTCATCTCGTCATCTGGTCATCTCGTCATCTGGTCATCTCGTCATCTGGTTATCTCGTCATATCGTCATCTGGTCATCTTGTCATCTCGTCACCTCGTCATCTCGTCATATCGTCATCTCGTCATCTCGTCATCTCGTCATCTCGTCATCTCGTCATCTCGTCATCTCGTCATCTCGTCATTTCGTCATCTCGTCATCTCGTCATATCGTCATCTCGTCATCTGATCATCTGATCATCTGATTATCTGATCATCTCGTCATCTGGTCATCTCGTCATCTGGTCATCTCGTCATCCGGTCATCTCTCCATCTGGTCATCTCGTCATCTGGTCATCTCGTCATCTCGTCATCTGGTCATCTCGTCATCTGGTCATCTCGTCATCTGGTCATCTCGTCATCTGGTCATCTCGTCATCTGGTCATCTCGTCATCTGGTTATCTGTTCATCTTGTAATCTCGTCATCTCGTCACCTCGTCATCTCGTCATATCGTCATCTCGTCAACTCGTCAACTCGTCGTCTCGTCATCTGGTCATCTCGTCATCTCGTCTGTTGGAAAAGCTCAATGTGCATTCGCCCTGCGTGTTGCGTTGCGCGTCGACGTTCTCGATGAGATGTACAAGCACGCGCATGCGCGAAAAAGCAAGGAGTCGATCACGATCGATGCGTCGTTCGACCGTGTTAGTTGCCTTCGAGCATCGTACGAGCACAGTCTAGTCGAGTATACGCAGTACAAAATGAAATTATTATTCAATTATTATTCATTTATGAGTCATCTGGTCATCTGGTCATCTGGTCTTCTGGTCATCTCGTCATCTTGTCATCTCGTCATCTCGTCATCTCGTCATCTCGTCATCTCGTCATCTCGTCATCTCGTTATCTCGTCATCTCGTCATCTCGTCATCTCGTCATCTCGTCATCTCGTCATCTCGTCATCTCGTCATCTCGTCATCTCGTCATCTCGTCATCTCGTCATCTCGTCATCTCTTCGTATCGTCATCGTCTCGTCATCTCGTTATCTGGTCATCCGGTCATCTGGTCATCTGGTCATCTGGTCACCCGGTCACCTGGTCATCTGGTCATCTGGTCACCTGGTCATCTGGTCATCTGGTCATCTGGTCATCTGGTCATCTGATCATCTGGTCATCTCGTCATCTGGTCATCCAGTTATCCGGTTATCTGTTCATCTTGTAATCTCGTCATCCCGTTACCTCGTCATCTCGTCGTATCGTCATCGTCTCGTCATCTCGTTATCTGGTCATCTGGTCATCTGGTCATCTGGTAATGTGGTCATCTCGTCATCTCGTCATCGCGTCATCTCGTCATCTCGTCATCTGATCATCTGATCATCTGATCAACTCGTCATCTGGTCATCTCGTCATCTGGTCATCTCGTCATCTGGTCATCTCGTCATCTGGTTATCTCGTCATATCGTCACCTCGTCGTATCGTCATCTCGTCAACTCGTCAACTCGTCAACTCGTCAACTCGTCATCTCGTCATCTCGTCATCTCGTCATCTCGTCATCTCGTCATCTCGTCATCTGATCATCTGATCATCTGATCATCTGATCATCTGATCATCTGATCATCTGATCATCTGGTCATCTCGTCATCTGGTCATCTCGTCATCTCGTCATCCCCTCATCTCGTAATCTCGTCATCTCGTCATCTCGTCATCTCGTCATCTCGTCATCTGATCATCTGATCATCTGATCATCTGGTCATCTCGTCATCTGGTCATCTCGTCATCTCGTCATCTTGTCATCTCGTCATCTCGTCATCTCGTCATCTCCTCATCTCGTCATCTCGCTATCTGGTCATCCGATCATCTCGTCATCTCGTCATCTCGTCATCTAGTCATCCGGTCATCTGGTCACCCGGTCATCTGGTCATCTGGTCATCTGGTCATCTGGTCATCTGGTCATCTGGTCATCTGGTCATCTGGTCATCTGGTCATCTCGTCATCTGTTCATCTGATCATCTGGTCATCTGGTCATCTGGTCATCTGGTCATCTGGTCATCTGGTCATCTGGTCATCTGGTCATCTGGTCATCTGGTCATCTGGTCATCTGTTCATCCGGTCATCTGGTCATCTGGTCATCTGGTCATCTGTTCATCCGGTCATCTGGTAATCTTGCCATCGTCTCGTCATCTGGTCATCTGGTAATCTGGTCATCTGGTCATCTGATCATCTGGTCATCGTCTCGTCATCTGGTCAATCTGTCATCGCGTTATCTCGTCATCTCGTCATCCGTTCATCTCGTCATCCGTTCATCTCGTCATCTCGTCATCTCGTCATCTCGTCATCTCGTCATCTCGTCATCTGGTCATCTCGTCATCTCTTCATATCGTCATCTTGTCATCTCGTCATCGTCTCTTCATCGTCTCGTCATCTGGTCATCTGGTCATCTCGTCATCTCGTCATCTCGTCATCTTGTCATCTCGTCATCTCGTCATCTCGTCATCTCGTCATCTTGTCATCTCGTCATCTCGTCGTATCGTCATCGTCTCGTCATCTCGTTATCTGGTCATCCGGTCAACTGGTCATCTGGTCATCTGGTCACCTGGTCACCTGGTCATCTGGTCATCTGGTCATTTCGTCATCTCGTCATCTTGTCATCTCGTCATCTGGTCACCTGGTCATCTGGTCATCTGGTCACCTGGTCATCTGGCCATCTGGTCACCTGGTCATCTGGTCATCTGGTCACCTGGTCATCTGGTCATCTGGTCATCTGGTCATCTGGTCATCTGGTCATCTGGTCATCTCGTCATCTGGTCATCCAGTTATCCGGTTATCTGTTCATCTTGTAATCTCGTCATCTCGTCACCTCGTCATCTCGTCATATCGTCATCTCGTCATCTCGTCATCTCGTCATCTCGTCATCTCGTCATCTCGTCATCTCGTCATCTCGTCATCTCTTCGTATCGTCATCGTCTCGTCATCTCGTTATCTGGTCATCCGGTCATCTGGTCATCTTTTCATCTCGTCATCTCGTCATCTGGTCATCTCGTCATCTGGTCATCTGGTCATCTGGTCATCTGGTCATCTGGTCATCCGCTCATCTATTCATGTGGTCATCTGGTCATCCAGTCATCTGGTCATCTTGTCATCTGGTCATCTGGTCATCTGGTCATCTGGTCAGCTGGTCATCTGATCATCCGGTCATCCGGTCATCTGGTCATCTGGTCATCCGATCATCTTGTCATCTGGTCATCTGGTCATCTGGTCATCTAATCATCTCGTCATCTGGTCATCTGGTAATCTGGTCATCTGGTCATCTGGTCATCCGGTCAACTGGTCATCTGTTCATCTGATCATCTGGTCATCTCGTCATCTCGTCGTATCGTCATCGTCTCGTCATCTCGTTCTCTGGTCATCTAGTCATCTGGTCATCTGGTCACCTGGTCATCTGGTCACCTGGTCATCTGGTCACCTGGTCATCTGGTCATCTGGTCATCTCGTCATCTCGTCATCTCGTCATCTCGTTATCTCGTCATCTGGTCACCTGGTCATCTGGTCATCTGGTCATCTGGTCATCTCGTCATCGTCTCTTCATCGTCTCGTCATCTCGTCATCTCGTCATCTGGTCATCTCGTTATCTCTTCATCTCGTCATCTTGTCATCGTCTCCTCATCGTCTCGTCATCTGGTCATCTGGTCATCTCGTTATCCGGTCATCCGGTCATCTGGTCATCTCGTCATCTCGTCATCTCGTCATCTCGTCATCTCGTCATCTCGTCATCTCGTCATCTCGTCATCCCGTCATCCGATCATCTCGTCATCTCGTCATCTCGTCATCTCGTCATCTCGTCATCTCGTCATCTCGTCATCTGGTCATCTCGTCATCTCGTCGTATCGTCATCGTCTCGTCATCTCGTCACTGGTCATCTCGTTATCTGGTCATCCGGTCATCTGGTTATCTGGTCATCTGGTCATCTGGTCATCTGGTCACCTGGTCATCTGGTCATCTGGTCATCTGGTCATCTCGTCATCCGGTCATCTGGTCATCTGGTCATCCGGTCACCTTGTCATCTGGTCATCTGGTCATCTGGTCATCTCGTCATCTGGTCATCTGGTCATCTGGTCATCTGGTCACCTGCTTATCTGGTCATCTGGTCATCTGGTCATCTGGTCATCTGGTCATCTGGTCATCTCGTCATCTTGTCATCTTGTCATCTCGTCATCTGGTCATCTGGTCATCTGGTCATCTGGTCATCTGGTCATCTGGTCATCTTGTCATCTCGTCATCTTGTCATCCGGTCATCTGATCATCTGGTCATCTCGTCATCCGGTCATCTGGTCATCTGGTCGTCTGGTCATCTCATCATCTCGTCATCTCATTATCTCGTCATCTCGTCATCTCGTCATCTTGTCATCTCGTCATCTCGTCATCTTGTCTTCTCGTCATCTCGTCGTATCGTCATCGTCTCGTCATCTCGTCACTGGTCATCTCGTCGTATCGTCATCGTCTCGTCATCTCGTCACTGGTCATCTCGTTATCTGGTCATCCGGTCATCTGGTTATCTGGTCATCTGGTCATCTGGTCATCTGGTCACCTGGTCATCTGGTCATCTGATCATCTGGTCATCTCGTCATCTGGTCATGTGGTCATCTGGTCATCTGGTCACCTTGTCATCTGGTCATCTAGTCATCTGGTCATCTGGTCATCTCGTCATCTCGTCATCTCGTCATCTCGTCATCTTGTCATCTCGTCATCTCGTCATCTGGTCATCTCGTCATCTGGTCATCTGGTCATCTGGTCATCTGGTTATCTGGTCGTCCAGTCATCTATTCATGTGGTCATCTGGTCATCTGGTCATCTTGTCATCTCGTCATCTGGTCATCTGGTCTGCTGGTCATCTCGTCATCTGGTCATCTCGTCATCTTGTCATCTCGTCATCTTGTCATCTGGTCATCTGATCATCTGGTCATCTCGTCATCTGGTCATCTGGTCATCTGGTCATCTCATCATCTCGTCATCTCGTCATCTCGTCATCTCGTCTCCTCGTCATCTTGTCATCTCGTCATCTCGTCATCTTGTCATCTTGTCATCTTGTCATCTCGTCGTATCGTCATCGTCTCGTCATCTCGTCACTGGTCATCTCGTCGTATCGTCATCGTCTCGTCATCTCGTCACTGGTCATCTCGTTATCTGGTCATCCGGTCATCTGGTTATCTGGTCATCTGGTCATCTGGTCATCTGGTCACCTGGTCATCTGGTCATCTGATCATCTGGTCATCTCGTCATCTGGTCATGTGGTCATCTGGTCATCTGGTCACCTTGTCATCTGGTCATCTAGTCATCTGGTCATCTGGTCATCTCGTCATCTCGTCTTCTCGTCATCTCGTCATCTTGTCATCTCGTCATCTCGTCATCTGGTCATCTCGTCATCTGGTCATCTGGTCATCTGGTCATCTGGTTATCTGGTCGTCCAGTCATCTATTCATGTGGTCATCTGGTCATCTGGTCATCTTGTCATCTCGTCATCTGGTCATCTGGTCTGCTGGTCATCTCGTCATCTGGTCATCTCGTCATCTTGTCATCTCGTCATCTTGTCATCTGGTCATCTGATCATCTGGTCATCTCGTCATCTGGTCATCTGGTCATCTGGTCATCTCATCATCTCGTCATCTCGTCATCTCGTCATCTCGTCTCCTCGTCATCTTGTCATCTCGTCATCTCGTCATCTTGTCATCTTGTCATCTTGTCATCTCGTCGTATCGTCATCGTCTCGTCATCTCGTCACTGGTCATCTCGTCGTATCGTCATCGTCGCGTCATCTCGTCACTGGTCATCTCGTTATCTGGTCATCTGGTTATCTGGTCATCTGGTCATCTGGTCATCTGGTCACCTGGTCATCTGGTCATCTGGTCATCTGGTCATCTCGTCATCTGGTCATCTGGTCATCCGGTCATCTGGTCATCTGGTCATCTGGTCATCCGGTCATCTGGTCATCTGGTCATCTGGTCATCCGGTCATCTGGTCATCTGGTCATCTGGTCATCTGGTCATCTGGTCATCTCGTCATCTGGTCATCTGGTAATCTGGTCATCTGGTCATCTGGTCATCCGATCATCTGGTCATCTGTTCATCTGATCATCTGTTCATCTCGTCATCTCGTCGTATCGTCATCGTCTCGTCATCTCGTTCTCTGGTCATCCGGTCATCTGGTCATCTGGTCATCTGGTCATCTGGTCACCTGGTCATCTGGTCATCTGGTCATCTCGTCATCTCGTCATCTCGTCATCTCGTTATCTCGTCATCTGGTCACCTGGTCATCTGGTCATCTGGTCATCTGATCATCTCGTCATCGTCTCTTCATCGTCTCGTCATCTCGTCATCTCGTCATCTGGTCATCTGGTCATCTGGTCATCTGTTCATCCGGTCATCTGGTAATCTTGCCATCGTCTTGTCATCTGGTCATCTGGTAATCTGGTCATCTGGTCATCTGATCATCTGGTCATCGTCTCGTCATCTGTTCAATCCGTCATAGCGTTATCTCGTCATCTCGTCATCCGTTCATCTCGTCATCTCGTCATCTCGTCATCTCGTCATCTCGTCATCTGGTCACCTGGTCATCTAATCATCTGGTCATCTGGTCATCTCGTCATCGTCTCTTCATCGTCTCGTCATCTCGTCATCTCGTCATCTGGTCATCTCGTCATCTCGTCATCTCGTCATCTCGTCATCTCGTCATCTCGTCATCCGATCATCTCGTCATCTCGTCATCTCGTCATCTCGTCATCTCGTCATCTCGTCATCTGGTCATACGGTCATCTGGTCACCCGGTCATCTGGTCATCTGGTCATCTGGTCATCTGGTCATCTGGTCATCTGGTTATCTGGTCATCTGGTCATCTGGTCATCTGGTCATCCACTCATCTTGTCATCTGGTCATCTGGTCATCTAGTCACCTGGTCATCTGGTCATCCGGTCATCTGGTCATCGGTTCATCTGATCTTCTGGTCATCTCGTCATCTCGTCATCTGGTCATCTGGTCATCTGGTCATCTGGTCATCTGGTCATCTGGTCATCTGGTCATCTGGTCATCTGGTCATCCGTTCATCCGGTCATCCTGTCATCTGGTCATCTGGTCATCTGGTCATCTGGTCATCTGGTCATCTCGTCATCTGTTCATCTGATCATCTGGTCATCTGGTCATCTGGTCATCTGGTCATCTGGTCATCTGGTCATCTGGTCATCTGGTCATCTGGTCATCTGGTCATCCGTTCATCCGGTCATCTGGTCATCTGGTCATCTGGTCATCTGGTCATCCGGTCATCTGGTAATCTTGCCATCGTCTCGTCATCTGGTCATCTCGTAATCTGGTCATCTGGTCATCTGATCATCTGGTCATCGTCTCGTCATCTGGTCAATCCGTCATCGCGTTATCTCGTCATCTCGTCATCTCGTCATCTCGTCATCTGGTCATCTCTTCATCTCGTCATCTTGTCATCTCGTCATCTCGTCATCTTGTCATCTCGTCATCTCGTCGTATCGTCATCGTCTCGTCATCTCGTCACTGGTCATCTCGTCGTATCGTCATCTGGTCATCCGGTCATCTGGTTATCTGGTCATCTGGTCATCTGGTCACCTGGTCATCTGGTTATCTGGTCATCTGGTCATCTCGTCATCTGGTCATCTGGTCATCTGGTCATCTGGTCATCTGGTCATCTGGTCACCTGGTTATCTGGTCATCTGGTCATCTGGTCATCTGGTCATCTGGTCATCTCGTCATCTCGTCATCTTGTCATCTTGTCATCTCGTCATCTCGTCATCTGGTCATCTGGTCATCTGGTCATCTAGTCATCTGGTCATCTGGTCATCTGATCATCTGGTCATCTGGCGATCTGGTCATCTGGTCATCTGGTCCTCTGGTCATCTGGTCATCTGATCATCTGGTCATCTGGTCATCTCGTCATCTGGTCATCTGGTCATCTGGTCATCTCGTCATCTGGTCATCTGGTCATCTGATTATCTGGTCATCTGGTCATCTGGTCATCTCATCATCTCGTCTTCTCGTCATCTTATCATCTCGTCATCTCGTCATCTCGTCATCTCGTCATCTCGTCATCTCGTCATCTCGTCATCTCGTCATCTTGTCATCCCATCATCCCATCATCATCTTGTCATCTCGTCACCTCGTCATCTCGTCATTTCGTCATCTCGTCATCTCGTCATCTCGTCATCTCGTCATCTCGTCATTTCGTCATCTCGTCATCTCGTCATCTCGTCATCTCGTCATCTCGTCATCTCGTCATCTCGTCATCTTGTCCTCTCGTCATCTCGTCATCTGGTCATCTGGTCATCTGGTCATCTGGTCATCTTGTCATCGTCTCGTCATCTGGTCATCTGGTCATCTGGTCATCTGGTCATCTCGTCATCTGGTCATCTGATCATCTCGTTTTCTCGTCATCTCATCATCATCTTGTCATCTCTTCATCTTTTCATCTCGTCATCTGATCATCTGGTCATCTCGTCATCTCGTCATCTCGTCATCTCGTCATCGTCTCGTCATCTGGTCATCTGGTCATCTCGTCATCTCGTCATCTGGTCATCTGGTCATCTGGTCATCTGGTCATCTCGTTTTCTCGTCATCTCATTATCTTGTCATCTCGTCACCTCGTCATCTCTTCATCTTTTCATCTGGTCATCTGGTCATCCGGTCATCTGGTCATCTGGTCATCTCGTCATCTCGTCATCTCGTCATCTCGTCATCTCGTCATCTGGTCATCTCGTCATCTCATCATCATCTTGTCATCTCGTCATCTCGTCATCTCGTCATCTCATCATCAGCTTGTCATCTCGTCATCTCGTCACCTCGTCATCTCGTCATCTGGTCACCTCGTCATCTTGTCATCTGGTCCTCTCATCATTTCGTCTTTTCGTTATCTCATCATCATCTTGTCATCTCGTCATCTGGTCATCTCGTCATCTCATCATCTCGTCATCTCGTCATCTCGTCATCTCGTCATCTCGTCATCTCGTGATCTCGTGATCTAGCCATCGTCTTGTCATCTCGTCATCGTCTCGTCATCTCGTCATCTGGTCGTCTGGTCATCTCGTCATTTCGTCATCTCGTCATCTCGTCATCGTCTCGTCATCTGGTCATCTGGTCATCTGGTCATCTGGTCATCTCGTCTTCTCATCATCATCTTGTCATCTCGTCATCTCGTCATCTCGTCATCGCGTCATCTCGTCATCTCGTCATCTCGTCATCTCGTCATCTCGTCATCTCGTCATCTCGTCATCTCGTCATCTTGTCATCTCGTCATCCGGTCATCTCGTCATCTCGTCATCGTCTCTTCATCCTCTGGTCATCCGGTCATCTGGCCACCTGGTCATCTGGTCATCTGGTCATCTGGTCATCTGGTCATCCGGTCATCTGGCCATCTGGTCATCTGGTCATCTGGTCATCTCGTCATCTCGTCATCTCGTCATCTGGTCATCTGGTCATCTGGCCATCTGGTCATCTGGTCATCTGGTCATCTCGTCATCTCGTCATCTGGTCATCTGGTCATCTGGTCATCTGGTCTTCTCGTCATCTGGTCATCTGGTCATCTCGTCATCTCGTCATCTGGTCATCTGGTCAACTCGTCATCTCGTCATCTCGTCATCTCGTCATCTCGACATCTCATCATCCCATCATCCCATCATCATCTTGTCATCTCGTCACCTCGTCTTCTCGTCATCTCGTCATCTCGTCATCTCGTCATCTCGTCATCTCGTCATCTCGTCATCTCGTCATCTCGTCATCTCGTCATCTCGTCATCTCGTCATCTCGTCATCTCGTCATCTCGTCATCTCGTCATCTGGTCATCTGGTCATCTGGTCATCTGGTCATCTCGTCATCTCGTCATCTTGTCATCTCTTCATCTCGTCATCTTGTCATCTCGTCATCGTCTCATCATCTGGTCATCTGGTCATCTGATCATCTCGTTTTCTCGTCCTCATCATCATCTTGTTATCTCGTCATCTCTTCATCCCTTCATCTGGTCATCTGGTCATCTCGTCATCTGGTCATCTGGTCATCTGGTCATCTGATCATCTGGTCATCTGGTCATCTGGTCATCTGGTCATCTGGTCATCTCGTCATTACGTCATCTCGTCATCTCGTCATCTGGTCATCATCTTGTCATCTCGTCACCTCGTCATCTCGTAATCTCGTGATCTAGCCATCGTCTTGTCATCTCGTCATCGTCTCGTCATCGTCTCGTCATCTGGTCATCTGGTCATCTGGTCATCTGGTCATCTGGTCATCTCGTCATCTCGTCATCGCTTCATCTCGTCATCTTGTCATCTCGTCATCGTCTCATCATCTGGTCATCTGGTCATCTGGTCATCTCGTTTTCTCGTCCTCATCATCATCTTGTTATCTC
The DNA here is from genome assembly GCA_963669185.1 of Dyspetes luteomarginatus. Classification (NCBI taxonomy): domain Eukaryota; kingdom Metazoa; phylum Arthropoda; class Insecta; order Hymenoptera; family Ichneumonidae; genus Dyspetes; species Dyspetes luteomarginatus. The sequence goes on from OY769906.1 coordinate 11,780,380, forward strand.
GTCATCTCTTCATCTCTTCATCTGGTCATCTGGTCATCTCGTCATCTGGTCATCTGGTCATCTGTTCATCTGGTCATCTGGTCATCTGGTCATCTGGTCATCTGGTCATCTGGTCATCTCGTCATCTCGTCACCTCGTCATCTCGTAATCTCGTGATCTAGCCATCGTCTTGTCATCTCGTCATCGTCTCGTCATCGTCTCGTCATCTGGTCATCTCGTCATCGTCTCGTCATCGTCTCGTCATCTGGTCATCTGGTCATCTGGTCGTCTGGTCATCTCGTCATCGTCTCGTCATCTGGTCATCTGGTTATCTGGTCATCTGGTCTTCTGGTCATCTGGTCATCTCGTCTTCTCATCATCATCTTGTCATCTCGTCATCTCGTCATCGCGTCATCTCGTCATCTCGTCATTTCGTCATCTCGTCATCTCGTCATCTCGTCATCTTGTCATCTCGTCATCCGGTCATCTCGTCATCTCGTCATCGTCTCTTCATCCTCTGGTTATCTGGTCATCTGGTCACCTGGTCATCTGGTCATCTGGTCATCTGGTCATCTGGTCATCTGGTCATCTGGTCATCTGGTCATTCGGTCATCTGGTCACCTGGTCATCTGGTCATCTGGTCATCTGGTCATCTGGTCATCTGGTCATCTGGTCATCTGGTCATCTGGTCATCTGGTCATCTGGTCATCCGACCATCTGGTCATCTGGTCATCTGGTCATCTCGTCATCTCGCCATCTCGTCATCTGGTCATCTGGTCATCTGGTCTTCTCGTCATCTGGTCATCTCGTCATCTCGTCATCTGGTCATCTGGTCATCTCGTCATCTCGTCATCTCGGCATCTCGTCATCTCGACATCCCATCATCCCATCATCCCATCATCATCTTGTCATCTCGTCACCTCGTCTTCTCGTCATCTCGTCATCTCGTCATCTCGTCATCTCGTCATCTCGTCATTTCGTCATCTCGTCATCTCGTCATCTCGTCATCTCGTCATCTGGTCATCTGGTCATCTCGTCATCTCGTCATCTCTTCATCTCGTCATCTTGTCATCTCGTCATCTCTTCATCTGGTCATCTGGTCATCTCGTCATCTGGTCATCTGGTCATCTGGTCATCTGGTCATCTGGTCATCTGGTCATCTGGTCATCTGGTCATCTCGTCATTTCGTCATCTCGTCATCTCGTCATCTGGTCATCATCTTGTCATCTCGTCACCTCGTCATCGCTTCATCTTTTCATCTCGTCATCTGGTCATCTGGTCATCTCGTCTTCTCATCATCATCTTGTCATCTCGTCATCTCGTCATCTCGTCATCTCGTCATCTCGTCATCTCGTCATCTCGTCATCTCGTCATCTCGTCATCTCGTCATCTCGTCATCTCGTCATCTCGTCATCTCATCATCATCTTGTCGTCTCGTCATCTCGTCATCTCGTCATCTCATCATCAGCTTGTCATCTCGTCATCTCCTCATCTGGTCACCTCGTCATCTCGTCATCTGGTCATCTCATCCTCTCGTATTTTCGTTATCTCATCATCATCTTGTCATCTCGTCATCTCGACACCTCGTCATCTCGTTTTCTCGTTATCTCGTCATCTCGTCATCACGTCATCTCGTCATCTCGTCATTTCGACATCTGGTCATCTTGACATCTCGTCATCTTGTCATCTTGTCATCCGGTCATCTCGTCATCTTGTCATCTCGTCATCCGGTCATCTCGTCATCCGGTTAACTGGTCATCTCGTCATCGTCTCTTCATCGTCTGGTCATCTGGTCATCTGGCCATCTGGTTATCTGGTCATCTGGCCACCTGGTCATCTGGTCATCTGGTCATCTGGTCATCTGATCATCCGGTCATCTAGTCATCTGGTCATCTGGTCATCTGGTCATCTGGTCATCTGGTCATCTGGTCATCTGGTCATCTGGTCATCTGGTCATCTGATCATTTCGTCATCTGGTCATCTGGTCCTCTGGTCATCTCGTCATCTCGTCATCTCGTCATCTCGTCATCTCGTCATCCCGTCATCTCGTCATCTCGTCATCTCGTCATCTCGTCATCTCGTCATCTCGTCATCCCATCATCCTATCATCATCTTGTCATCTTGTCATCTCGTCACCTCGTCATCTCGTCATTTCTTCATCTCGTCATCTCGTCATCTCGTCATCTCGTCAACTCGTCATTTCGTCATCTCGTCATCTCGTCATCTCGTCATCTCGTCATCTCGTCATCTCGTCATCTTGTCATCTTGTCATCTCGTCATCTCGTCATCTGGTCATCTGGTCATCTGGTCATCTGGTCATCTGGTCATCTCGTCATCGTCTCGTCATCTGGTCATCTGGTCATCTGGTCATCTCGTCATCTGGTCATCTGGTCATCTCGTTTTCTCGTCATCTCATCATCATCTTGTCATCTCTTCATCTTTTCATCTCGTCATCTGGTCATCTGGTCATCTCGTCATCTCGTCATCGTCTCGTCATCTGGTCATCTGGTCATCTCGTCATCTGGTCATCTGGTCATCTCGTTTTCTCGTCATCTCATCATCTTGTCATCTCGTCACCTCGTCAACTCTTCATCTTTTCATCTCGTCATCTGGTCATCTCGTCTTCTCATCATCATCTTGTCATCTCGTCATCTCGTCATCTCGTCATCTCGTCATCTCGTCATCTCGTCATCTGGTCATCTGGTCAACTCGTCATCTCGTCATCTCGTCATCTCGTCATCTCGACATCTCATCATCCCATCATCCCATCATCATCTTGTCATCTCGTCACCTCGTCTTCTCGTCATCTCGTCATCTCGTCATCTCGTCATCTCGTCATCTCGTCATCTCGTCATTTCGACATCTGGTCATCTCGTCATCTTGTCATCTTGTCATCTCGTCATCCGGTCATCTCGTCATCTTGTCATCTCGTCATCCGGTCATCTCGTCATCCGGTCAACTGGTCATCTCGTCATCGTCTCTTCATCGTCTGGTCATCTGGTCATCTGGTCATCTGGCCACCTGGTCATCTGGTCATCTGGTCATCTGGTCATCTGGTCATCTGGTCATCTGGTCATCCAGTCATCTGGTCATCTGGTCATCTGATCATCTGGTCATCTGATCATCTGGTCATCTGGTCATCTGGTCATCTGGTCATCTCGTCATCTGGTCGTCTGGTCATCTCGTCATTTCGTCATCTCGTCATCTCGTCATCTGGTCGTCTGGTCATCTCGTCATTTCGTCATCTCGTCATCGTCTCGTCATCTGGTCATCTGGTCATTCGGTCATCTGGTCATCTCGTCTTCTCATCATCATCTTGTCATCTCGTCATCTCGTCATCTCGTCATCGCGTCATCTCGTGTCATCTGGTCCTCTCATCATCTCGTCTTTTCGTTATCTCATCATCATCTTGTCATCTTGTCATCTCGTCATCCCGTCATCTCATCATCTCGTCATCTCGTCATCTCGTCATCTCGTAATCTCGTGATCTAGCCATCGTCTTGTCATCTCGTCATCGTCTCGTCATCGTCTCGTCATCTGGTCATCTGGTCATCTGGTCGTCTGGTCATCTCGTCATTTCGTCATCTCGTCATCTCGTCATCCGGTCATCTCGTCATCTCGTCATCGTCTCTTCATCCTCTGGTCATCTGGTCATCTGGCCACCTGGTCATCTGGTCATCTGGTCATCTGGTCATCTGGTCATCTGGTCATCTGGTCATCTGGTCATCTCGTCTTCTCATCATCATCTTGTCATCTCGTCATCTCGTCATCTCGTCATCGCGTCATCTCGTCATCTCGTCATCTCGTCATCTCGTCATCTCGTCATCTCGTCATCTCGTCATCTTGTCATCTCGTCATCCAGTCATCTCGTCATCTCGTCATCGTCTCTTCATCCTCTGGTCATCTGGTCATCTGGCCACCTGGTCATCTGGTCATCTGGTCATCTGGTCATCTGGTCATCTGGTCATCTGGTCATCTGGTCATCCGGTCATCTGGTCATCTGGTCATCTGGTCATCTAGTCATCTGGTCATCTGGCCATCTGGTTATCTGGTCATCTGGCCACCTGGTCATCTGGTCATCTGGTCATCTGGTCATCTGGTCATCCGGTCATCTAGTCATCTGGTCATCTGGTCATCTGGTCATCTGGTCATCTGGTCATCTGGTCATCTGGTCATCTGGTCATCTGGTCATTTCGTCATCTGGTCATCTGGTCCTCTGGTCATCTCGTCATCTCGTCATCTCGTCATCTCGTCATCTCGTCATCCCGTCATCTCGTCATCTCGTCATCTCGTCATCTTGTCATCTCGTCATCTCGTCATCTCGTCATCTCGTCATCTCGTCATCCCATCATCCTATCATCATCTTGTCATCTCGTCACCTCGTCATCTCGTCATTTCGTCATCTCGTCATCTCGTCATCTCGTCATCTCGTCATCTCGTCATCTCGTCATCTCGTCATCTAGTCATCTGGTCATCTGGCCATCTGGTTATCTGGTCATCTGGCCACCTGGTCATCTGGTCATCTGGTCATCTGGTCATCTGGTCATCTGGTCATCCGGTCATCTAGTCATCTGGTCATCTGGTCATCTGGTCATCTGGTCATCTGGTCATCTGGTCATCTGGTCATCTGGTCAACTCGTCATCTCGTCATCTCGTCATCTGGTCATCTGGTCATCTGGTCTTCTCGTCATCTGGTCATCTGGTCATCTCGTCATCTCGTCATCTGGTCATCTGGTCATCTCGTCATCTCGTCATCTCGTCATCTCGTCATCTCGACATCCCATCATCCCATCATCCCATCATCATCTTGTCATCTCGTCACCTCGTCTTCTCGTCATCTCGTCATCTCGTCATCTCGTCATCTCGTCATTTCGTCATCTCGTCATCTCGTCATCTCGTCATCTGGTCATCTGTTCATCTGGTCATCTGGTCATCTCGTCATCTCGTCATCTCTTCATCTCGTCATCTTGTCATCTCGTCATCGTCTCGTCATCCGGTCATCTGGTCATCTGGTCATCTCGTTTTCTCGTCCTCATTATCATCTTGTTATCTCGTCATCTCTTCATCTCTTCATCTGGTCATCTGGTCATCTCGTCATCTGGTCATCTGGTCATCTGGTCATCTGGTCATCTGGTCATCTGGTCATCTGGTCATCTGGTCATCTGGTCATCTCGTCATTTCGTCATCTCGTCATCTCGTCATCTGGTCACCTCGTCATCTTGTCATCTGGTCCTCTCATCATCTCGTCTTTTCGTTATCTCATCATCATCTTGTCATCTCGTCATCTGGTCATCCCGTCATCTCATCATCTCGTCATCTCGTCATCTCGTCATCTCGTCATCTCGTAATCTCGTGATCTAGCCATCGTCTTGTCATCTCGTCATCGTCTCGTCATCGTCTCGTCTTCTGGTCATCTGGTCGTCTGGTCATCTCGTCATTTCGTCATCTCGTCATCTCGTCATCCGGTCATCTCGTCATCTCGTCATCGTCTCTTCATCCTCTGGTCATCTGGTCATCTGGCCACCTGGTCATCTGGTCATCTGGTCATCTGGTCATCTGGTCATCTGGTCATCTGGTCATCTGGTCATCTGGTCATCTGGTCATCTCGTCTTCTCATCATCATCTTGTCATCTCGTCATCTCGTCATCTCGTCATCGCGTCATCTCGTCATCTCGTCATCTCGTCATCTCGTCATCTCGTCATCTCGTCATCTCGTCATCTTGTCATCTCGTCATCCGGTCATCTCGTCATCTCGTCATCGTCTCTTCATCCTCTGGTCATCTGGTCATCTGGCCACCTGGTCATCTGGTCATCTGGTCATCTGGTCATCTGGTCATCTGGTCATCTGGTCATCTGGTCATCTGGTCATCTGGTCATCTAGTCATCTGGTCATCTGGTCATCTGGTCATCTGGCCATCTGGTCATCTGGTCATCTCGTCATCTCGTCATCTCGTCATCTCGTCATCTCGTCATCTCGTCATCTAGTCATCTTGTCATCTCGTCATCTCGTCATCTGGTCATCTGGTCATCTGGCCATCTGGTTATCTGGTCATCTGGCCACCTGGTCATCTGGTCATCTGGTCATCTGGTCATCTGGTCATCTGGTCATCCGGTCATCTAGTCATCTGGTCATCTGGTCATCTGGTCATCTGGTCATCTGGTCATCTGGTCATCTGGTCATCTGGTCATCTGGTCATTTCGTCATCTGGTCATCTGGTCCTCTGGTCATCTCGTCATCTCGTCATCTCGTCATCTCGTCATCTCGTCATCCCGTCATCTCGTCATCTCGTCATCTCGTCATCTCGTCATCTCGTCATCTCGTCATCTCGTCATCTCGTCATCTCGTCATCCCATCATCCTATCATCATCTTGTCATCTCGTCACCTCGTCATCTCGTCATTTCGTCATCTCGTCATCTCGTCATCTCGTCATCTCGTCATCTCGTCATCTCGTCATCTCGTCATCTCGTCATCTAGTCATCTGGTCATCTGGCCATCTGGTTATCTGGTCATCTGGCCACCTGGTCATCTGGTCATCTGGTCATCTGGTCATCTGGTCATCTGGTCATCCGTTCATCTAGTCATCTGGTCATCTGGTCATCTGGTCATCTGGTCATCTGGTCATCTGGTCATCTGGTCATCTGGTCAACTCGTCATCTCGTCATCTCGTCATCTGGTCATCTGGTCATCTGGTCTTCTCGTCATCTGGTCATCTGGTCATCTCGTCATCTCGTCATCTGGTCATCTGGTCATCTCGTCATCTCGTCATCTCGTCATCTCGTCATCTCGTCATCTCGAGATCCCATCATCCCATCATCCCATCATCATCTTGTCATCTCGTCACCTCGTCTTCTCGTCATCTCGTCATCTCGTCATCTCGTCATCTCGTCATTTCGTCATCTCGTCATCTCGTCATCTCGTCATCTGGTCATCTGTTCATCTGGTCATCTGGTCATCTCGTCATCTCGTCATCTCTTCATCTCGTCATCTTGTCATCTCGTCATCGTCTCGTCATCCGGTCATCTGGTCATCTGGTCATCTCGTTTTCTCGTCCTCATTTTCATCTTGTTATCTCGTCATCTCTTCATCTCTTCATCTGGTCATCTGGTCATCTCGTCATCTGGTCATCTGGTCATCTGGTCATCTGGTCATCTGGTCATCTGGTCATCTGGTCATCTGGTCATCTGGTCATCTCGTCATTTCGTCATCTCGTCATCTCGTCATCTGGTCACCTCGTCATCTTGTCATCTGGTCCTCTCATCATCTCGTCTTTTCGTTATCTCATCATCATCTTGTCATCTCGTCATCTGGTCATCCCGTCATCTCATCATCTCGTCATCTCGTCATCTCGTCATCTCGTCATCTCGTAATCTCGTGATCTAGCCATCGTCTTGTCATCTCGTCATCGTCTCGTCATCGTCTCGTCATCTGGTCATCTGGTCGTCTGGTCATCTCGTCATTTCGTCATCTCGTCATCTCGTCATCCGGTCATCTCGTCATCTCGTCATCGTCTCTTCATCCTCTGGTCATCTGGTCATCTGGCCACCTGGTCATCTGGTCATCTGGTCATCTGGTCATCTGGTCATCTGGTCATCTGGTCATCTGGTCATCTGGTCATCTGGTCATCTGGTCATCTGGTCATCTCGTCATCTGGTCATCCCATCTGGTCATCTGGTCATCCCATCATCCCATCATCATCTTGTCATCTCGTCACCTCGTCTTCTCGTCATCTCGTCATCTCGTCATCTCGTCATCTCGTCATTTCGTCATCTCGTCATCTCGTCATCTTGTCATCTCGTCATCGTCTCGTCATCCGGTCATCTGGTCATCTGGTCATCTCGTTTTCTCGTCCTCATCATCATCTTGTTATCTCGTCATCTCTTCATCTCTTCATCTGGTCATCTGGTCATCTCGTCATCTGGTCATCTGGTCATCTGGTCATCTGGTCATCTGGTCATCTGGTCATCTGGTCATCTGGTCATCTGGTCATCTCGTCATTTCGTCATCTCGTCATCTCGTCATCTGGTCACCTCGTCATCTTGTCATCTGGTCCTCTCATCATCTCGTCTTTTCGTTATCTCATCATCATCTTGTCATCTCGTCATCTGGTCATCCCGTCATCTCATCATCTCGTCATCTCGTCATCTCGTCATCTCGTCATCTCGTAATCTCGTGATCTAGCCATCGTCTTGTCATCTCGTCATCGTCTCGTCATCGTCTCGTCTTCTGGTCATCTGGTCGTCTGGTCATCTCGTCATTTCGTCATCTCGTCATCTCGTCATCCGGTCATCTCGTCATCTCGTCATCGTCTCTTCATCCTCTGGTCATCTGGTCATCTGGCCACCTGGTCATCTGGTCATCTGGTCATCTGGTCATCTGGTCATCTGGTCATCTGGTCATCTGGTCATCTGGTCATCTGGTCATCTGGTCATCTGGTCATCTCGTCTTCTCATCATCATCTTGTCATCTCGTCATCTCGTCATCTCGTCATCGCGTCATCTCGTCATCTCGTCATCTCGTCATCTCGTCATCTCGTCATCTCGTCATCTCGTCATCTTGTCATCTCGTCATCCGGTCATCTCGTCATCTCGTCATCGTCTCTTCATCCTCTGGTCATCTGGTCATCTGGTCATCTGGTCATCTGGTCATCTGGTCATCTGGTCATCTGGTCATCTGGTCATCTGGTCATCTGGTCATCTGGTCATCTGGTCATCTGGTCATCTGGTCATCTAGTCATCTGGTCATCTGGTCATCTGGTCATCTAGTCATCTTGTCATCTCGTCATCTCGTCATCTCGTCATCTGGTCATCTGGTCATCTGGCCATCTGGTTATCTGGTCATCTGGCCACCTGGTCATCTGGTCATCTGGTCATCTGGTCATCTGGTCATCTGGTCATCCGGTCATCTAGTCATCTGGTCATCTGGTCATCTGGTCATCTGGTCATCTGGTCATCTGGTCATCTGGTCATCTGGTCATCTGGTCATTTCGTCATCTGGTCATCTGGTCCTCTGGTCATCTCGTCATCTCGTCATCTCGTCATCTCGTCATCTCGTCATCCCGTCATCTCGTCATCTCGTCATCTCGTCATCTCGTCATCTCGTCATCTCGTCATCTCGTCATCTCGTCATCTCGTCATCCCATCATCCTATCATCATCTTGTCATCTCGTCACCTCGTCATCTCGTCATTTCGTCATCTCGTCATCTCGTCATCTCGTCATCTCGTCATCTCGTCATCTCGTCATCTCGTCATCTCGTCATCTAGTCATCTGGTCATCTGGCCATCTGGTTATCTGGTCATCTGGCCACCTGGTCATCTGGTCATCTGGTCATCTGGTCAACTCGTCATCTCGTCATCTCGTCATCTGGTCATCTGGTCATCTGGTCTTCTCGTCATCTGGTCATCTGGTCATCTCGTCATCTCGTCATCTGGTCATCTGGTCATCTCGTCATCTCGTCATCTCGTCATCTCGTCATCTCGACATCCCATCATCCCATCATCCCATCATCATCTTGTCATCTCGTCACCTCGTCTTCTCGTCATCTCGTCATCTCGTCATCTCGTCATCTCGTCATTTCGTCATCTCGTCATCTCGTCATCTCGTCATCTGGTCATCTGTTCATCTGGTCATCTGGTCATCTCGTCATCTCGTCATCTCTTCATCTCGTCATCTTGTCATCTCGTCATCGTCTCGTCATCCGGTCATCTGGTCATCTGGTCATCTCGTTTTTTCGTCCTCATCATCATCTTGTTATCTCGTCATCTCTTCATCTCTTCATCTGGTCATCTGGTCATCTCGTCATCTGGTCATCTGGTCATCTGGTCATCTGGTCATCTGGTCATCTGGTCATCTGGTCATCTGGTCATCTGGTCATCTGGTCATCTGGTCATCTCGTCATTTCGTCATCTCGTTATCTCGTCATCTGGTCACCTCGTCATCTTGTCATCTGGTCCTCTCATCATCTCGTCTTTTCGTTATCTCATCATCATCTTGTCATCTCGTCATCTGGTCATCCCGTCATCTCATCATCTCGTCATCTCGTCATCTCGTCATCTCGTCATCTCGTAATCTCGTGATCTAGCCATCGTCTTGTCATCTCGTCATCGTCTCGTCATCGTCTCGTCATCTGGTCATCTGGTCGTCTGGTCATCTCGTCATTTCGTCATCTCGTCATCTCGTCATCCGGTCATCTCGTCATCTCGTCATCGTCTCTTCATCCTCTGGTCATCTGGTCATCTGGCCACCTGGTCATCTGGTCATCTGGTCATCTGGTCATCTGGTCATCTGGTCATCTGGTCATCTGGTCATCTGGTCATCTGGTCATCTCGTCTTCTCATCATCATCTTGTCATCTCGTCATCTCGTCATCTCGTCATCGCGTCATCTCGTCATCTCGTCATCTCGTCATCTCGTCATCTCGTCATCTCGTCATCTCGTCATCTTGTCATCTCGTCATCCGGTCATCTCGTCATCTCGTCATCGTCTCTTCATCCTCTGGTCATCTGGTCATCTGGCCACCTGGTCATCTGGTCATCTGGTCATCTGGTCATCTGGTCATCTGGTCATCTGGTCATCTGGTCATCTGGTCATCTGGTCATCTGGTCATCTGGTCATCTAGTCATCTGGTCATCTGGTCATCTGGTCATCTGGCCATCTGGTCATCTGGTCATCTCGTCATCTCGTCATCTCGTCATCTCGTCATCTCGTCATCTCGTCATCTAGTCATCTTGTCATCTCGTCATCTCGTCATCTCGTCATCTGGTCATCTGGTCATCTGGTCATCTGGTCATCTCGTCATCGTCTCGTCATCTGGTTATCTGGTCATCTGGTCATCTGGTCATCTCGTCATCTGGTCATCTGGTCATCTCGTTTTCTCGTCATCTCATCATCATCTTGTCATCTCTTCATCTTTTCATCTCGTCATCTGGTCATCTCGTCATCTCGTCATCTCGTCATCGTCTCGTCATCTGGTCATCTGGTCATCTCGTCATCTGGTCATCTGATCATCTCGTTTTCTCGTCATCTCATCATCTTGTCATCTCGTCACCTCGTCATCTCTTCATCTTTTCATCTCGTCATCTGGTCATCTGGTCATCTCGTCTTCTCATCATCATCTTGTCATCTCGTCATCTCGTCTCCTCGTCATCTCGTCATCTCGTCATCTCGTCATCTCATCATCATCTTGTCGTCTCGTCATCTCGTCATCTCCTCATCTGGTCACCTCGTCATCTCGTCATCTGGTCATCTCATCATCTCGTCTTTTCGTTATCTCATCATCATCTTGTCATCTCGTCATCTCGACACCTCGTCATCTCGTTTTCTCGTTATCTCGTCATCTCGTCATCTCGTCATCTCGTCATCTCGTCATTTCGACATCTGGTCATCTCGTCATCTCTTCATCTCGTCATCTCGTCATTTCGACATCTGGTCATCTCGTCATCTCGTCATCTTGTCATCTCGTCATCCGGTCATCTCGTCATCCGGTCAACTGGTCATCTCGTCATCGTCTCTTCATCGTCTGGTCATCTGGCCATCTGGTCATCTGGTCATCTGGCCACCTGGTCATCTGGTCATCTGGTCATCTGGTCATCTGGTCATCTGGTCATCTGGTCATCTGGTCATCTGGTCATCTGGTCATCTGGTCATCTGGTCATCTATTCATCTGGTCATCTGGTCATCTGGTCATCTGGTCATCTGGTCATCTCGTCATCGTCTCGTCATCGTCTCGTCTTCTGGTCATCTGGTCGTCTGGTCATCTCGTCATTTCGTCATCTCGTCATCTCGTCATCCGGTCATCTCGTCATCTCGTCATCGTCTCTTCATCCTCTGGTCATCTGGTCATCTGGCCACCTGGTCATCTGGTCATCTGGTCATCTGGTCATCTGGTCATCTGGTCATCTGGTCATCTGGTCATCTGGTCATCTGGTCATCTGGTCATCTGGTCATCTGGTCATCTCGTCTTCTCATCATCATCTTGTCATCTCGTCATCTCGTCATCTCGTCATCGCGTCATCTCGTCATCTCGTCATCTCGTCATCTCGTCATCTCGTCATCTCGTCATCTCGTCATCTTGTCATCTCGTCATCCGGTCATCTCGTCATCTCGTCATCGTCTCTTCATCCTCTGGTCATCTGGTCATCTGGCCACCTGGTCATCTGGTCATCTGGTCATCTGGTCATCTGGTCATCTGGTCATCTGGTCATCTGGTCATCTGGTCATCTGGTCATCTGGTCATCTGGTCATCTAGTCATCTGGTCATCTGGTCATCTGGTCATCTGGCCATCTGGTCATCTGGTCATCTCGTCATCTCGTCATCTCGTCATCTCGTCATCTCGTCATCTCGTCATCTAGTCATCTTGTCATCTCGTCATCTCGTCATCTGGTCATCTGGTCATCTGGCCATCTGGTTATCTGGTCATCTGGCCACCTGGTCATCTGGTCATCTGGTCATCTGGTCATCTGGTCATCTGGTCATCCGGTCATCTAGTCATCTGGTCATCTGGTCATCTGGTCATCTGGTCATCTGGTCATCTGGTCATCTGGTCATCTGGTCATCTGGTCATTTCGTCATCTGGTCATCTGGTCCTCTGGTCATCTCGTCATCTCGTCATCTCGTCATCTCGTCATCTCGTCATCCCGTCATCTCGTCATCTCGTCATCTCGTCATCTCGTCATCTCGTCATCTCGTCATCTCGTCATCTCGTCATCTCGTCATCCCATCATCCTATCATCATCTTGTCATCTCGTCACCTCGTCATCTCGTCATTTCGTCATCTCGTCATCTCGTCATCTCGTCATCTCGTCATCTCGTCATCTCGTCATCTCGTCATCTCGTCATCTAGTCATCTGGTCATCTGGCCATCTGGTTATCTGGTCATCTGGCCACCTGGTCATCTGGTCATCTGGTCATCTGGTCAACTCGTCATCTCGTCATCTCGTCATCTGGTCATCTGGTCATCTGGTCTTCTCGTCATCTGGTCATCTGGTCATCTCGTCATCTCGTCATCTGGTCATCTGGTCATCTCGTCATCTCGTCATCTCGTCATCTCGTCATCTCGACATCCCATCATCCCATCATCCCATCATCATCTTGTCATCTCGTCACCTCGTCTTCTCGTCATCTCGTCATCTCGTCATCTCGTCATCTCGTCATTTCGTCATCTCGTCATCTCGTCATCTCGTCATCTGGTCATCTGTTCATCTGGTCATCTGGTCATCTCGTCATCTCGTCATCTCTTCATCTCGTCATCTTGTCATCTCGTCATCGTCTCGTCATCCGGTCATCTGGTCATCTGGTCATCTCGTTTTTTCGTCCTCATCATCATCTTGTTATCTCGTCATCTCTTCATCTCTTCATCTGGTCATCTGGTCATCTCGTCATCTGGTCATCTGGTCATCTGGTCATCTGGTCATCTGGTCATCTGGTCATCTGGTCATCTGGTCATCTGGTCATCTGGTCATCTGGTCATCTCGTCATTTCGTCATCTCGTTATCTCGTCATCTGGTCACCTCGTCATCTTGTCATCTGGTCCTCTCATCATCTCGTCTTTTCGTTATCTCATCATCATCTTGTCATCTCGTCATCTGGTCATCCCGTCATCTCATCATCTCGTCATCTCGTCATCTCGTCATCTCGTCATCTCGTAATCTCGTGATCTAGCCATCGTCTTGTCATCTCGTCATCGTCTCGTCATCGTCTCGTCATCTGGTCATCTGGTCGTCTGGTCATCTCGTCATTTCGTCATCTCGTCATCTCGTCATCCGGTCATCTCGTCATCTCGTCATCGTCTCTTCATCCTCTGGTCATCTGGTCATCTGGCCACCTGGTCATCTGGTCATCTGGTCATCTGGTCATCTGGTCATCTGGTCATCTGGTCATCTGGTCATCTGGTCATCTGGTCATCTCGTCTTCTCATCATCATCTTGTCATCTCGTCATCTCGTCATCTCGTCATCGCGTCATCTCGTCATCTCGTCATCTCGTCATCTCGTCATCTCGTCATCTCGTCATCTCGTCATCTTGTCATCTCGTCATCCGGTCATCTCGTCATCTCGTCATCGTCTCTTCATCCTCTGGTCATCTGGTCATCTGGCCACCTGGTCATCTGGTCATCTGGTCATCTGGTCATCTGGTCATCTGGTCATCTGGTCATCTGGTCATCTGGTCATCTGGTCATCTGGTCATCTGGTCATCTAGTCATCTGGTCATCTGGTCATCTGGTCATCTGGCCATCTGGTCATCTGGTCATCTCGTCATCTCGTCATCTCGTCATCTCGTCATCTCGTCATCTCGTCATCTAGTCATCTTGTCATCTCGTCATCTCGTCATCTCGTCATCTGGTCATCTGGTCATCTGGTCATCTGGTCATCTCGTCATCGTCTCGTCATCTGGTTATCTGGTCATCTGGTCATCTGGTCATCTCGTCATCTGGTCATCTGGTCATCTCGTTTTCTCGTCATCTCATCATCATCTTGTCATCTCTTCATCTTTTCATCTCGTCATCTGGTCATCTCGTCATCTCGTCATCTCGTCATCGTCTCGTCATCTGGTCATCTGGTCATCTCGTCATCTGGTCATCTGATCATCTCGTTTTCTCGTCATCTCATCATCTTGTCATCTCGTCACCTCGTCATCTCTTCATCTTTTCATCTCGTCATCTGGTCATCTGGTCATCTCGTCTTCTCATCATCATCTTGTCATCTCGTCATCTCGTCTCCTCGTCATCTCGTCATCTCGTCATCTCGTCATCTCATCATCATCTTGTCGTCTCGTCATCTCGTCATCTCCTCATCTGGTCACCTCGTCATCTCGTCATCTGGTCATCTCATCATCTCGTCTTTTCGTTATCTCATCATCATCTTGTCATCTCGTCATCTCGACACCTCGTCATCTCGTTTTCTCGTTATCTCGTCATCTCGTCATCTCGTCATCTCGTCATCTCGTCATTTCGACATCTGGTCATCTCGTCATCTCTTCATCTCGTCATCTCGTCATTTCGACATCTGGTCATCTCGTCATCTCGTCATCTTGTCATCTCGTCATCCGGTCATCTCGTCATCCGGTCAACTGGTCATCTCGTCATCGTCTCTTCATCGTCTGGTCATCTGGCCATCTGGTCATCTGGTCATCTGGCCACCTGGTCATCTGGTCATCTGGTCATCTGGTCATCTGGTCATCTGGTCATCTGGTCATCTGGTCATCTGGTCATCTGGTCATCTGGTCATCTGGTCATCTATTCATCTGGTCATCTGGTCATCTGGTCATCTGGTCATCTGGTCATCTCGTCATCGTCTCGTCATCGTCTCGTCTTCTGGTCATCTGGTCGTCTGGTCATCTCGTCATTTCGTCATCTCGTCATCTCGTCATCCGGTCATCTCGTCATCTCGTCATCGTCTCTTCATCCTCTGGTCATCTGGTCATCTGGCCACCTGGTCATCTGGTCATCTGGTCATCTGGTCATCTGGTCATCTGGTCATCTGGTCATCTGGTCATCTGGTCATCTGGTCATCTGGTCATCTGGTCATCTGGTCATCTCGTCTTCTCATCATCATCTTGTCATCTCGTCATCTCGTCATCTCGTCATCGCGTCATCTCGTCATCTCGTCATCTCGTCATCTCGTCATCTCGTCATCTCGTCATCTCGTCATCTTGTCATCTCGTCATCCGGTCATCTCGTCATCTCGTCATCGTCTCTTCATCCTCTGGTCATCTGGTCATCTGGCCACCTGGTCATCTGGTCATCTGGTCATCTGGTCATCTGGTCATCTGGTCATCTGGTCATCTGGTCATCTGGTCATCTGGTCATCTGGTCATCTGGTCATCTAGTCATCTGGTCATCTGGTCATCTGGTCATCTGGCCATCTGGTCATCTGGTCATCTCGTCATCTCGTCATCTCGTCATCTCGTCATCTCGTCATCTCGTCATCTAGTCATCTTGTCATCTCGTCATCTCGTCATCTGGTCATCTGGTCATCTGGCCATCTGGTTATCTGGTCATCTGGCCACCTGGTCATCTGGTCATCTGGTCATCTGGTCATCTGGTCATCTGGTCATCCGGTCATCTAGTCATCTGGTCATCTGGTCATCTGGTCATCTGGTCATCTGGTCATCTGGTCATCTGGTCATCTGGTCATCTGGTCATTTCGTCATCTGGTCATCTGGTCCTCTGGTCATCTCGTCATCTCGTCATCTCGTCATCTCGTCATCTCGTCATCCCGTCATCTCGTCATCTCGTCATCTCGTCATCTCGTCATCTCGTCATCTCGTCATCTCGTCATCTCGTCATCTCGTCATCCCATCATCCTATCATCATCTTGTCATCTCGTCACCTCGTCATCTCGTCATTTCGTCATCTCGTCATCTCGTCATCTCGTCATCTCGTCATCTCGTCATCTCGTCATCTCGTCATCTCGTCATCTAGTCATCTGGTCATCTGGCCATCTGGTTATCTGGTCATCTGGCCACCTGGTCATCTGGTCATCTGGTCATCTGGTCATCTGGTCATCTGGTCATCCGTTCATCTAGTCATCTGGTCATCTGGTCATCTGGTCATCTGGTCATCTGGTCATCTGGTCATCTGGTCATCTGGTCAACTCGTCATCTCGTCATCTCGTCATCTGGTCATCTGGTCATCTGGTCTTCTCGTCATCTGGTCATCTGGTCATCTCGTCATCTCGTCATCTGGTCATCTGGTCATCTCGTCATCTCGTCATCTCGTCATCTCGTCATCTCGACATCCCATCATCCCATCATCCCATCATCATCTTGTCATCTCGTCACCTCGTCTTCTCGTCATCTCGTCATCTCGTCATCTCGTCATCTCGTCATTTCGTCATCTCGTCATCTCGTCATCTCGTCATCTGGTCATCTGTTCATCTGGTCATCTGGTCATCTCGTCATCTCGTCATCTCTTCATCTCGTCATCGTGTCATCTCGTCATCGTCTCGTCATCCGGTCATCTGGTCATCTGGTCATCTCGTTTTCTCGTCCTCATCATCATCTTGTTATCTCGTCATCTCTTCATCTCTTCATCTGGTCATCTGGTCATCTCGTCATCTGGTCATCTGGTCATCTGGTCATCTGGTCATCTCGTCATTTCGTCATCTCGTCATCTCGTCATCTGGTCACCTCGTCATCTTGTCATCTGGTCCTCTCATCATCTCGTCTTTTCGTTATCTCATCATCATCTTGTCATCTCGTCATCTGGTCATCCCGTCATCTCATCATCTCGTCATCTCGTCATCTCGTCATCTCGTAATCTCGTGATCTAGCCATCGTCTTGTCATCTCGTCATCGTCTCGTCATCGTCTCGTCATCTGGTCATCTGGTCGTCTGGTCATCTCGTCATTTCGTCATCTCGTCATCTCGTCATCCGGTCATCTCGTCATCTCGTCATCGTCTCTTCATCCTCTGGTCATCTGGTCATCTGGCCACCTGGTCATCTGGTCATCTGGTCATCTGGTCATCTGGTCATCTGGTCATCTGGTCATCTGGTCATCTGGTCATCTGGTCATCTGGTCATCTGGTCATCTCGTCTTCTCATCATCATCTTGTCATCTCGTCATCTCGTCATCTCGTCATCGCGTCATCTCGTCATCTCGTCATCTCGTCATCTCGTCATCTCGTCATCTCGTCATCTCGTCATTTTGTCATCTCGTCATCCGGTCATCTCGTCATCTCGTCATCGTCTCTTCATCCTCTGGTCATCTGGTCATCTGGCCACCTGGTCATCTGGTCATCTGGTCATCTGGTCATCTGGTCATCTGGTCATCTGGTCATCCGGTCATCTGGTCATCTGGTCATCTGGTCATCTGGTCATCTAGTCATCTGGTCATCTGGTCATCTGGTCATCTGGCCATCTGGTCATCTGGTCATCTCGTCATCTCGTCATCTCGTCATCTCGTCATCTCGTCATCTCGTCATCTAGTCATCTTGTCATCTCGTCATCTCGTCATCTCGTCATCTGGTCATCTGGTCATCTGGTCATCTGGTCATCTCGTCATCGTCTCGTCATCTGGTTATCTGGTCATCTGGTCATCTGGTCATCTCGTCATCTGGTCATCTGGTCATCTCGTTTTCTCGTCATCTCATCATCATCTTGTCATCTCTTCATCTTTTCATCTCGTCATCTGGTCATCTCGTCATCTCGTCATCTCGTCATCGTCTCGTCATCTGGTCATCTGGTCATCTCGTCATCTGGTCATCTGGTCATCTCGTCTTCTCATCATCATCTTGTCATCTCGTCATCTCGTCTCCTCGTCATCTCGTCATCTCGTCATCTCGTCATCTCATCATCATCTTGTCGTCTCGTCATCTCGTCATCTCCTCATCTGGTCACCTCGTCATCTCGTCATCTGGTCATCTCATCATCTCGTCTTTTCGTTATCTCATCATCATCTTGTCATCTCGTCATCTCGACACCTCGTCATCTCGTTTTCTCGTTATCTCGTCATCTCGTCATCTCGTCATCTCGTCATCTCGTCATTTCGACATCTGGTCATCTCGTCATCTCTTCATCTCGTCATCTCGTCATTTCGACATCTGGTCATCTCGTCATCTCGTCATCTTGTCATCTCGTCATCCGGTCATCTCGTCATCCGGTCAACTGGTCATCTCGTCATCGTCTCTTCATCGTCTGGTCATCTGGCCATCTGGTCATCTGGTCATCTGGCCACCTGGTCATCTGGTCATCTGGTCATCTGGTCATCTGGTCATCTGGTCATCTGGTCATCTGGTCATCTGGTCATCTGGTCATCTGGTCATCTGGTCATCTATTCATCTGGTCATCTGGTCATCTGGTCATCTGGTCATCTGGTCATCTCGTCATCTGGTCGTCTGGTCATCTGGTCATCTGGTCATCTGGTCATCTGGTCATCTGGTCATCTGGTCATCTGGTCATCTCGTCATCTCGTCATCTGGTCATCTGGTCATCTGGTCTTCTCGTCATCTGGTCATCTGGTCATCTCGTCATCTCGTCATCTGGTCATCTGGTCATCTCGTCATCTCGTCATCTCGTCATCTCGTCATCTCGACATCCCATCATCCCATCATCCCATCATCATCTTGTCATCTCGTCACCTCGTCTCCTCGTCATCTCGTCATCTCGTCATCTCGTCATCTCGTCATTTCGTCATCTCGTCATCTCGTCATCTCGTCATCTGGTCATCTGGTCATCTGGTCATCTGGTCATCTCGTCATCTCTTCATCTCGTCATCTTGTCATCTCGTCATCGTCTCGTCATCTGGTCATCTGGTCATCTCGTTTTCTCGTCCTCATCATCATCTTGTTATCTCGTCATCTCTTCATCTCTTCATCTGGTCATCTGGTCATCTCGTCATCTGGTCATCTGGTCATCTGGTCATCTGGTTATCTGGTCATCTGGTCATCTGGTCATCTGGTCATCTGGTCATCTGGTCATCTGGTCATCTCGTCATTTCGTCATCTCGTCATCTCGTCATCTGGTCACCTCGTCATCTTGTCATCTGGTCCTCTCATCATCTCGTCTTTTCGTTATCTCATCATCATCTTGTCATCTCGTCATCTGGTCATCCCGTCATCTCATCATCTCGTCATCTCGTCATCTCGTCATCTCGTCATCTCGTAATCTCGTGATCTAGCCATCGTCTTGTCATCTCGTCATCGTCTCGTCATCGTCTCGTCATCGTCTCGTCATCGTCTCGTCATCTGGTCATCTGGTCATCTGGTCGTCTGGTCATCTCGTCATTTCGTCATCTCGTCATCTCGTCATCCGGTCATCTCGTCATCTCGTCATCGTCTCTTCATCCTCTGGTCATCTGGTCATCTGGCCACCTGGTCATCTGGTCATCTGGTCACCTGGTCATCTGGTCATCTGGTCATCTGGTCATCTGATCATCTCGTCTTCTCATCATCATCTTGTCATCTCATCATCTCGTCATCGCGTCATCTCGTCATCTCGTCATCTCGTCATCTCGTCATCTCGTCATCTTGTCATCTCGTCATCTCGTCATCTTGTCATCTCGTCATCCGGTCATCTCGTCATCTCGTCATCGTCTCTTCATCCTCTGGTCATCTGGTCATCTGGCCACCTGGTCATCTGGTCATCTGGTCATCTGGTCATCTGGTCATCTGGTCATCTGGTCATCTGGTCATCTGGTCATCTGGTCATCTGGTCATCTAGTCATCTGGTCATCTGGTCATCTGGTCATCTGGCCATCTGGTCATCTGGTCATCTGGTCATCTCGTCATCTCGTCATCTCGTCATCTGGTCATCTGGTCATCTGGTCTTCTCGTCATCTGGTCATCTGGTCATCTCGTCATCCGGTCATCTGGTCATCTGGTCATCTGGTCATCTGGTCATCTCGTCATCTCGTCATCTCGTTATCCCATCATCCCATCATTCCATCATCCCATCATCATCTTGTCATCTCGTCACCTCGTCTTCTCGTCATCTGGTCATCTGGTCATCTCGTCATCTCGTCATCTCTTCATCTCGTCATCTTGTCATCTCGTCATCGTCTCGTCATCTGGTCATCTGGTCATCTGGTCATCTCGTTTTCTCGTCCTCATCATCATCTTGTTATCTCGTCATCTCTTCATCTCTTCATCTGGTCATCTGGTCATCTCGTCATCTGGTCATCTGGTCATCTGGTCATCTGGTCATCTGGTCATCTGGTCATCTGGTCATCTGGTCATCTGGTCATCTGGTCATCTGGTCATCTGGTCATCTGGTCATCTGGTCATCTGGTCATCTCGTCATTTCGTCATCTCGTCATCTCGTCATCTGGTCACCTCGTCATCTTGTCATCTGGTCCTCTCATCATCTCGTCTTTTTGTTACCTCATCATCATCTTGTCATCTCGTCATCTGGTCATCTCGTCATCTCATCATCTCGTCATCTCGTCATCTCGTCATCTCGTCATCTCGACACCTCGTCATCTCGTTTTCTCGTTATCTCGTCATCTCGTCATCTCGTCATCTCGTCATCTCGTCATTTCGACATCTGGTCATCTCGTCATCTCTTCATCTCGTCATCTCGTCATTTCGACATCTGGTCATCTGGTCATCTGGTCATCTGGTCATCTGGTCATCTGGTCATCTGGTCATCTGGTCATCTGGTCATCTGGTCATCTAGTCATCTGGTCATCTGGTCATCTGGTCATCTGGCCATCTGGTCATCTGGTCATCTCGTCATCTCGTCATCTCGTCATCTCGTCATCTCGTCATCTCGTCATCTAGTCATCTTGTCATCTCGTCATCTCGTCATCTGGTCATCTGGTCATCTGGTCATCTGGTCATCTCGTCATCGTCTCGTCATCTGGTTATCTGGTCATCTGGTCATCTGATCATCTCGTCATCTGGTCATCTGGTCATCTCGTTTTCTCGTCATCTCATCATCATCTTGTCATCTCTTCATCTTTTCATCTCGTCATCTGGTCATCTCGTCATCTCGTCATCTCGTCATCGTCTCGTCATCTGGTCATCTGGTCATCTCGTCATCTGGTCATCTGATCATCTCGTTTTCTCGTCATCTCATCATCTTGTCATCTCGTCACCTCGTCATCTCTTCATCTTTTCATCTCGTCATCTGGTCATCTGGTCATCTCGTCTTCTCATCATCATCTTGTCATCTCGTCATCTCGTCTCCTCGTCATCTCGTCATCTCGTCATCTCGTCATCTCATCATCATCTTGTCGTCTCGTCATCTCGTCATCTCCTCATCTGGTCACCTCGTCATCTCGTCATCTGGTCATCTCATCATCTCGTCTTTTCGTTATCTCATCATCATCTTGTCATCTCGTCATCTCGACACCTCGTCATCTCGTTTTCTCGTTATCTCGTCATCTCGTCATCTCGTCATCTCGTCATCTCGTCATTTCGACATCTGGTCATCTCGTCATCTCGTCATCTCGTCGTCTCGTCATTTCGACATCTGGTCATCTCGTCATCTCTTCATCTCGTCATCTCGTCATTTCGACATCTGGTCATCTGGTCATCTGGTCATCTGGTCATCTGGTCATCTGGTCATCTGGTCATCTGGTCATCTGGTCATCTGGTCATCTAGTCATCTGGTCATCTGGTCATCTGGTCATCTGGCCATCTGGTCATCTGGTCATCTGGTCATCTCGTCATCTCGTCATCTCGTCATCTCGTCATCTCGTCATCTCGTCATCTAGTCATCTTGTCATCTCGTCATCTCGTCATCTGGTCATCTGGTCATCTGGTCATCTGGTCATCTCGTCATCGTCTCGTCATCTGGTTATCTGGTCATCTGGTCATCTGGTCATCTCGTCATCTGGTCATCTGGTCATCTCATCATCATCTTGTCATCTCTTCATCTTTTCATCTCGTCATCTGGTCATCTCGTCATCTCGTCATCTCGTCATCGTCTCGTCATCTGGTCATCTGGTCATCTCGTCATCTGGTCATCTGATCATCTCGTTTTCTCGTCATCTCATCATCTTGTCATCTCGTCACCTCGTCATCTCTTCATCTTTTCATCTCGTCATCTGGTCATCTGGTCATCTCGTCTTCTCATCATCATCTTGTCATCTCGTCATCTCGTCTCCTCGTCATCTCGTCATCTCGTCATCTCGTCATCTCATCATCATCTTGTCGTCTCGTCATCTCGTCATCTCCTCATCTGGTCACCTCGTCATCTCGTCATCTGGTCATCTCATCATCTCGTCTTTTCGTTATCTCATCATCATCTTGTCATCTCGTCATCTCGACACCTCGTCATCTCGTTTTCTCGTTATCTCGTCATCTCGTCATCTCGTCATCTCGTCATCTCGTCATTTCGACATCTGGTCATCTCGTCATCTCTTCATCTCGTCATCTCGTCATTTCGACATCTGGTCATCTCGTCATCTCGTCATCTTGTCATCTCGTCATCCGGTCATCTCGTCATCTTGTCATCTCGTCATCCGGTCATCTCGTCATCCGGTCAACTGGTCATCTCGTCATCGTCTCTTCATCGTCTGGTCATCTGGCCATCTGGTCATCTGGTCATCTGGCCACCTGGTCATCTGGTCATCTGGTCATCTGGTCATCTGGTCATCTGGTCATCTGGTCATCTGGTCATCTGGTCATCTGGTCATCTCGTCATCTGGTCATCTGGTCATCTGGTCATCTGGTCATCTGGTCATCTCGTCATCTGGTCGTCTGGTCATCTGGTCATCTGGTCATCTGGTCATCTGGTCATCTGGTCATCTGGTCATCTGGTCATCTCGTCATCTCGTCATCTCGTCATCTCGTCATCTCGACATCCCATCATCCCATCATCCCATCATCATCTTGTCATCTCGTCACCTCGTCTCCTCGTCATCTCGTCATCTCGTCATCTCGTCATCTCGTCATTTCGTCATCTCGTCATCTCGTCATCTCGTCATCTGGTCATCTGGTCATCTGGTCATCTGGTCATCTCGTCATCTTTTCATCTCGTCATCTTGTCATCTCGTCATCGTCTCGTCATCTGGTCATCTGGTCATCTCGTTTTCTCGTCCTCATCATCATCTTGTTATCTCGTCATCTCTTCATCTCTTCATCTGGTCATCTGGTCATCTCGTCATCTGGTCTTCTGGTCATCTGGTCATCTGGTTATCTGGTCATCTGGTCATCTGGTCATCTGGTCATCTGGTCATCTGGTCATCTGGTCATCTCGTCATTTCGTCATCTCGTCATCTCGTCATCTGGTCACCTCGTCATCTTGTCATCTGGTCCTCTCATCATCTCGTCTTTTCGTTATCTCATCATCATCTTGTCATCTCGTCATCTGGTCATCCCGTCATCTCATCATCTCGTCATCTCGTCATCTCGTCATCTCGTCATCTCGTAATCTCGTGATCTAGCCATCGTCTTGTCATCTCGTCATCGTCTCGTCATCGTCTCGTCATCGTCTCGTCATCGTCTCGTCATCTGGTCATCTGGTCATCTGGTCGTCTGGTCATCTCGTCATTTCGTCATCTCGTCATCTCGTCATCCGGTCATCTCGTCATCTCGTCATCGTCTCTTCATCCTCTGGTCATCTGGTCATCTGGCCACCTGGTCATCTGGTCATCTGGTCACCTGGTCATCTGGTCATCTGGTCATCTGGTCATCTGGTCATCTCGTCTTCTCATCATCATCTTGTCATCTCGTCATCTCGTCATCGCGTCATTTCGTCATCTCGTCATCTCGTCATCTCGTCATCTTGTCATCTCGTCATCTCGTCATCTTGTCATCTCGTCATCCGGTCATCTCGTCATCTCGTCATCGTCTCTTCATCCTCTGGTCATCTGGTCATCTGGCCACCTGGTCATCTGGTCATCTGGTCATCTGGTCATCTGGTCATCTGGTCATCTGGTCATCTGGTCATCTGGTCATCTGGTCATCTGGTCATCTAGTCATCTGGTCATCTGGTCATCTGGTCATCTGGCCATCTGGTCATCTGGTCATCTGGTCATCTCGTCATCTCGTCATCTCGTCATCTGGTCATCTGGTCATCTGGTCTTCTCGTCATCTGGTCATCTGGTCATCTCGTCATCCGGTCATCTGGTCATCTGGTCATCTGGTCATCTGGTCATCTCGTCATCTCGTCATCTCGTTATCCCATCATCCCATCATTCCATCATCCCATCATCATCTTGTCATCTCGTCACCTCGTCTTCTCGTCATCTGGTCATCTGGTCATCTCGTCATCTCGTCATCTCTTCATCTCGTCATCTTGTCATCTCGTCATCGTCTCGTCATCTGGTCATCTGGTCATCTGGTCATCTCGTTTTCTCGTCCTCATCATCATCTTGTTATCTCGTCATCTCTTCATCTCTTCATCTGGTCATCTGGTCATCTCGTCATCTGGTCATCTGGTCATCTGGTCATCCGGTCATCTGGTCATCTGGTCATCTGGTCATCTGGTCATCTGGTCATCTGGTCATCTCGTCATTTCGTCATCTCGTCATCTCGTCATCTGGTCACCTCGTCATCTTGTCATCTGGTCCTCTCATCATCTCGTCTTTTTGTTACCTCATCATTATCTTGTCATCTCGTCATCTGGTCATCTCGTCATCTCATCATCTCGTCATCTCGTCATCTCGTCATCTCGTCATCTCGTCATCTCGTCATCTCGTAATCTCGTGATCTAGCCATCGTCTTGTCATCTCGTCATCGTCTCGTCATCTGGTCATCTGGTCGTCTGGTCATCTCGTCATTTCGTCATCTCGTCATCTCGTCATCTGGTCATCTCGTCATCTCGTCATCGTCTCTTCATCCTCTGGTCATCTGGTCATCTGGCCACCTGGTCATCTGGTCATCTGGTCATCTGGTCATCTGGTCATCTGGTCATCTGGTCATCTGGTCATCTGGTCATCTGGTCATCTGGTCATCTGGTCATCTGGTCATCTCGTCATCTCGTCATCTCGTCATCCCGTCATCTCGTCATCTCGTCATCTCGTCATCTCGTCATCTCGTCATCTCGTCATCTCGTCATCTCGTCATCTCGTCATCTCGTCATCTCGTCATCTCGTCATCTCGTCATCTCGTCATCTCGTCATCTCGTCATCTCTTCATCTTGTTATCTCGTCATCTCTTCATCTCTTCATCTGGTCATCTGGTCATCTGGTCATCTCGTCATCTCGTCATCTCTTCATCTTGTTATCTCGTCATCTCTTCATCTCTTCATCTGGTCATCTGGTCATCTGGTCATCTGGTCATCTGGTCATCTGGTCATTTGGTCATCTGGTCATCTGGTCATCTCGTAATTTCGTCATCTCGTCATCTCGTCATCTCGTCAACTGGTCATCATCTTGTCATCTCGTCATCTCGTCACCTCGTCATCTCGTAATCTCGTGATCTAGCCATCGTCTTGTCATCTCGTCACCGTCTCGTCATCGTCTCGTCATCTGGTCATCTGGTCATCTGGTCGTCTGGTCATCTCGTCATTTCGTCATCTCGTCATCTCGTCATCTCGTCGTCTGGTCATCTCGTCATTTCGTCATCTCGTCATCTCGTCATCGTCTCGTCATCTGGTCATCTGGTCATTCGGTCATCTGGTCATCTCGTCTTCTCATCATCATCTTGTCATCTCGTCATCTCGTCATCTCGTCATCTCGTCATCGCGTCATCTCGTCATCTCGTCATCTCGTCATCTCGTCATCTCGTCATCTCGTCATCTTGTCATCTCGTCATCTCGTCATCGTCTCTTCATCCTCTGGTCATCTGGTCATCTGGCCACCTGGTCATCTGGCCACCTGGTCATCTGGTCATCTGGTCATCTGGTCATCTGGTCATCTGGTCATCTGGCCACCTGGTCATCTGGTCATCTGGTCATCTGGTCATCTGGTCATCTGGTCATCTAGTCATCTGGTCATCTGGTCATCTGGTCATCTGGCCATCTGGTCATCTGGTCATCTGGTCATCTCGTCATCTCGTCATCTCGTCATCTCGTCATCTCGTCATCTCGTCATCTCGTCATCTCGTCATCTCGTCATCTCGTCATCTGGTCATCTGGTCTTCTCGTCACCTCGTCATCTCGTCATCTGGTCATCTCATCATCTCGTCTTTTCGTTATCTCATCATCATCTTGTCATCTCGTCATCTCGACACCTCGTCATCTCGTTTTCTCGTTATCTCGTCATCTCGTCATCTCGTCATCTCGTCATCTCGACACCTCGTCATCTCGTTTTCTCGTTATCTCGTCATCTCGTCATCTCGTCATCTCGTCATCTCGTCATCTCGTCATTTCGACATCTGGTCATCTCGTCATCTCGTCATCTTTTCATCTCGTCATCCGGTCATCTCGTCATCTTGTCATCTCGTCATCCGGTCATCTCGTCATCCGGTCAACTGGTCATCTCGTCATCGTCTCTTCATCGTCTGGTCATCTGGTCATCTGGCCATCTGGTCATCTGGTCATCTGGACACCTGGTCATCTGGTCATCTGGTCATCTGGTCATCTGGTCATCTGGTCATCTGGTCATCTGGTCATCTGGTCATCTGTTCATCTGGTCATCCGGTCATCTAGTCATCTGGTCATCTGGTCATCTGGTCATCTGATCATCTGGTCATCTGGCGATCTGGTCATCTGGTCATCTGGTCATCTGGTCATCTGGTCATCCGGTCATCTCGTCATCTCGTCATTTCGTCATCTCGTCATCTCGTCATCTCGTCATCTCGTCATCTCGTCATCTCGTCATCTCGTCATCTCGTCATCTCGTCATCTCGTCATCTCGTCATCTCGTCATCTCGTCATCTCGTCATCTCGTCATCTTGTCATCTCGTCATCTCGTCATCTCCTCATCTGATCATCTGGTCATCTCGTTGTTACGTCCGAAGGCGCGCGAAAATTCAAATCAAACGTCGAGCGGTAAACGTTGACTCTATTTATTAATCCTAATCGATATTTCAATACGATGGATTAATAGGGGAGTGCGAATGTTCGCTGTAAGACCTCGAGAGATCTTGTTAGTTTCGACTAAGTGATTTGAATAGGTTAGTCTTTACTGAATAAAGAAGTATAAGGTCCAACTTTATGCACACAATTGATGTATATTTATTGAATATAAATGCAATGTGGTCAGTTGAGTCCATTCGTTCCATTCGTGATCAATTCCGTTAACATTGTAATCATTCAAATTAATCGTTTAGTTACCTTATCGGAGAGGTGTCTTTTGTTTGTTTGAGCGTTGAATTGGTTTACACAATCTTTCTTATTATAATAATTACGTCGTAATCTATGTTTCTCGATTTTTAGAAGTCTTTATGTGACTTTGATATTTGATATTTGATATTCTTTAACTTGATACTTCGTTTTAACAACGATTCACTCTTTTCTACAGAAGACTTGAAATCACGGACAGAATTGAAGTATGTGATAATTTGGAACATATATAAGTGTGATCTGCACAGTCCGGCTCACTTTCTTTTACTGAAGACCTAGAGTCGGACTACTACCCGACTCACTCTTTTCTACAGAAGACCTGGAGATGGGCAGTGAAGTTCTGAGATGGACTAACTTACTTAAGCGGGTGGTGTTTTTATAATGGGATTAGTGGCTAAGTGGGGGACAACTATTACAAATTTGGGCATAGATATGGTAGGCTCATTTCGTCTTTCTCAGATATTGTGGTGTTTCCTGGAGCGGCGATAAAAATAAGATATTATAGTTTGTCGCTCAAGTGACACAGATGCGCCAGTGACTTATAGGGGTTCTATTGGTGTTCTTTCCAAAACAACTTTTATTGTCGCTCTCTTGGAGAGCAGTCGAATAGATCTATGATCTCTTGGTCGATGAACACGTGTTTTACACATTACTATGTGTGCAGCTACTGTGGCATAGTCGTGGGTGTGAGAAAGAAGGGTGATAAGTAGCTCTCCTGGTGAGAATGAATCGTGAAATGTATTAATATTTTGTATGGCTATGTTACTGTGGTTTTTCGAGAACGCAGAATATGGGCAACAGATCTTAGAATTAACTATAAAAATTTCGTCGTACCTCGTCACGTAGATTGGTCATCGTCCTCGAGGACTTCAAGATTTATGCATATAACGGATTGTTACGTCCTACGATTTTCGGGATTTCCTTTTCTCATAGAGATTGTCAAATCCGACAATTCTCAAGGGATAAGATAGGAAGTACGAAACATGGTCGAGTTCACGTGCGCATAATTTTCAGTCTCCGAAACAAATCGATGGAATTTACCAGTACGAACGGTTGGTGAGAGCGAAGAGTTTTCGTCGCCAAGGCTCGCCTAAACGGTGACGGCTATCGCTGCTTACACTAACAATCGTCAATCGTCGGAAAGGCAACATATATAGTCTAGCTGGAAATCCTCGGTGATAGCTTAGGGTTTCTCGGCGCATGGAGGCTCTCAGCCCAGCATGAGATCAAGCATCGAAATTTTCGAAACAGCGCGTGATACTACGACCAGCGTGCGCGCACATATACGAGTCAGTAAAACTGTGGCCCGCACTAATACTATTTGTGCGTGGGGCCACGTGCTCGAATGAACTGGCGCCCCAATATCAATGGCCCCACAAAATATATGAGGGCATGCGTGAGCGCATATGACGCACCAGCATCCTATGACAATATGACAGAGTGAATTCCCGAAAGTTGCATAAAGTCGATTAATAATTAAGGGTAGATTCAAGTATGATCATGAGTACCTGGGTCAGGCCATCAAGAATAGTTATTTTTATATAATTTAAGGGTACGAAAGTGAGCATGAAAATTTCACACAAGTTCGAATAATATTTCCTTCTTTTAAAATTTTAAATGCAAATTTAAATGCTATCATCACCTAAAATCGTGAAGATTTTTTTCCACGAACAGTATAACGCCACTCTCCTTGACGATTAAGGGTGTTTAGACGGGAACTTGAAGACCATTATCCAAAAGGAGTTCGGAGAAATAAATATTCGATAAATAAATATTCGAGGCAAGTAACGAGAAACCGATTTGAACAGCGTGGACAAAGAAAAAGACCACGCGACATCGTCCAGTATACATAGAAAATTCCAACCCCAAAATTCGTTTTCGACAAAGGAAGGCGATGGCAGGCATGCATCCCTTTTCCTCTAATACTCAAAGCCCATTTTTCAACTCCAACGCTGGTCATCTTACTCGCACCCCCATAACCAATTTGAGCGTCCCCTACAATTCTATCGGGTCCGCTTGGAAACGCTTCATGCGAGACTCGTGGGAACGCTCTCTATGGTGGAGGGGAAATTATAACCAAACGAATCGGATCACGAGTATACGATGGTCCAATTAAGACACCCCGAGAAAGCATTAATGATGTTGCGATTTCATATCTTTTATAATAAAATCATTAATGGATAAATACGAACTCGTGTGAATTTCGAAATGCATGGAATGAATCAATTAATTTTTACAGGAAATAACCCGATTATTTAACTTAAACGGTTTATCAAATTATCTATTTCAAAACAAAATCAATAAAATCTAAATTAATCAATAAAATGGAATATCAGTTATTAGAAATATATATTAGTAATTACACTTCTCTGTAAAATCTAAATCATTAATAATAGTTGCGGAAGAATGAACTGTACATAGATTAAATGATACAGAAAAATCTTGCGTCATCCAAAAGAAAGAATAAGCGAAAAGAAAGGACAGGATAGAAAAAGATACATGAGGAAGTAGGATGGAAAGCATGAGTAAGGAGAGGATAGAGCAGAAAGGAGTATGTAGGAGAGAGGGTAGAGACAGTCCCCTACGGAGGGGCCTAGCTAGCGCACGCGCCTCCGAAACAAGGGAACGAATGATGCGAAGAACGAGAGAAGAGTGAGAGAGTATGAAGGATACGGTGATGTATGAAGAGCGAGGGAGATGAATATGCGGAGAGATAAGTCACGCTACACAATGCGCATGCGTAACCTTTTACGAAATCAGCGCAAATACCCAAAATACTGGGATTTGCGAATTTATTTTTGGGTAAGAATGGATGAATGAATGAGTAGAAATAAGATAATGTTAATGCCAATTCAAATTCAATAATTATTATATGTAAGAAACAACTCTTCCAAAATTCATTGTATCGAGACATGAGGGCGGTAAGCTTATGCAAAGGCGTGCGGGGTGAGCAGAGTACGGTACCTATACGCCAACCCCTTATACATGGGGCTCGGAAGTGCGGGGTAGTCTGGGTCAAGCGTGTTATACGCCTATCCCTAATACACGGGGTGTCCCCCTCAGGTATATTTCGTGGCCTGGAGCTGTTTTTAGGGGTGGGGGTAAATTCCGGTGCGGTGAAGCTGACTCGGTGGAGGAGTCATTTTCACGAGGCCCCGTTGCGGCCGCCGTCCCCGACCACCACCCAGCAAATTTTGCGGGTATAATAGCTGAGGGTTGTGTGTGCGAGAAAGGTTTTCCCGGGGGTAGCCACCTAGCGATGTGTTTTGAAAGATTAGGGGGAGGTGGGTGGTGTAGGTGGTTGAGATAGGGATCGTGGGCGGAGTGGAGGGGGAGTGGTGGAGATTTTGCACCTGTCTCTCTCTGAAGGGGCCCCATCGTGAGGAGATGCGTAGGGGGAAAGTATCAGGGTTGTAGGATGGTGAGAGAGTGGTGAGATGGCCTGTAGGATAATAAAAAAGGCAGGTAGCTGCGGAAGGCTAAATATTTTGAAAAAATATGGGTAAATGAAAAACCCCCGATGAGCGTAGGAAAGAAAAAATACCAGCGATGAGACCTCCTCGATGCTTATGCTGTCCTGGTATACGCAGAAGTATACCAGGGTTATTGAATAAATAATTCGCGGGGAAAGGAGAGGGGTTTGTCGGGTGCGTGCATAAATAATTTGACGATCATTTTTTTTGTGTTTATAAAAATATCAAAATTTATTCTTAAACTAGGAATACACTTGTACGAGGAAATATGTGTAAGAATAAACCCCACTAAGCTTAAAAATAATTAAATCTAGCGTTACAATATTGAACACATGTTCTAGGGCCGACACCTCCGCCAAATAACGTACTACCGCGATGAGCGGCTGTGCTCCGAGGAGTATCACGTAAAAGTTTTGTCAGACATTAAAAGCCAGCTACGAGGCGATCGTTTCGTTGTAAATTGCTGGTGAAAATGGCCCTGAATTGTAGTAGAGATCCCCCGCTGTGCATATGGTAAAGGAACATAATACAAAACCGGCCACACACATCTGAAGAGAAGCTCTGCACTTGCTGCGTATTCCATTGGTAGATGGTGCAATTTTTTCGCAAGCAGCTGATAAAGCTAGGTAAAAGCGGTGGAACACCGTAGCTGTCGAAGTATGATCCATGTCCATGCCCGTCGATGTAGATGGCAACCCAATGGCTGCCTGCTCTTGTGTGATCATCAGTATTCACAACTAGAGCAGTCGGTCTCGTCAGTAGAGTTGGTATTTGATCCGCTGGATGAACACCTCTCGACACGATCCGGGGAAAACCTCGTAATGCCTGGCCAATCTGGATCGTATTCATTCTTTGATACAACCGGCGAGTAACATTCCCTTGGTGGTGTTGCTATAGGTGTCGTAAGGCGTGCTGACTCTCGAGTACGAACCTGTACGTCGGTCTCGGGCTTATTTATGATCTGTACATTTAAAGGAATCCGTGTATCCATAGGTATCACATCGCGAAGAATCCATTTCCTCAGTCGAGCCACATTATTCAGAGCACATTTGAGACCCGCTCGTTTTATGAGAACGTGGGGTAGACATGTCATGGAGGATTCTGGTAAATCTTTGAAAGGTGGACAAGCTGAGTCCTCAAGATTTTTTATCTCACGTGCCATAACGTTCTGTAGATAGACTGCTTTGTCGAGACCTCGTGTGTAAATTTTTCCAGCATTTCTGGCAATATCCCTGAGATTCGCATGCACCTTCGAACCACTCAAACCCGTGATGATATTGAGTAACCCAATTGTTCTTATTACGAATCGCTTTAGGCAAATCCGTGAAAATACATTTCGGAGCTACCACCCAGTGGGCGATATATTTATGATCAAGAGAAATAACCGCAACCTCCTTTGGCGTAAACCAGTCTTCCTTATCCGCAAAACCTTGGATATCAATTACGCAATCCATTGGTCTGAGTATTCAAAACAATTTCAATCTGACCACGGTATATAAACTTCAAGCAGTGTTACGATGGCACGTCTTTTACTCTCGAGGTGTCGGCTAACACTGTAGATCTTACATCACTAACTCTTATGTCTAAAAATATAGCTAAGCTTTAGAGAAGTGGGGGGATGTGTAGAAAATGGCGGCTCCCTATAATAAAAAGCTATCTACTCAGATTTCTGGGGCGACACGCTCTACAAATTTTTCAGACACAATTATACTAAAAAAGTAGCGCCGTAATGTTGACCTGAAAAATCATTTTGACAATGCATTTTTGAAGCGCACCTCCATACGGAGGCTACCATGACGTACAAGATTCCAATGACCCGGCCGAGCTGCTGAAAGGTCTGGGGTTAAGTCGAAACAGAATAAGCAGTGGCCATTAGGGCAACCGGCTCTATCAACCCCACAGCTATTGTCATCCCATTGTATACCAGTACCCGAGACCAGAGTCTGAAATGCGTCAGTATATAAATTATTAGTAAAATCTGGTTGTAAAGGCTTGCTGGGAATCTGCACACCATCTACGTAAAGCGATAGATAGTTTATATCAAAATGTTGAAAATTGAAGGGGTTTAGTTTTCTATCACCATTGAATGCTTTATTATCAACGAAGCCAAGCTTCTTTTCGTCAGCTGCCCTAGTATAACATTATCGAGTGTCTCCCCATGAACGCCGCTATGTATTGTAAATGGTTTTACCTCAACTCTCGTAAAGGGATATTTAGCAGTACCCTTGCTTGGAGCCTTTGCATGAGCCAGTAAAATTCCCGGACTAATTTTAACACGTCGTACGATAAGACTCGCATCAGTAATATGCACGGTATAATCCTTGGCACTATCATCCATAAAACAAAATGTATCTCTTGAACGTATTAGGCGAAGACGTAATTCAACACCATTGAGTAGAATTTTTTCCTGATTAAATATATCTGAATGAAGATAGCCTCGAAGATCTACCATACAACCAATTAGCATCATCGACCCACATGCTAGCGCCAAGATGACTTTTTTTTGTTGACTCCTTATAGGTCCTTATAGGTCAGCAATGTTTCGATATATGCTCTATATGCCTAAGCATATAGAGCAATCGAAACCTAAGCATTCGATGGGGATACAAGTTTTTGAAGAACAGCGTCGCCGGAGCGAGGTTTTAACTGTACGCGGATACTGAGCATTGTATGTGCTAAATCGATATATTCATCGCCATGCCACGGTACAACAAATTCATGGGAGTCAATGGGGGCCTCATCAGTGAGTGAGGATATAGGTTTATAATGTATGCCTTGAGAGCCTTCGATGCTCGTTTGGGTTGGTGGCAAGGTAAATAAGTCCAGCTCTGATTTCAAGCACTCACAAGAATGAGAATGTAAAAAATACATTTTTCCACACTTTTAAAATTTAACTCTTAATTGAAAATATAAAACTAAAAAATTATTGAATAATTATCCAAATATATCAGCAGCGGTACGCTTTTTACGCTTGACAACTTTCGTACCTCGAGTCTTACTTGCTACTTTTTTCTTAGACGTCTTTGCAGATTTTCTTTTTTTTTTATTATTTTTGTTTTTCCCTTTACACTTAAAGGGAAAAACTACGTATAGTTCTGAACGATCAACGAGGAAGAAAAAGAAGAGGAGCAATAAAAAAGTTGTAAAATCACTATTTTACAACTTTTTTATTGCTCCTCTTCTTTTTCTTCCTCGTTGATCGTTCAGAACTCCTAGCCTTAATAGCTTTAAGCGCAGTGAATGCAGGTAAGCCGATGTGTGAAGCTGTATGGCCGAACAATGAATGATGCTGCGGTTGATGACTGCTCATTTTATATCCTGACCCTTTCATCAAGCTATCGAGCGTCTCTTCCGCTTTCCGTTTAAGATTTCTCCCACCCTCGGTGACGCGCGTCCTGAACGTTTCTTTAAATAGTGTATTATGAGCAACATTATGAGCAACATATATTCATGCCTGTGTGTAGCGCTTCTTTTCCGACTACGCGAGCACCACGAGTTAGTAATGGTAAAGCTCTGGTAAAGCTCTGGTAAAGTAATGGTAAAGCTAGTTTTCTGAGCGGATTATTATCCGCTCAGAAAACTACCAATACCATGGCCGCGTTGATAAGGACTCCCAACAAATACCTTATCGATCCCCCCACCCAGCCGATTATTGTAGTGCTGAATATAATGCTCCATTGTCCTTTTAACGAATCCTCTTAAAGTGTAATGTAACGGTCAGAGTCCCACTCTGGAATGGTACAGGATTACCCGTGCCCGTCCTTATATCTATATCAATTGTATTGAACTCCGAGCGTAAAAGCGGTATATAATTTGGCGGTGAGAACGATTTTGTCTGCGTGGATCCATACACATAATTCGTGGTGTCTACGGGTATAATACGTAAAAGGGGTGTTTGCCCGTTACATAACTTTCACATATCCGTATATAAAAACAATTTATCAGGGAGTCCGTGGGTAAGACTGGCAGGAAAGTCAGCGTTATATGTCGATTGTTCATGTATATCAATTACAGTGTCAGGTTTGAAACCAAAAATTTTAGAAACCGTGTCACTGAATGAAATTATGTGAGAGCGTTGGCATATTTTTTTATTACATCCACTACCTGCGGCTTTAACGCTCACCATAGATCGCTCTTCATAATACTCCATGTAAATATGTTCCTTCAAAACTGTGGCATTATTTATATTTTTAATTAAGGTGTGAATGGATGTATACAATCCAGGTGGAATATTAATTTGTCGGAGTATTTGTGCAGGACTCTTTAGAGTCCTGCAAAAATACCCAAACCCAAACCCAAAACCAAACCCAAACCGGTGTTTTCTTTTTCACATCAATTTTAACAGGTTGTTGAACAAAAATGCTTTGTGCTGTTATGTGGCCACTTCCGTGTTCTGCGTTCATAAAAGTACGTGGAAATTGAATCTCTGTTAAGGCTACAGCCCACTCGCCCACTCGCAACTTCAATGTATTCGGCAGCTGTGTGATAAAGTGTGTTACTGTATTATCAGGATAATATTTCATACTGCTATTACTGGGCAAAATTAAGTGAAACTGGTCTCTCATTTTGTCAATTTTTTAGAACGTTTGCAGCTGAGACCCAAGAATTGAATTTTTCGGGGTATCCTCGCCAACTAACAAAATATTTTTTATTACGCCCTCTCCCTTCGGTCTTGAGAATTTGATCAATTATAAATTCTGCTTCCTTGATATTCTTCTCCACAACGCTCAACTCCTCTTCATAGAAAAAACCGTCAATCACTTCACCCTCCAGGTCGGTTAGTTCATACACGGGTGGTTGTCTATTTGTAAGAATCCTATGTATTTTGAATATTTCTTCACTCCAGCGCACTTCATAACCTTTCTCAAAGGCGGTCTTTGCTTTACTGATACGTACAAGGCTTCCGAGCTTGTATTTAGCTGATCTTATACATGGTTTGAAACGTTTCTCCATATTTGCTCGAGCTATTGCAGCGTTGTAAAATGTGTCGACTGCAGGCTGCATCTTTGTCGTAGAGTGTTTTGTCATATTATATGCCTCAACTATTGATTGTAGTACATCGATATAACGTCGTGTATTCTGATGTGTAAAATAGCGCCACATGCGTTCCTTTAAAGTTCTGTTGAAACGTTCTACAATAGCAGCCTTGACATCAGGACAACGAGTTACCCGAAACCGTATTCCCCTACTACCCAAAATTTTTTGTAAAATGCTTCCAGCAAATTCTTTTCCTTTATCAGTCTGGAGCCATACAGGGCACCGACCATTACTCCTTTTAAGCAGACGTGTGAAGCAGTCTGTTACTGTGGCACATGTTTTATCTCGTAATATCTCAACCCAAGCGAATTTACTAAGAACATCGATAACAACTAATAGATGAAGAAATCCATCATTATGATCTTTGAGAGAGCGCAGATCTACGAGATCAGCCTCCCAAACATCGTCAATATTATTCACTACGTAGTGTCTTCGTGGAAATTTTCGTCGTATCGGCCGATGCAGTGTATAGATATCCTGAGCTCTCAACCATTTAATAACTTCTCCAGGTGGTATAGATTCTTTTTTACCAGCTGCAATTAATTGTGGAGCACCAGCATAACCGGCTGTGTGCGATGGATCCATAATAAATCTTTTCTAATGAATTCATGACAGATTGTGCCCAAGATTTCAAGGCTTCATTAGTAGGGGTGTTCCGACTCTTATTCCTCGATGTAGTAGGTGTAGCTCCTAGGGTGTGGTAATTTTGGGTCGATTCGTTTGAAGAGTCAAGATTCATGCTATTATTGATGGTGTTATCATTAATTTCACCAGGCCGCAGTGTTGATGATGCAGAAGGATCCACCCATAAGTGCGGATTCCCAACAAATTCACGAGGAACACCTATCCGTTGGAGTTCGCGACCAAACTGAGCTCGACCTATAGCCTTCACTGTTTTTCTAGCTCTCACGGCGTCATTGACCAAATCTATTATATTTGAGTTTTTTATTTTCTCTCCATTAATACTAACTACACACAGCAGTGTACTGTCGGATTTTGTATGAATATAATTCAGTAATTGTTCCGCTTGTTTTTTATAACATGTTGGTACTGTTGCTATTATCGTAGAATCACCTGTTCGATCAGTGTACTCATTATTTTTGTCACTGGATAGTCCACCACTAGCTTCAGCAGCTTTATGATTGTCTTTCGTGAAAAAACGATAACGCTGCAGAACTTGCTGATATAACTTCCACTTCTCACGCTCATTTCCGGGTGTTACCGACCGGAGTATATCACTCATTTCAGTATCTAATCTACTTAATGTAGTACCAGGTGTTTGAACGGTGTCATGATCATGTGGTCCCCGTACGACACCGTGGTGTACTTTCCCAAGAACATCTTCGGGTACCATCTTCTTGGCGTGATGCATTTTTTCTTATTTTTAGTTGCGGGATATAATGCTCGATAACACACTTCCAATGTAATAACAGAGGTAGTAAAAAACCACCACCTTTTTGCAGAATTACACGTTTCTTTGCTTTCCAGTTGCCGGATTTATTTGCCAACTTTCGCAAGATGTTTTTATATTTTGACAGGCGTACTCTTTCACTCTTTTTTAAAGGAACCACGCCACGTAGAGTGTTAGGGCACATTCACATATACATCGAACGGTACACTTATCAATGGATTGCAAAACAAATTTCCGTTGCTGTTTGTTGAAATAGCACAAGGCGTGTAGTAAAATCGTATTTTTCCGCCCAATAGAAGCTATAGCCGTTGTTGATGGAGCCATAGCAGGAACCCGAATGATGTAATGAGTTATATATTCCTCATTTTATACTTTTTCTAATCCAGCGTAGTACCCCGCTTAGGTACGTAAACAAAATTATGGGGATCGTCTGGGAAAATACAAGTACGGAAACGACAGTTATCTGCTGTGTCTTGTTTCAGATCTAGTAATAAATAACCGTGGGGTTTGGATGTTGCATCATGATAAGCCTCTTGTAAAAATTTCGGATCCTCCGGATATATCTGCCTCGACAGGTGTGAAAGCTCGATCTCGAGGATTTTTAAATACCACTCTATAATTGGTATTAAGAGAGATATCTCTCTGACCGCGGCCTTGATGAATAATATTTTGGGAGATGAACATCACACTGATATTTTTATGATGACTACCTTTCGTAAACAAGTCTACGACTGCATTATTAGAGGATTCACGCATCAAATCATCAATGACTATGAGTTTTGGTCTACTGTCGCCGGTAAAGTCAGAGTTCTGAGGTAACCCTTCTAAAAATTCTACATTTCTACCATCCTCAGTGTAGCCACTTTGTCATTCTGAATATTAAAAGATTATTCGAGCAAACGGAACGCTGGCCATACACGATATATTTTTTAAAAACTTTTTCACAAAGTACGTCTTTCCACATCCAGTGGGCCCACAGATCATCGACGTCCAAGGGTGTTTCCATCGCGGGTCCATATTGACTAATGATCTTGTAGGGTAGAGTTACGAATTAATATACAACTTTTTTTTCTTGGTTCAAAATAATGATTTATGGTAGAAAAATATTTATTCATTTTCGTTGTACAACAGTTTTAAATGGAAAAATCATTTTTTGTATTTACAATCAGACATATAGTTTATTTTTTATTTACGCGGTGGCTGCTCCACTCACCAAAACAAATTTCCATTTACAATAAAAATATTTTAATTTATTTACAATAAAAAATATTTTTTATTTATTTACAATCAGAAAAATATTTTTTTATTTATTTACAATAAAAAATATTTTTTATTTACAAACAGAAATATATTTTTTATTTACAATTAGAAAAATATTTTTATTTTTATTGTCAATAATATTTACAATACTATGCTTACACGTAAATTACTCTACGTAGTCATAAGGTAGGGAGTCGTACGCGCCCCACCGTCGCCTTTTAACGAACACCGGCTTACATGTTTTTTTGTCGGTGCGCGTGAAAAGCGGTACGATGAATGGCTCTAAACTCTAAGTTGATTGCGGTCTCGCCGTCTACCACCAGCTCACAGATCTATCGTCTATCCAATCGCTCTAAGAAAGTATACAATTTTAACCGCGCTTGAGCTGTTGTGTACACTGCAATAACAACACTTGTATTGGGGTTTACGTCAACACTCTCCGAAGTGTTATCCCAGGAAACATACATAACATCGTCATTAATGACATCGTCATGGATAATCTTGTGTACCCGGCAAGAACGATCGGATAGAAGCTCGAGAATTCTCTGACGCTTCAGTTCTAGGCAAATTTTCTCTCTGTCCAAACTTACCCCAAAAACAGTTTAGAGAGAGTTTTGCTACAGCTCTGAGTCCGGGGTTTATAGCGATGCATTCTGGGTCCAATTGTACCCCCTCGGCCTCGTAATACCGAGTTATAAAATCGGCCTTCTCGATTTCGGTAGTACAATCAGCTGGCCACCCGCAATCAAGCAGGAGGCAACTCCTGCTTGATTTTCAACCATAACTTTATGTAGTCACCGAAAAGACCAGTAGCACCTGTGGAGGGGTTGTAATGCTCTATCTCGTACTGCCAGATCTCATAAATTTTCGTTATTTTATACCCCTTCTCTATAGCTTTTACGAGCTCGCAAGAGACCCAAGTACCCTCGAGAGCTCGGTCGGCTTCATCATTGTGAGGGCAATTATCCTGTTGGTACATCCTGTTGGAAGAAATGGTTTTCTTCACAGCAACGGCGACATAATGAAAACATTAGACGACCGTGCATGTGAATTGGTAGTACAGGATGGTAGAGATTTCGAGGCGGTACGACTCTACAACGTACAATCCCTTCAACATTGGTTAGATCGTAATCAGACCCAGTTAATGCATTGCAGTTATCCTCGGTGTAGACTTTAGGATGCCCGATGGGAAATTTCCCGGTTTTTGAAATATATGGAAATAATCAGCAAACGTCCACGTAATGAATTTTTTCAGAGTCTTTACAGACTGCGTGGTAACTTCGCGTATTGCCCGTACGACCACCAAAAAACGCATCACGAGGGTTGAGCGGTTTATTCGTCAGGATAGGATGACCGTTTATGAAGGCTGTAATCGCAGGATTTGCGTTTTTTATTCTTATATATTCACACTCCCACATTTCGTGGAGGGTGTAGCCATAAGATCGGATTCGTTCTGAGATGATCTGGGTTCTAAGAAGCGATCATTGAATGTACTACCGTGCCATACTTTTTCTCGTGTACGGAGATCACTATAGCACTTGTTACAACCGTTGAAGAAGCACCCATGAAATTGTAAAACATTACGAGTTCCATCGGCTGATGCAAAGTAACCACCGACAGGTGTACCATCGGGCAGCTTATGCTCTCTACCTCTACCTGCATGAGTGATGTCCGTACCGAAATGGTGTTCACACCACAATAACCATTCAATTGCTATATCAGATTGACGGTCTGCTCTGCGGTAGCCATTTCTCGGAACAACTCCGATTTTATTTTTTTCCAAAAAATTCCTGCGATATACTTTATTACATGCTGACGCTATAGTTATAGCCTCCGTAAATGGACAAACATTCCCGCGTGAAATAAAAATTTGTCTAAAAACCGCACACGCTCGTCTTAAAATTATTACATCGCTTCGGCAATAATCTACGATTTCTTTTTGAAAGTCGAATTGATACCCCGATTCTCTCGCTTCGCTGTACCACTGTAAGAATTCTTTACGATTTTTGATACTCATCGTGTCGGGAGAATAATCTTCGAGAGGAGGCAACTTGTCCTATGTAATGTTCGTTACATTTTTTATTAAAGAGGTGTGGAAACACGCCCTTAAAAATATTCTCATCTAAACCAAAAGCTTTTGGGAGAGCGCTGAGAGGCATGTGAAAGTAATTTAAACTGTCAATGAATTTTACTCCCTTTACCTCCATCATCATAATACTCGTACCATTCATTATAAGTTTTGGAGGATTCCGGGAGTCTTTTTCGACGAGATATCGGAGAATGAATTGAGCGTCAAAACCCTTGGAGTTATGTGCTATGCATATAACCTCACTCACACCTTTTCGCGGTTTCATAGCGAATTCTACGAGCTTCTCTACAGGAGCATCATGGAAAATATTCTCACGCTCCTCACTTGTGCATAAGTCACACCGGTCATCATCATCGTTGTCATCGATGCATTTTGTACACCGTTGCTGACTTATACACAAATTTGGGATGTGAATATTTACATCTCTCGTCCCTTCCACTACGACTTCATGTTGAGTCTCAAAATCATAAAAAATAAACACGGCCCGGTTGGTGGTTATTCGCATCGGTTTCGCGGGCGCTATGAAACAACGATGGTTGTCAGGGCAGCTCTCTTTACACGTCTGACAATAAAATTTACCGCACTCATGTTTTTTATCCTCTTTATAAATTTGTTTAAAACACACAGGACAGTTGCGTAACATCTCGCATAAGATTGTTCTCGGCCCATGTGACCCCACTGCACGATGATTCTCGAGGCATTCTACTCCTCGATCTTGCGAATATTTCCTTCGTTTGCATCGCACGCTGGACTTGACATGCAGCTGGAGCACTTTTGGCGACCCACAGCACGATCGTATGATTTCCCACAAGGCACGCAGAAGAATCGGTTTCCCGCGGCTGTAGCGAGTTTCAAAATGACATCAAAGTGTCTCGCGTCTTAAGACGCGAGACACTGTATGATTAATCATACAGATCGTATGTTTTACCTCCACGACATTGTTTAATACGGTGGTCGTACCGTCAAAAAAGGGTGGAGACCCGGAACCGAAAGTAGCGAAATCGAATACAACGATGGCAATCTTTTCGCGGGTCAAAAAACGTTGAAACGCTGTCAGCTCAGCCATTCCACACCCTGATTGAGGGATGTTGACTCCAGCAGCGTTTGTCAGCTCTTTAGCCATTTCACGCTGCATCCAACCGGCCGATCTGTGTACAGAAGTCCATCGGTCATGGAGAACTCCATCTCGAGCAACCCCCCGTTCTACATATATTCGACCTGCTACAATCGCTCGGGGCAGGCACAGATTGTCGCGATTTTTTATATATAGAATGGAGCGCTTCGAGCAATCACCCACCGTTAGCGGTTTTGGTCGCGCGCTTCCTACAGGCATCACCGTACCATCACCGTACTTGCTATTGATAGAGACTCATCTATAGAGAATGATGCTGAGCTTTGAGCTATACTGGATATTAAACCGAATAAATCCTCGAAAGAAAAGTCTCTGATCAAACGAAACGACATACCTGCAGAACCACGTGTAAAACTATTAGAACTCAAGGTCAACCCTATGACATCGGTTCCTTCACTACTAGTCACGAGAAGCGTGTGAATTTCACGGAATGCGGCTTCCAACCACTCAATGGGGTTACTCCCGGTTGTAGGCTCGCGGACCTTAAATTCTAATACCGACCCTGACGCATGGAATTTGGGGAGAAAACGTTTCGTTTCGGACAGTCGCGAGATTTTCGACTCACCCTGATAAGCTGGAGTCTGTGAAGTTTCCGGTAAATTCTGCTGAGTCAATCTGTGATTTGCTGCATCTATAACCGCGCTGGATAGACCAGCGAGGTGAGAGATGGCTCGCTGCACCACTACCCTGCTGCAGCTTCTCCTCGCTGTTTAATCTTAAGCCGTGCGTGCTCATAAGCGGCTCATTCAGATCCATTGATTCTGAAATGGAGAAAACAATTAATATTAGTATTGGTAATAATAAT
Organism: Dyspetes luteomarginatus; assembly: GCA_963669185.1. NCBI lineage: Eukaryota > Metazoa > Arthropoda > Insecta > Hymenoptera > Ichneumonidae > Dyspetes > Dyspetes luteomarginatus. Next base: position 11,823,178 of record OY769906.1, read on the forward strand.
CAGAAGAAATGATAAAAATAATACAAGACAAAAATGTCTTACCGGTAAAATCGTCATCCTGGAAATTCTCTAAATTACCAACAACCTCGAGAATGGCCGTCTCATCGAAATCACCCCACATATCGCTACTGCTGGCGTCTATACAAATGGAAATAAATGGAAATTGAAAATTGAAGAATTAAAAATATTATTCATGAATCATAAAATAATTAAACTTATATAAAGAATAACTGGCCTCTGGTGTGTGTATCAGTACACCTCGCACTGGTGGCTGGTGGTTGAGGCGGTGATAGACTTATTTCAGCTGTGAACAAGGTAAGTAATTAAGAATGACTCTTTCAGTATATATATAATATATATATAATATTCACACAGGCCTGCACCGGCGAAGAATAGAAATGTAGCTACAGTGATAATAACCTAGTATCCTCTCGTATTCGCTTCGTAGTCCGGTCACAGGTGTCATACGGGTATGATTGCGCGACTGTATCACTCCCCATGCGATTACGAGTAAATCCGGACACCCACGAAACACATCCTTGTGATACATGACCCCTATGTCACCGGTACTCACTGAATCCATTAAAGATCTAAATTTTCGTCTGAGTGCTTCAATAGGAAGCAACCTCAGTGTACGATTTTTTAGATACGCTGATATCCGAGGCGGCACCGTCCTGCCTCTAGCCCGTAGAAATGCCACAACTCTAGCAAAAACTGCTATAAACGTGACAACTTCCATTTTCACTTGTTATATCACGCACAATAAAAATTACACTGTCTGTACACGATAAAAAATAAAAACTATCAAAAAACGCACGATAAAAATAAACACTATCAACACACGCTGCACAAAATGATGCCCCTGAGATGAAAGTCAAAATGTATAGCGATGCACTTTATACTTGTGACTGACTGAAGACTCAGAGTATAAATACTACACTTCTGGAGAAAACATTGAATTTAAAGGATTTCGAAACCTTCAAAACCCTTCACTCCCCCACTGCGCCATCTAGCCACACGCATTAGACACATGTAGGCAAAATTAGCGACACACTAGCGAGGTCTAATTCCTATCTCAGAAATTCTGGTTAAAGCTGAAAGCAGCGGTTGTCGCTGATCAGCAACCTCCGCGCATCGGTATAACATAAATTTTAAAAATCTGCTCGAGATGTATCTTCTGATTTGAAGAATCTTTGAAAAAAGAAAAACAATCCATCTAGGAGTATACACAGGCTGGACCGGCCCTAGTGTCCAAGGGTCATAAAATTTAAAAGGTTTTCCTGGAGGCATTTCCTTCCGTCATGAAGAAATCCTTGGAGAAGAAAAGAACAATGCTACCTGAATCTGCTGGTAGCATTGTTCTTTTGTATACACACCGGCTAGATCTAAATCAAACGGCTGGGACGAATTTAAAAAAAATCTGCTCGAGATGTATCTATGGCCTTGGAGAATCCGTGAAAAAGAAAAACAATCCACCCTACGGTAGACATCAGCGGCGCCACCAGCTAACGATAAATGGCGGTCTACCCACCTAACTTAGCCACGATTGGTACGTTTCACCCCCCCCCCCAACCCGCTAACGAGCTTGGAAAATTCAGTAAATTTATGACAGGGCTGATACTGCTATGTAGGTCCTACCCCTTTCTTACCCCCTCCTTACCCTACCCCTTTCTTACCCCCTCCTTGCCCTCTAAACACGCCTACGCGGTGGCGGCCCACTCTAGCCTCCCAACTCCCCTCTCTTCCGTGGGGGGTGATCATATACTGCCCCCTGCCTATAAAAGGTCCCGAAAAGACCCCGAGTTTATTACACCGTTTTCCGACAATGGCTCGTGCTCTTCATCCTACCGCGACGTTATAAAAAAAAGTTATTCAACAATGGAATGAAACCCCGTTGCTACGCAGAAATGCGCAGAAACCCCGTTGCTCGAGACTTTCTGCGTATTTACGTCACGGTTTCATTCCATTGTTGTATAACTTTTTTTCTTCTCCAAGGATTTCTTCATGACGAAAGGAAATGCCTCCAGGAAAACCTACGCCCCTACCAATGCTTTACTACTACCAACGACCTACAATTTAAATAAATCATCGAGCAAAAAGATTACTGTTGGCTTAGAGTCTGTGAATGTCGAGCCCTTTGTAACTGTGATAAAATTCACAAACCAGTATGGTGGTGGCATTACTCTATCGCCTAATGAGTGGTATGAACTACGTGAGCGTATGACTATTATTACACCATGGTTCGAGGACCCTGCACAAACAGAAAAAAATTGCCCGCAAGGTCTGAATCCTATTGGCAGACAGAAGATATCTTTTACAACAGTGTATAACGAGAAAGCTGTTGCTTTAGAATTCATAAAACCATCTAGTCCCAGTGAGCTCAGAGGGAATTCAACTCTAAAAAACAAAAGCTGACCGCGCCTTCTCTCATCATGCAGAAAACAAGCTACTATGGATTACGATCGGTCGCACCGTGCATTGATGAAAGAGTAATAATCGCTCGGGATCATGAAATACTCGCAAATAAGTGTAGAGCTCTACTCATAGAGGAAATTAGTATGGAGTCAATCCGTAAAGATTGGGGCCCGATAACACGGAAAGCCATACGAAAAGCAGGTTTTCAAAAAGTAAATGATGAACAATTTCGACTGCATAAAAGATTTTTGAAAGAAATGTGTTGCCCTACTGATGAGGATGAAATGCTCGAGTATGGTAAACGGCGAATGATCTGTTATGAACTGCTAACAGTTGATCTCGAGCATATATTTAATGCCATTTCAATACGAGAACAGGAGATGTGTTTACACGATATGTGACATTGCATATTTTGTTTGGGGTTGCGGGCGCGTGTCTTCTACATTACTATATACTCTATATTCCAATTATTTCTTATGTACGTGCTATCCGAAGATGCTTTGTCTGCAAGGGTCTATATACTATATCGCCGGTCAGTATATTCTCAAGGCGGTGAAAATTGTCTATAATGAGCAGAAAAACGCAGCAAGAGTAGTGGTGGGGGCAGTTAAAAGAAAAACAGTTCACAATAGTAGTGGTGGGGGTGTCAAACTTTTCCGGGGGTAGTTAAAAGAAAAGAGCTTTGCTGGGTGAGGATGCTGTCACGTCTCAACAGTTTGCCGTGAAAATTTCACCAGCCAACACCTCCTTAGTGATTACTAAGGAGGTGTTTGCTGGTGAATCAAGTCAAATCCGAAAAAATGGAGAAAAATAGCAACGCCCAGGCATTCGGTGTATTCATGCAGTACTGGAGTACTGCATGATATACGGGGATGGAGGGTCACCAGTACTGGCCCTTGTTTTGTATACAAAAGAAAACGGCCCACGATACGTTCACTGCTGCCTGATATCAACCAGGCCATATTTGATTTATTAAATGATGTATCATCACGCAATATCGGCGTGATGAACACAGACGACGTTTTCCGTCGGGATCGGACATATCTCGAAATGGCCTGGGGTATCGTCAGCGCACGTGGCCATCAAAAGCAGACTGTCGTGAGGCACCTGTACAAGGATTATTTGTCTGCGAAATCGGCACCTTTATGTAAGTATTTTTATTTTGTGGAATCAAAAATATTTTTGTACGCCCGTACATGTATTTTATTTGTATTGTTTGCTGTTACAGATACAGTATCATTGGGGTTGCCCGATGATTCGATCCTCCTCGAGGCTGATGCAATGGACATTGAGCCAGGGCTCTTCGACGAGACTTTCACCCTACTTGAAAGTCCACGTATGGAGAGCCTTGACAGCGGTGTCCGTTCGGGGCCATCAGCATCTGGCACCCGGACGTCAGCTTCGAGGAATGGCCAGCGCTGGGTACATCTAAGCAACTTAATGGCGATGGACCTCCAGAGCAAACATCCGTATCTACGTCGACGCCATCGTACGAGGACGTAAATACGGGTGACCTCTTCAATACCTCGGCTCAGAACATCGCTGATTTCTGTAAGTGCACGGGATATCCTAGCTACCCGTGCACCCACGATGAGCCGAGGTAGCCCGCAGCTTGAGCTACAATTGTATCATTATTTTTAAGAATAAATTTTGATATTTTTATAAACACAAAAAAATGCTCGTCAAATTATTTATGCACGCACCCAACAAACCCCTCTCCTTTCCCCGCGAATTATTTATTCAATAACCCTGGTATACTTCTGCGTATACCAGGATAGCATAAGCATCGAGGAGGTCTCATCGCTGGTATTTTGTCTTTCCTACGCTCATCGGGGGTTTTTCATTTACCCATAGTAAGTATTTTTTCAAAATATTTAGCCTTCCGCAGCTACCTGCCTTTTTTATTATCCTACAGGCCATCTCAACACTCTCTCACCATCCTACAACCCTGATACTTTCCCCCCTACGCATCTCCTCACGATGGGGCCCCTTCAGAGAGAGACAGGTGCAAAATCTCCACCGCTACCCCTCCTCTCCTCCCACGATCCCAATCTCAACCACCTACACCACCCACCTCCCCCTAACCTTTCAAAACACATCGCTAGGTGGCTACCCCCGGGAAAACCTTTCTCGCACACACTATTGTGTGTGCGAGAAACTTTACACCCCTATATTTTATATTCTGAGGGTCTATATTTAGACCCTCAGCTATTATACCCGCAAAATTTGCTGGGTGGTGGTCGGGGATGGCGGCCAGTTGTGGCGGCCAGTTGGGGCCTCGTGAAAAGGACTCCTCCACCGAGTCAGCTTCACCGCACCGGAATTTACCCCCACCCCTAAAAACAGCTCCAGGCCCCGAAATATACCTGAGGGGGACACCCCGTGTATAAGGGATAGGCGTATAACACGCTTGACCCAGACTACCCCGCACTTCCGAGCCCCATGGTTGGCGTATAGGTACCGTACTCTACTGGGGTGTAAAGTGTCCGAGGGGTCATACCCCACTTTTTCCTAAAGGACAGGACACGAAGAGTCGTGTCCTGTAAACCAAACAGTAACTCAAAAAAACTCAAAACTAAAACTGACTGTAACAGTAACTATAAAAAAATTGAACTCAAACTTAAAACTAAACTGTGAAGAGTCACTGTTTAGTTTTGAGTTTGAGTTCAATTTTTTTATAGTTACTGAACCCAAACTGAACCCAAACTGACTCTCTGCTCCAAACTAAAACTGACTCTTCCGGGCCTCTGACCCCTATTTATATAAATAATTAGATATAAATCTATTATATGAATATAAATATAATTATGATTAATAATATAAATTATCTAATTATTTATATTCCGAAGCATCTACAGAGGTAGATGCTTCGGAGATGCTGTCGTCTTCCTATCGCTCAGGATACAACCAGGTAGGTGGTTGGTTATCAACTCTGAGTGTAGCCACACCAATACGATTAAAAAGACTAGTGTCGATAATGAACACTCGCATCGATAGAGGAACGTCGGCGATGATTTTAATTTGGGGTTTTGAAACAATGTCTTGGGGTCTTGTTGTCCCTTCGGTGGACCACCACTGCTCACAATACGATTGCACGTTTTCTATTTTAATGTTTTTTATTTGGGGATGGTTATGTCCCTTTTTCGCGAAAGGTTTGTCGTTGATAAATGCGAGAACCGATCGTTCACGATTTTTCTTGCCTCCGCGACGGCTGCCCATGAGAAATAAAGCGAATTATGTGTTGACAAATGATCTTGATTTGGTTGGGAGGTTTCCCGCCGAACCGTGCCGGTTGCTTAATCAGTGTGCTTACACTGATTCGTTGGGGGATAGAGGATAGGAGATCTTGAAAGACGTGCACCCTAAGCGCACAAACGTCTCATCCGATCGAAGGGATTTTTGTAGATAGGTGATGGAACATGAGAATTTAAGGGCAAAACTGTCGAACTTTGAATAAGTTAGGTAAATAAAACACTTGTTTGGCACAGTTATGAATTTTTCGTATATTGTTACAGTTAGTAGAGAAACGATACAAAACTAACGCTACTAACAAATGTACTCTACCAATTTCGCAATTGGTGTTCGAATAACCTCGAAGTTTTACACGACGACTGAATTACAAGAAGACTTAAAGTAACTTTTAATTAGCGCGGAACGACCATACTAGCGTGATGGTTGAAAGATGACTGAGTCGCTGTCAGTTACAGTGATGAAAGTCTATTAACTGCCAGGTGGGGGGTTCGCTGTTCTTATATCGGCAGTCGATTGGTTGGCGAAGTGGGACGGTATCTTGGCCGGGGCTGAACCTTGCGCTTCCACTCTGTGAACTTGTATCTATGGGTCGCTCTATGCTGCTTATGGTTGCTTGAGTCTATTCTATGTTGATTTTGTATAATTCAAATATGGTTATGTATAACATGAGGAAGTTATAATTTTATTTGATACGAGATATAATACGACAATGTTATAATAGTATAATTATTGTTATAATATTTGTTACGAGGGTATAAAATATTCAATTATTCTTGTTTATTTAATCAAAGGATGTTATGTTTATTGAATATTTTAGTTAGTCGATGTTTATTCTTTACGCTACGTGATACGTTGCCGGTGACGATGCGTGGAAAGAGTAGAGCGCTAGTCATCGGTGGAGTTTGAGAGTTGGAAGCTAGAGTGGAAAGTGTTGTTTAATAAAGATGACTGGGCGATGACGCGTCATGCATGAAAGTATTTTGGAAAAACAAGGTCATAAAAGTATGACTGGGCGCATCGCTCGGAAAAACAAGGTCATAAAAGTATGACTCGTACCTGACGGGTTAGGGTCATCAGCTCCTGCTAGTCACGTATACCACTGCGCGCAATAAGGGCGTAAGTATGACAGTGGCGTTCCGAATGAGTGGCTAGGTATGTATAGTACACCATATACTATCTGCTATATGTACTCATGGATGTACATGGATGTATATATGTATTGTATCGGAATAGAGATATATATATATGTGTGTATATAAGCATAGGGAGCTCGCGGCTCGTGTATAGTGAGTGCTTACGTGCTATCGGATATGTATAAGGCGTGCCATGGCGCGTGGCGTGCCGCCAGTGGTGATCAATTGACACGATGCTGCAGTGGTTATCATTAAGGAGCTGACACGTCCTCGTGTCAGCTACTCGTGTCGATGTTTTTTTTTTTAATTTTCCAATCGAAAAAAATTCATAAGTTTTTGAAGTGAGGGATATTAGGGTGGAGTCGGTGTCGTATCCCAGGACGTAACACCGCACAATTTACGCCTAAAGGTTGGCTCCGTAGTAATTATGCTTCGAAACTCAAACCAACCAAAATTGTGCAATGGTACGCGTTTGGTGGTAAGTAAATTGATGAACAATTTGATTTACGCGACGATACTCAAAGGAAAATTCGAAGGTGAGGAAGTTCTCATTCCGAGGATCCCGATGATCCCAACCGATAAGCCGTTTGAGTTCAAAAGACTTCAATTTCCGATCCGTCTTGCAGTCGCCATGACCATTAACAAATCACAAGGCCAATCATTGAAAGTTTATGGTTTGAATCTGGAATATCCATGTTTTTCCCATGGCCAATTATATGTGGCATGTTCACGGGTCGGAAGACCATCGCGTTTGATAATAAAACGAAAAATGTCATGTATCACAAGGTACTTGACTGAAGAGTGCAACCTATGCACCAAAATACATGAACGATAAAGAATCATTAAAATACTTAATTTTTTTATTAGGAAATAGAAATTAAAAAATCCAAAATCTGCTTATCTATTGCCTCTAAGGCGGAACAGAGTTCGCCGGGTCAGCTAGTATATTATAAAAATAAATAAAAATGGAAAACGATATTGCAAATATTACCCATCATCAAAATATTACTGATGCTATGCTTACGAGCATGGGGGAATGTATGGCACTTCAACAAGCATTGCTTCATGTGCCTAATTTTAATGGTAAAAATATGCCACTTAAAGCTTTTATTCAAGACGTTGAAAATGGTTATACTTTTGTGCCTGAAGGTCTTCGCAATACTTTCTTCAAAGGAGTTTGCTCTAAATAAAAAGAAACAGCTCGTGACGCAGTCACCGATAAACAAATTGCACCAATTGAAGATCTATCAAACGCATTAAAAGAATATTTCACACCAAAGAAATCATACCCTTATTTTTGTGCCGAAATTCAAGCCGTCAGGCTAAGACGCGATGAAACAGTGTTAGATTTTTATACAAGAATAAAACAATTGAGAACGAGCGCATAGCTGCTCTTGAAGATAAATTCAGTGAAGCAGAAACTACCCAAATGCTACCGATGCTTGACGGCTTAGCATTAGAATCATTTAAAGGAGGACTATCAGATGATCTGTTATACGCCATCGGCGTTCAAGATCCTCAAACGATAGAAGAAGCATTTAAAGTAGTCCAAAGAATAGAAAGAGATATGCAAGGCGCAAATGCCAGAAATTCAAATTCACTACGCTACACCCAGTCAGAACAAACGCAGCAACACCCGTCGGGAATTGAACCGCGTCGTGCCTCCTTCCAAAACTAAGAATATAGAATATATTTTGGAAATAGAAATTAAAATTTCGGAAGAATCTTTTAACGCGATTCTACCCCTCCTCGAGAAAATAGAGTCATTTCTGATAATTATCCACGTCAACAATTTAATCGAAGCCAACCCCGCGGAAATGATTATAATTACCCGCCAAATAATCATTTTCCACCTCCACCGTTTTACCCATATATGCCTCCAATGCATTATCCTTATTTTCCGCAATCCACTCTCCATACCCCAACCAACGTCATCCGTTTCATAAACGTGAAAAATACTCTCGAGAAGAATTTAACGAAGCACGAACCGTCTCTCCGCGCCCCAATAATAATACGGAGTCTTTAAACTCGCTAGACGCCCGCCGAACGGACGCATCGACGAGCGATCTTTTCAACACGCGTCCTTCAACAGTGAAATTCCTTACGGCAAGAGATATATTAGATGGACGCAAGGACAGGGACGATCTCCAATAATTACACTTCGTGCACCTGAATTCGAAAAGGGTTACGGCCGCTTTCTAGTAGATACTGGCGCTGACATTAATATAATTAAAATCGAAGCACTAAAATGCCGCTGCATAATTGCCGGTCATGATTCTTTAACTATATCGGGAATAACACCAGATAAAATTTCAACCGTAGGTTCGACAGAAATAACGTTTTTTGAAAGACCCGAAAAATTCCAAGTGTTAATGGAAAATACAGTGATACCCGCGGACGGAATAATTGGCACAGACTTTTTAATGAACGAAAAGTCAGAAATATCCTTTCACCATAATACCTTGGTAACATCCTCTAAACCAATTACACCAATCCCGTTCGAAAATCATGATAACGAATATTCTAATCCCGACAACATGACTCGTGAAATTCCCCAAAATAATGTTTATTCATACTTAGGGGCCGTACTCGCGTTAAAGTGCCGATTAAACTCATGAATACAGATTTAAAAACCGGATACCTCCCGCGTATAGGAACCCCTGAACACATCTTTATCGGAAACGCTTTAGTTACGAACCACGACGGTACATGCTACGTACACGCCGTAAACGCATATGAAAATGACGCACATCTGTGCGTCATTTTCAGAAATACGCCCACAAGAATTAATACCATTTGATTATTACGAAACTTCAGAAGACTTCTTCGAACAAGACACAGACAGTGACATACAGGATCACGATATTGACAGAAATCAAAGAATTAGCCTTCGTCTAGACCATCTAATCTCGGAAGAAAGACAACATGTTTCAGATCTCGTTACGGAATATCCACATCTATTTCATTTACCTGGTGATAGGTTACCTGCTACACCATTAATCAAACATACAATTCCTACGACCGACGAACTACGTATTACAATACGACAATATATATATCCTCCCGTTCATAAAGATGAAATTAACCAACAAATTAAAAAGCTCCTCAGAGATGACGTAATGGAAGACTCATCATCCCCCTATAGGGGCATTCTTACATATTCATAATGTCCGTTAGGGGTGCTAAAAGCAGATTTGATGAAATCCGCTTGCTAAATCAATGGTTGAAAAATATTTTGCTCCGCCGAGTCTATCGAGGATTTCTATTATATTAGGCAGTGGATAAGCATCGCTTATTGTTTTCTCATTTAATGGATGCAAATCCATTACCATTCTCCATCGCTTGTTTCCTTTCGAATCAGGTTTCTTTGGAACAATCCATAAGGGTGAATCATAATTCTCCCTTGTGGATCCACTGCCTAATATAATAGAAGTCCTCGATAGACTCGGTGGAGCAAAATATTTTTCAACCTTTGATTGAACCTTTGATTGGCCGTTTCTATTCGTTTATTTGGACGATATAGTTTGCCTCTTCGCCTCTTCTCCAGAAGAACACCGTTCTAACCGTTTGCAGACTCTTCGACAGACTCAGTAACGCAAAACTCTCTTTACAACCAGATAAGTGTGAATTTTTAAATACGGAAGTTATTTATCATTCATAGAAAACTTCTCCAGTGAAGCAAAACCCTTGACGAATTTATTAAAAAAAGGGATTGAATTCAATTGAGGTCCAGAACAACAAAAGGGTTTCGATAATTTAAAGAAAGCATTGTGTTCCACACCAAGATTGGTGTGGAACACAATGATTTCTTTAAATTATACAATATCCATAAATTATAAATTATCCATAATACAATATCCATATCCATTATACAATATCCATAAATTATAAATTATCCATATCCAATAAATTATAAATTATACAATATCCAAATTTTAACGAACCGTTCATTTTTACGACTGACGCCTCAAACTATGCAATCGGTGCCGTGTTAAGCCAAGGAAAAATTGGCGAGAATATATGTCTAGGTTATTAAATCCGGCTGAAAAAAACTATGGAACAACAGAAAAAGAATGCCTAGCGATCGTATACGCAATTTTACATTTCCGACCATATATAGATATGGTAGACATTTTACACTCGTTAGCGACCATGAACCCTCAGATGGATCGATTCAGTAAAATTACAGGTTCAAAGACTAATTTCGTTGGAGAATTAGATTACGCGAATATGAATATACTTTCGTTTACAAGCCCGGAAGGCTTAATTCAAACGCCGATGCCCTCTCACGAAATCCCGTCACACCAGACGCTACCGTATTACCTATATCTTCAGCACCAAAGAAAGCGACGGTAAAGGTTACACCGCGTAGCGCTACGCGTTGGATTTGAGGATGTAGTGCTAGCAGCTCCATTATCCACACTCCTCGAAGAAAGCCATCTTCCGGGAGCTACCATTGCTGAGAGGTTAAGAAATCGCAGGGAAATTCCAAAACCTCCCACAGTAGTAAACCCCACACAACCTCTACGAACACAGACGGCAACGCACAGACGACAACGAGCTGTGAGCTCTTCAGACTCTACACAACCACCCCCAGTCGCACGTGCTCGAAACAGTGCATTTCCAAGCCTCGCTACAAAGAACGATACTACAAGAACGTCCTAATACCACAAGAACGTCCTAATACCACAAGAACGTCCTAATACTTCAACTCATTTGCCACTCAAGCGATCCACAAACGCGTTAAAATTTGCATTCGATATCGATGAAGATCTCGACGTAAAAGAAGTGCCCACTAAGTCCGATAATTTGCCAACACAAACAAATAATAAAAACATAGTAGAAATAACAACTGACCAATCGTGTAGTAACGAACGAGAACAATACTGGTGGGACACTACAAACTGACGATACTACAGAATTTGAAGATGCAGATAACGAGACGCACCGTGATCACGAAACAGCTTTCAGACATCCTGCAGGAAGATCGACCCCCGCTGTACCCACTATACTAATATAGTTCATCACTGCTCGATTTTAGAATCTTACGCATCAAGAAGAAACTTACGCATCAAAAGAACCTTTAGTTATCAATACACCACAACCTACTATCGAAAGGAGAGTAGAAAGTAAAGTAGTTTTCTATTTTGTGACGACGAAAGGCAGTCATAAAATCGCGCAGTTTTGAAAAATAAACACTTTGAAACATTTTCTATTCAAGACCTTAAACAGGTGCTTCATACAGTCAAAGATGTCATTCAGAGATACAAAATAAAATCCTTACGCATTTTAAAACCCGGTGATATGTTAGAAGATTTTGGTCATTCTTCAAGAATGTTTAAACGAATTTGATTGTTCCATTATTATCTGCCAAGGAAACGTAGTAATTCCAGCCGAATAAATAAGCTGCGAAATAATTTCTGAATATCACGAAAGTTTAGTAGACGGACACAAAGGGATCACAAAAACATACCGACGTATCCGCGAACGATTTTATTGGCCAAATCTCAAAGGTGAAGTTACTGAATACGTAAGAACGTGTCCCGAGTGCCAAGAGCAAAAACTAACGCGGAAAAGACACGTGAACCAATGATAATTACAAATACTCCCGCAGAACCATTTGATAAAATATCCATAGACACAGTAGGACCATTGCTAATAACTCCGACTGGGAACTGACACATACTAACTATTCAGGATAATTTGACTTGCGCGAATTCCTAGCTCCTTTACTACTGCCGAAAAGACGGAGACCTATGCGATCTTAGTTCCCGATTAGACGAAATGCGCCAACTCGCTTCCAAATCCCTTACTAAATCGTTCTAAACAATATTACGATAGGAGACTTCACACCGCGAATTTTAAACCCGGAGATATGGCCTACGTGTTGAAAGAGCCTCGAAAGCGTAAGTTCGACAGCCACTATATGGGTGATAATAATCACAGAAATCCCCGCCAAGCACAACGCTGTATTGGAAACCGAGAGTAGGAAACGCATCGTGAAACATCTCGATAAACTAAAGGAATTTTAAGGAATTAACTTTAAGGAATTAACTGTCAATGTATCAATGTGACTAATGTCTCCGATAAGAACTTTCAGAAATTCCAGTCCAACAATGCTCATTTTCCTCATCATCTTTTTGCTTGGAAGAAGTCATGCTGGCGGAATGTCATACAAGAAGCCCTAACACATTGAATGAACGAGATCGACCGAAACCTCACATATCTACACTGACTGAAAAACTTCGGTAACCAAACCCGCGACGAAGCGCTCCATTTAGTTTCATTGGCACCGTAACCAAAGCCCTATTTGGAACTCTATCAGCAGAAGATGCCGGCTATTATAATAACGAGATCGACAAGATGTACAAAAAAAAAAAAAATGGCTTTTGTCCTCCACAACCAAACACACATTGTGAATCTGAGCACTGCTTACACCTGTCCAGAACATCGAAGAAACAATCGAAGAAGAATACATCGCACCAGCTGAACTAGATATCAACAGTGTAGTTCCAGACATCACCTCCTACGAGCCACTCCAAGATCCACGATGATCGCTCTGCTCCAATGGTCCTTACTAAAGGCGAGCTGGGAATATCACCCTATGACACCTGCCTGAAGGAAACAGAACAAGAACTTATGGAACTTTCAACCCCTAAGCGAGAAAATCTACGCCGAGACGAAGTTACGACCATAACATTTTGGGGAATCATCGGATTGGCATTCGTAGTGTATATGCTACGAGATCTACCAATACTACTCATCCACATGCTGCGAAAACAACCATCCACCAACAATGAACCACCAGAGGATCATCACAGTAAAAGCTATAGGCGGAAGGACGAAGTCATCTACGACGTTCCAAATCCGCGTCTGTGGACCCGCCGCACAAACTCAAATGGCCGCTACAACACAAACCTCTTCGACAGGCAAGATGCGTAAACAGAAAAACTATTATTATATCATATGTTTGCTCTTTGAGGACTAAAAATTCCTCCCTAGGGACTAAAAATTAGGTTATAACGAACATTTACCCCATAACGACTATAATAAAAATATAGTAATGAATATGTTAATGGTCAACCAAATTTAATTCTCATCATTAAGTCAATCGCTACACGATGGGAGAAAGTCATTAGACATATCCGTTCCAAAACCACCTTTCTGATCCACTCTTACCACTATTTTCCTGTATACTGCACTCTTATAATCAGATGATGTGAAGTAATCATAATAGGAGCCGGCCACAATGACTTAAATCCTATTCAGCCTACTGACGTTGTGTAGAGGAATAATCACGAAAGAAGGAATGACAATTTTACACCAATAGCAGTATATATATAAAATTATACATATATACATATATGCTTGGCCGACAATTTCCTATTAAGGAAAGATCATAGAGATATAATAGGAAAAATCGTAGTTTCACTCTCTCATGAAATTGGCTGGAATTATGTCAACTAATGAATTCCATCGGTCATCCTTCATAAAAACAACTAGGGCTGGGATCTCCTCATTTTATGAAAGTAAAATTTCCACATCACTTTGCAGTAATCCCCAATCGAATCAACTATCCAAAAGAAAAGGGAAAGAGGGAAAAATATATGGTTGTATATTTAAAGATATACATCCATACGGTGTGTTTATCCTTTATCTGTCGGGTGATTTACTCTACATTGTGCATACAAAAAGAAAAAAAAAACATATATGTCAGATACACATAAATAATGTGTATGAAAAATAAATGGATACCTCACTGACGGCCGCAGTGACACATCGTGCAGAATTTATTGAACACAGGTTAAAGGTGCAAAATAAACGGTACAATGAAATCTATCGAGATTGCGCAATACACTCCGCTAGCACCACTATCGAGTGGTGCTAGCGGAGTGTATTGCGCAAAGCCTTTCCTTTTAAAGTATGCTTTTTCCGATACGATTACCCGAGAAGGAATGAATTCAAATACGTGAGACCTCTTGGTCTTTCCTCGCTTCTTTTGTCCTAGGCCTTTACGCGATACAACCCACCCGTGGTACATGCCCCACGCACCACCAACAGAGTTAGTATTTTCTAAACATCTCGGCGACGTCTCGTCACTCGACGCTCGCTATTTCACCCTCCATAAACATCGTAAAAAAAAAGGTCGAGTGCATCGCCCAAATCACATCTTCGACTGTGATGAGATACGGCCATGCTGACTGGCACGCGTCTCGAGTGCCCAGTATTTATCCATTTAGTTTATTTCTGAAACCCAAAAACAGGCATCAAACGAACGAGCATTAGATTACGTTCGGCTTTCCTGACCTTATAAGTCCGTCTGTGTCCTGCTTTGTTTGCTTCTCACAAACGTGCATCATTTCTTTAATTTATTTTCTCTTTTTACACTCTACCGCCATGCGGCGTTTTATCTAGTTATTTTTCTGAATACTCTACAGTCGCAGTCCAATTACCACAATGACACAAATGGCTTTGCCGGCATGCCCCACGCATCCGTGCAATTTCCGACCATTGTCCTCTTCCAATAGCTCTGTAGGCGTGCCTTTCGCATCCATACATGTTCTAACTATCGTTTTACCATATGCAATAGCTCTGTAGGCATGTCTCTCACATCCATACATTTTCTAACTATTGTCCTCTCACAGGTCTACATTAAATCACTCTCAAGTTACACTTAGGCCTTGGGTTCGAGGGTTCTGGGAGATGAAGTCCAGCGAGCATCGAAAGCCAAAGTCGCACTTGGAATCAAACAATGATAACCGACATAAATTCGTCTTAACTTTTCTCTACAGAATTCAACAATCAATAAACTAGACCGCGTCTGTCCCATTAGTCTGCAAAATTTGCTTCTCAAATTATATCAACCAGATTGTTGCACAATTTTTTCTCATCTTTTTATTTTTCTGCGTTATAGCTATCCTGACTCGCCTCGTTACGTGGAGATGCGATCAGTTTATCATCAGACACTATTTCGGCCTCGCAATCCAGAGCCTACTTTCTTGACAAGATACCGATCGTTTGACAATACCGCAACAACTTCAACTGGACCACGATATTTGGCATCCAGCTTTGACTTTATTCTATCATTGTTTCTAACCATCACAAAATCTCCAATTTTGAATGGAATTACAGGTTTGTTTTTCGTGTCGAACCGTGCTTTTTCCTTTGCCCCATCGACTCTTATGCTCTCCAGGGCTGTAGTCCTGAGCTCACCCAACTCATCACTGTCATTTACTATCGGGTTTAATGATCTTATGGCTCGGGTGTTTTACGCGTTCTATTGCGTTTATCTTTGTACCAAATAAAATTTCGGCGGGACTCTTTCCCAGTGTTTTATGAACGGTCGAATTTATTGCAAGTTGCACTCTGCCTTCGTTCGTTTGCCATTGTTTGTGTTCGTTTTGCCATTGCAAAAGCAATGGCAAAACGAACGAACGAACGAATTAGAAATATGTTGTCCAACGACGAACGAACGAATTAGAAATATGTTGTCCATAAGTAAAACTCGGGGAAAAGCTTTACTTATGGACAACATATTTCTAATTGTTGACATAACCCTCTCAACCTGACCATTAGCTCTTGGCGTTCCCGAAGCTATTAAGTGAATCAAAATATTTCTTTCTTCACAAAATTCCTTGAATCGCGCATTTGTAAATCCCGAACCTTGGTCACAAACTATTCGTCTCGGCACCCCAAAAATAAACGAGTGTCTGATTAATTACTGTTCCCGTGTCCAAACGATTTATTGTTACGTCCTGGGATACGACACCGACTCAACCCTAAACACTTCAAAAACTTATGAATTTTTTCGATTGGAAAATTTAAAAGAAAACATCGACACGAGCAGCTGACATGAGGACATGTCAGCTCCTTAATGATAACCACTGCAGCAACTGGACCATGGCATCGTGTCGATTGATCACCACTGGCGGCAACACTACCTATAGCACGCCACGCGCCGTGGCACGCCTTATACATATCCGATAGCACCTAAGCACTTACTATACACGAGCCGCGAACTCCCTATGTATATATATATATTACGATTATTACGATACAATACATATTACGATACAATACATATATACATCCATGTACATACATGAGTACATATAGCAGATAGTATATGGTGTACTATACATACCTAGCCACTCCTACGGAACGCCACTGTCATACTTACGCCCTTATTGCACGCAGTGGTATACGTGACTAGCAGGAGCTGATGACCCTAACCCGTCAGGTACAAGTCATACTTTTATGACCTTGTTTTTCCGAGCGATGCGCCGAGTCATACTTTTATGACCTTGTTTTTCCGAGCGATGCGCCGAGTCATACTTTTATGACCTTGTTTTTCCAAAATACTTTCATGCATGACGCGTCATCGCCCAGTCATCTTTAGTAAACAACACTTTCACTCTAACTTCCAACTCTCAAACGTCACCGATGAATAACGCTCTACTCTTTCCACGCATCGTCACCGGCAACGTATCACGTACCATAAAGAATAAACATCGACTAACTAAAATATTCAATAAACATAACATCCGTCAAAACCTTTGATTAATCAAAGGTTTTGACGGATGTTTGGGTTATAATTCAAATATGGTTATGTATAACATGAGGAAGTTATAATTTTATTTGATACGAGATATAATAGTATAATACGACAATGTTATAATAGTATAATTATTGTTATAATATTTGTTACGAGTGTATAAAATATTCAATTATTCCTGTTTATTTAAATAAAAATTCAATGTTTATAAAATATTATAACAATAATTATACTATTATAACATTGTCGTATTATACTATTATATCTCGTATCAAATAAAATTATAACTTCCTCATGTTATACATAACCATATTTGAATTATACAAAATCAACATAGAATAGACTCAAGCAACCATAAGCAACATAGAGCGACCCATAGATACAAGTTCACAGAGTGGAAGGGCAAGGTTCAGCCCCGGCGAAGTGGGACGGTATCTTGATACCGCCCCACTTCGCCAACTAATCAACTGCCGAAATAAGAGCAGCGAACCACCCACCTGGCAGTTAATAGACTTTCATCATTGTAGCTGACAGCGAGTCAGTCATCTTTCAACCATCACGCTAGTATGGTCGTTCCGCGCTAATTAAAAGTTACTTTAAGTCTTCTTGTAATTCAGTCGTCGTGTAAAACTTCGAGGTTATTCGAACACCAATTGCGAAATTGGTAGAGTACATTTGTTAGTAGCGTTAGTTTTGTATCGTTTCTCTACTAACTGTAACAATATACGAAAAATTCATTACTGTGCCAAACAAGTGTTTTATTTACCTAACTTATTCAAAGCTTGACAGTTTTGCCCTAAAATTCTCGTGTTCCACCACCTATCTACAAAAACCCCTTCGATCAGATGAGACGTTTGTGCGCTTAGGGTGCACGTCTTTGAAGATCTCCTATCCTCTATCCCCCAACGAATCAGTGTGCTTAACTGGCACGGTTCGGCGGGAAACCTCCCAACCAAATCAAGATCATTTGTCAACACATAAGTGTTGACAAATGATCTTGATTTAATTGGGAGGTTTCCCGCCGATTTGGTTGGTTCGGCTTATTTCTCATGGGCAGACGTCGCGGAGGCAAGAAAAATCGTGAACGATCGGTTCTCGCATTTATCAACGGCAAACCTTTCGCGAAAAAGGGACATAACCGTCCCCAAATAAAAAACATTAAAATAGGAAACGTGCAATCGTATTTTGAGCAGTGGTGGTCCACCGAAGGGACGACTCCCCAAGACAGTGTTTCAAAACCCCAAATCGGCGATGATTTTAATCATCGCCGACGTTCCTCTATCGACGAGCGGGTTCATTATCGACACTAGTGTTTTTAATCGTGCTGGTGTGGCTACAGCCAGGGTTGATAACCAACCACCTACCTGGTTGTATCCTGAGCGACAGGAAGACGACAGCATCTCCGAAGCATCTACAGAGATAATCACCTTGGACTGAAGCTCCAACTACGCTCTACGCTTCACCGAACGGCATAAGGAAGGGCAGAACGGCATAATCTCACGTTACCTCCATTTTCTATCACCTTACCCGTCCAAATTAATAATCATTTGTCCAGTTCACCCAAGTCGGCTCCAATCCCGGATTGGCACATTCCTGTCCAAATGTGGAGCCACAATACTCTGTTCTCTCAGCGTCCATTCTATAGAATCTATATACATAAAAAGGATTAAAAATCAAGTTAGGACGTAACAGCGGTGGTAAGCCAGGCACATCCAAGGAGTTTAAAAATTCTATTGGATAGTTGGTGGCTTCATCTTCATTTGTTACGCAGTCAATAGATTTGAATGAATGCATTGTTCCAATGATCTCATTCTGAATTATGTAGTTTAGGTCATCTACATCTTTATTCTTAGCCGCTAAAATTGCTCGCTCACTCAACCATTCATTATTTTTGTAGTTAGTAATTATGTTTGGGAATACTTTGTTGATAAGTTCGTCTTTCGATGAGACAAAGTTACAGAAATTATGAGGAAATGGAATTAATCCGCTCGATTCGTCGACAGGTACTCGACCATTACCGATAGTCAGCAATTGCTCAGAGAAATCTTCAGCAGATGTCTCATTAAGCAATGCAACTCTCATGTTTGTTGTCAACTGAAGTTTCTTCACATAGCGCCATAGATTCGATGATTTGAGGCAAGCGTTTATTTCGTCGGCAGCTGTTGATCTTGGAATTACTGGTAGTGTTTGGCGGAAATCGCCAGACAGTAAAATCATTGCTCCTCCAAAACATCTCGAGTCATTGCGTAGATCTTTCAATGTTCGGTTAAGTGCTTCTAATGCACGTTTATGCGCCATTGTGCATTCGTCCCCGATGATGATTTTCGATGCTGATAAAACTTTGGCCATTGCTGAGTTTTTTTGCAATATTACATGCTGGTTCTCCAATAGTTTGAAGATTTAACGGCAATTTTGATGCTGAATGAGCCGTACATGATCCGTACATGATGAGATGTACATGATCCTTCTAACAATGTGACTGCTATTCAAGAAGAAGCAACTGCAACCGCAATGCTGAATCTCGCACGAACAGTGGCTAAAATTACTGACATGAGGAATGTCTTACCAGTTCCACCAGGGGCATCTAGGAAATATAAACCACCATTTCCATCATCAATTGCCTTCATTAATGTATCATAAACTTTCCTTTGTTGGGGATTCAACAGGAGTACATCCGTTTGAACTACTTAATCTAATTCCTGGTGATCATGTTCACGTTCACGTTCCAATTCTCGATTAAATGCGTCATTCATTTCACGATTTGGCGCTGGTATAACTAACCTGACTAATATAAACGACCGCACATGAGGTAACACATGTCTTCGATAATCTCTTGAGATTATGTATCTCCTGATCGATTATATATCTCTTGCCCGATTATGTATCTCCTCATTCATCTCAAGATCGTTATTTCTGGAACTGACACGAATTTGATGTAAAATATCTTCTGACATGTTATCCTTGTATTTGTGCCACAGGTTAGATGGGTTCCATGGGAAGCATTCCAAGTGTAATAACGTGGCATCTCCGAGTAAAGCAAAGTTCGTGCAAACGGATCGCTTTGGCAGATCGAAAAGAAACTGGTCAATGTTGTCGCTGGAGGTGTTTCAGCACGTTGGACAACATTCGAAGCCACAACAGTAGGTTGACGTTCATGAATAGGGAATGCGAATATACGCCAAATCGCTTCATTACAGTTCACATAACGACCAACTTGATAGCGCGCAATTTCATCGTTGGTATTGGAGGATTGGATGCCAAAAACCACCATATCGCTGCCTTTCGTGACATATTTGCAAATGTATTTTATGGACTTTACTGACCTGCAATACTCAACGTTGCAATGTGTCTTGAACGTTTTGGAAATAAGTGGCGAATATGGAACAATCCAACTGTTGTCGACAACGAATTCTATTCTTTCCACTTTTGTTGTGATAGTTCGACCGTTATCATCTGGTGATCGACGCCGATACAGTGGATAACCATCGCTGCCAGAGACGGTCTCCGCCGTTAATTTCCGTGGATATCGTTTGTAACACTTTCCGTCGACCATGCAAGGTGATTGGGGATTGATGGCGCCGCACGGTCCATGAATCAGATTTGTAATTACAACATCATGTAGGTCTGGATCGGCTTTGTGATCGGGAATCTCGGCAAATATGATATCATCTATTTGGTCTGGTTGAATTCTTTCCACTAATCAAATAAGAATGTGTGCGTGCGGCAGGCCTCGTTTTTGCCATTCGATTGAATACATCCAGCATCGAGTATCTCCAAAGACGCGTTGTTTAACAATGTAGTTCATCAGGGACCGCATTTTTTGCCTGAATATACGTGCTGTGATGTGCCGATCACTTGATGTTTGTCCGAGAAGCAGCAATTGAACAATTTCTATCCATTTTGGATTACAGGTAAAAGTAATAAAGAGATCTGGCCGATCGTAATGACGACCATGTCATTGCATATGCGCAAGAGCGCATATGCATGCATATGACGTGGACTACCTATGTACGTCGCCGGGAGAATAGTTAATCAACCAATATTAGCTGCATTTCCTTCAGTACGAATTGCATCACGTAAATGGATATACTCCTCAGAACGCAGTTTGGCTTCGTTCAACCTAATGAAAGTTTCTATTTTGACATACATGTCGACGCAATACTAACAATCTACGAAACCGCAGCAAATAGTTGTCAGCATTTTGACGAATCATCAAACGATATGCGTAATAATTCATCGAGCTAACTTTCTTTGGGGTTTCTCCACCTGAAATTGTTGATTAATATTTCGTATGTAAATTTTTAGCATCGTTATAAAGGGGTGAAGATAAATGATCTTAAATCGGTTGCCAGTCATTTATCCAATTTTATCTATGCAAACAACCCCTAATCTTTACCTGGTAATGAGCAGTGTAATTGGTCATTTATTGTAAACCAAAACCAAACAATGTAAAATGTACGTCATGTTGATCTACGATATTGAGAATCACCATTCAATGGATTTATATTTTTGATATTAAAATAATATCCATCTTCTCCTTGCCAAAACATCAGCGCGTATTGCAACGTGTCATATGAACGATGCGTTTCAGATATTTGTTGCAGTTGCCCAGTACCGCGACGTGTAAGCACAATATCGCGTGTTTCCAAGTGTTCAACAATCAGGATGGCAACTTTATCTACACTGTTAAAAAAGTTCAGAAATTTCTGACATTTTTCAGTTACAAAAGTAACATAATTTTACGAATTTCCGTCACAAAATACCAAATTGTGATACTTGTTTCGCAAATGTACTAAATGTTACGTAAAATTGTGAAATCGTGTCATAGAATTACGAAATTGTAACATAAATTTCCTGAATGTTACTTAAAATTATTAAACCGCCACATAAAATAATGAAATTGTAACAGAAATTTCTTGAATGGTACTTAAAATTAGGAAATTGTCACATTAAGTTACGAAACAGTTACATAAATTTCCTTAATGTTACTTAAAATAATGCAAGTGTGACAGAAAGTGTGTTCAGAGTTCAGAAATTTATGTTACCGTATCAGAAAATATACGATTGTTACAGAGTGCAGCCGAAATTGCAACAGAAATTTCTTGAATGGTACTTAAATTTATGTAATTGTCACATGAAATTACGAAACAGTTACATAAATTTCTTTAATGTTACTAAAAATAATGCAGAAAAGTGATAA
Source organism: Dyspetes luteomarginatus (assembly GCA_963669185.1). Classification (NCBI taxonomy): domain Eukaryota; kingdom Metazoa; phylum Arthropoda; class Insecta; order Hymenoptera; family Ichneumonidae; genus Dyspetes; species Dyspetes luteomarginatus. The sequence continues at coordinate 11,845,733 of OY769906.1, forward strand.
AATGACAGAAAGTGTGTTCAGAGTTCAGAAATTTATGTTACCGTATCAGAAACTATACGATTGCTATGTATATATATATATACATTTGCAGTCAACTGCGTGCTGGCGCATTCGTAGAATTCCCACGAAATTCCAAGACCCGCGCGTGTTTTTAGGCAGCAGTGAAATCTCTAAATCTCTATTTGTACAAGGTAAGTAATTTGCATGCATTAACAAAACCTAACGTTACTGTTTTGAGAGAGATGTAACAGAGTAGAATGGTTTTTCAAACAAATGTATTCGGATTTCGAGAAATATGTCGAAACATAACCTCCAGAGCGGGCATTTCTTTCTCAAACATAACCTCCAGAGCGGGCATTTCTTTCTCAAACATAACCTCCAGAGCAGGCATTTCTTTCTCAAACATAACGTATGGAGGTTATGTTTGAGAAAGAACCCAAACCCACTATGGAGTGGGCCCAAAATATGAAGAACGAGCAAGGGTATCAAACAATTACTTTTTCAGATTTACGAAAATGTTTTTCTGTCGTTTATGCGATGATTTTAAGACGAAGGAATTGAAAGTGCACCTACAGCATCGTATTAACCACCAAAATGTGACAAGAAACTTTTCTTGTGGTTTTGACAAGTGTCCGGAAGTATTCGGCCTTGAAGTTTCTTTAAGAAGTCATTTGACCAGGGTTCACGATTTTAAATTGAAGCGACCGGTACATATTACATGTATTGAAAGTATTGAAAGAACGAGGACGCAAAATATATTTGTGGTGTTGAAATTTGTAAAAAAGAGTTATACAATTATGCTCTTCTTATTAAACACTTGAAGGGTCACTTGGAAGACGGTTTAAAAGTTAATTGCCCTTATAAAAGTTGTGATAAAGCGTACAATAATGTAAGCAGTTTTACTGCTCATTTATCGAAGAAGCACAAATCTCTTAGGGATGAACCAATGGAACTAGCAGTAGAAAATAACGAAATGTATTCTGCTGATAATTTAGTTAATGTGGAAATGCGCGAAGATTACGAGTCGAATATAGCAAGTACGCGCGAGGCACTTGCAGTTACGGAGATGGATGATACCTGTACAGACTTGTTTCTTTCAAATATAGCTCAATTTTATCTAAAATTAGAATGCCAATTCCTAATACCTGCTAGTACCATTCAATACATTGTCTCTGGAACGTGCACCAATCACGGGCAGAGTCAAGATATAACGAGAAAAAAATTAAGGAAAGGTTTATTAGAACAAGGAATTGGAGAAGATGCAGTCACTAAGATATTGAATGAAGCTTTTCAGAATGATATTTTTTTGAAAAGTTTAAATACTCTGGGAACAGATTATAAGCGTAAAAAGTTTTATAAGGAGACTTTTAATTATGTTAATCCTAGACAACAATTTCTCAATCGAGTAAATGGTAAAAACATATATTTCCATTACGTGCCTATCGAAGAAACATTGAAGGCTATGTATCAAGATAAATCTGTCGTCCACGAATTATCTTCGCCTCATCAGAGTCATCATGGCACTCTTTTAAAAGATTTCACTCAAGGAGCTGTCGTGAACAACAATAGAATATTGATTGAAGATCCTGAGGCAGCGCAGATTATTTTGTATCAAGACAGTTTTGAGGTTGTTAACCCAATTGGACCTGCCAGAAAAAGACACAAACTTTTAGCTGTGTATTTGAGTATCGGTAATCTACCTGACTACCTTCGTTCCCATATCAACAATATAAAACTGGTCGCTCTATGCAAGGAAAAGTATTTTGATCATCAAAAAGTCTATGGAAAAATAGTTCAGAGCTTGAAAGTGATTGAAAGTGATGGAATACAGATACGAGTAGATAAAACTGTTAAAGGAACACTTGTATTTATTGTCGGAGATAATCTAGGCAGTCACTCTTTGGGAGGGTTTCTGGAAAATTTCAGCAGAGCAATATACTTTTGCAGATACTGTTTGATAACCCGAGACGAATTCCATTCCACAGATAGTGCACTGAAAGTGTATCCAATAAGAACTGTCGAATCTTACAAGAATGCTTTAGATACTATGAACCAGAATAAGGCTCTTGTAAATTTTCAAGGAGTGAAATTCAATTCAGTATTTAACGAATTGCAGACTTTCCATGTATGCAATCCTGGTCTGCCTCCCTGCCTTGGACACGATTTACATGAAGGAGTAGTTGCGTACGATTTAAAATTGTATGTAGATAAATTTGTTGAAAAAGGATGGTATTCAATTTCAGCACTGAACAACCTAATTGAATCATTTCCGTACTCTTCTGATGATTTGAAAGACAAACCGTGTCCTATAGATTCAAAAGCAAAAAGAATACAAGGTGGTGCTTGCCAAGTTTGGCAATTTTTGAGACTTTTCCCATTAATAATCGAAAACAATATCGAAGATCCTTATGATGATGTTTGGTGGCTAGTTTTATTACTAACCGAAATAGTCGAAATTGTTTGTGCATCAGTTATTGACGAATCGTGCTTGCCTTATCTGCAAATTCTAATCAACGAATACATAGAATTGCAAAAGACATTATTCGATGAAAAACTGCGACCGAAACATCACTATATTCACCACTACCCTTACTTCATTCAGACAATTGGACCGTTAATTAAAGTGTGGAGTATGAGATTCGAGAGTAAACATACTTTTTTCAAAAGAGCTATCAGAACTCTCCACAATTTTATTAATCTCACGAAATCCTTAACTGAAAAGCATGAACTTTTACAAAGTTTGCTCCGATTAGGAGCAGATTGGAGATTCGTAGTTCAAGTTCATGATCCTTCTCGCTTTTGTCTTAATATTTACTCTGAAAAACTACAAGCCGCTGTGCAAAAAGCAAACCTAGGATCTATCATTCAGGAGTGCAACAGAGTAATTGTAAAAGGTACTACGTACAAGAAAGGAGATGCTGTGATCGTTCGTCAAGCTGGTTATCAATACAATATTGAGATTGGCAAAATATGTCTGTTACTTTACGATGAAGAAAGAAAAGTTTCTGTTGTTCTGGAAATTGTGGAGACCTTATTCAGACCTCATCGTCGAGCATACGAGCTTGGACAAATTTTGAAATATGAGTGCTGGGCTACCAGATGATGAGCTACGAGCCATTGCACGTCTATTATGTCGGCAATTTCATGTGCATCAAACCCAAATATGGATTTGTTACACATAATTTATAAGGTATATACGTATGTACAAATTTCATGACGTTATTGGTATTGTAAATATGCATTGTACATATATGGTATTGTACATATGGTATATGGTACAAATATATTGTATGCAATCATTATCATCAGTCAATATTTCTTAGAACTTATTTCCTTCATTCCTAAACGAAGTCACTAAGTTCCCACTGAAAGTTTATGCATCAACTCCAAACTCGTATTAACAACAATTATTATAGCAAAAAAATTTCTGACTTAATTCCATTCGTATTCATTTTTGTTGATCATTTCTGTGTTCCTAAGAATATGCAAATATGCTATATTTCCTTGCTTTCCTGCTCTGTATAACAAGGATTCGTAGTTCTTGAATTCACAGGTTATATTATGCGCATCTTCAAGGTAGTATGTGAGAATGGTAGAAGACAAGTTCCCGTGAAAGCAGCGTCGATTAACGAAATAATTGGCAAAGCTGTTGAAAAACTCAATCTTCCATTGCAAGAGTACCAGGTATAAAATAAATTATACTTAATTTGTTCTAAATTTACCAATGTTTCCCACGAAAATATTTTCTGTTCATTCTTCCGCAATCCACCAATAACATCTGGCTATCGAGTGACTAATTTGATTTTCTGAAATAAAATTCATTCTGGTATCAAAATGTATATAGCTCGCTCTGAAAGATGGCATGGAAATGGATGACGACGAGATTCTCATGGATATGGCTGCGAATGCTGAGCTTCATGGACAGTATATAGAATTGAAACTTATACCTTCAGGAGGATCATTATCAACCCTGAATTCTCATAATACACTTTCTCGAGAAAATTCGGAAGTACAAGGCTCCAGTAAGAATCTTTTCCCATAATTACATGACATCCCACACAAAATGAATCTAGATCTATAACACAAAATGAATCTAGATTTATTCCACAGACAGTATTGAAGAATTCCAATAATTAATATTATTCTTATATATTTGTGTTTATTTTAGTTCCAGATGATGCGCATAACAATAATGTAGAAACTAACGGCCAAGATCAACTAGTCATTAGGGGACCTCCTCCAAACTGGAGAGATAAAATTTTAGTTTGTTTCAACAGTACTTTACGTACTGCATGTGAGGAAGGTAAAATGGCTAATCCTAGAGATAGACGACATATGGTGGCTGGAATAGCAGACTACATGAAATCGATCCAAGACTCGCAACGAAAAACGACTGAAAAATTTGCTACTTTCCTCGTTCAGAAGTATCCAGACACCTTTTGCGATAAATTAGGTGGAAATAAAGTAGGACACGGCATGGAGAGTCTACGCACACAAATATATAGTGCAGTCGATTACAGAAAGGATACGAAAGGAAACAAGAAACGTACACAAGATGTTTTAGAGGACGGTGGCGACAACCCAGCAGGCTCAGATGGTAGACCAAACATGTCTAGGAAACATGACGAATTTGGTTGTGTCGAATATGCGCCGCCACTGCCTCCAGACGAAACTCCGGAAACACAAGAAAACAAACGTAGGATACTGCTGGAGCTTTATGAAACTTCAGAATATGATGACATTATGATTCCCGTCTTACTAAAAGACACCTATTCCACTCAAAGAAGTGTGATCAATGTTGCAAGGGAGCGAAAAATAGAGAAAGTGTTTGAAGAATGGCCTTTTTTACATTTTTCTGCAAAACTAATCGATCATGCTGCACGGTTAACAGGAAAACCAGTACAAGATATATGGCTAGATTATTTGACTGCTAATGCGAAAGATACGAGGACATTTTTCAAACAGTTCTGCATTGATCGTAAAAGAAAGGCTAAATGTACCCAACAGAAAGACAGAATAAATAAGATGCTTGAACTATTGCAAGAAGCAAAAAATGTAACGAGTATAGTAGGACAATCAGAAATACCTAACACTATAGTCATATTCCGATTGATAATGCTGCACTTCAAAGAAAAAGAAGGTCTTCTCTTGAAAGTGATAGCCGTGAGTTATTTATTATTTTTATTATTAGTTTCTTTAATGCTGCATACTTTCATATATACCGAAACGTTGATATAAACAACGGTTTTTGTTTACAGGAAGATGCTGATGAGGAAACCGCTAAGGCTGAAGCTTCTCCTCATCCAACTCTTATCATTCGAGGTATTTATCTATTTATATACGTTAATTTAGGGTAAAATGTGAATTTTTTATTCGCTGCTCTTATGGAATATATTCAATCTTTGAGTAATCAGTCCATTGTGTATATTTATATTAATATAATTTTATTCGTTTGATTGCAGGAAAATCCATGTACGACGAGAATGCTAAGTGCACCGTAATTTTGGAAAACAGAGTTCTCATAGATGTTGCTAATGTTCTTCGTGGAATTCTGGTCACCTTTTCATGCTACTACATTTTTGGGTACGCGTATCCCACTGGAATAGCAAAAACTCTGGAATACATTCAGCGGTAAAATTCTCGAATACTATTATTTATTTCAATATTAATTTATTTTTATCGAATCACCCTTTATTCTGCGGCATCGATTAAAAATGTATGAAATTTTTTGGAAATCAAATAATACTTTATAGACGAACAGGATAATAATAAGGTATGAGTAATAACTTCATGCATACATGTATAAATTATTTGTATTTTCTTCGTTTAAAAACTTTTTCCGAATTTTAATATTGTATAACTATTCTTTCAGGCACATGTTGCAGATCAATCCGGAAGATACTGAAGCTGATAAAAATGCAGCGCTCATGGGGAAAAAAAAGCTAACGCTTTCGAATAAACTTGCACGATTCTTGGATACCGGCGAGCTGTGAGATTCTTAGTTTTGCTTTAGTCCTTGTTCGCAATAAGTTTTGACTACTTTTAAGAACGTCGTGCATTTTAGAATTTGAACTCGTTCTCTGAATAATATTTAACTCCAGTTCCTTTTCGATGTAAGTTTTGACTATTTTTAAAAACGACGTGCATTTTAGAATTTCAACTTGTTCTCTAATTCATATTTTACTCCAGTTCCAACTCCTTTCTTAAATATTACTGAGCTGTATATATATATATACCTCTATATGATATAATGTAAATTCCTTGTAACATATACATATTTTCATATATGTATGTAATATACAGAATACACGCATTTAAAGTAACTCATGTGTAAATACCGTCTTTTTGAAATGATTACAGTTTTTGGTTAATTAATTTTAATAAATATTCAATCTATTTATCTGTTATATGAATACCACGTCAATATGGAATACATTGGGATGTCTTATCCCAATATATCGTCTCTCATATTATCGTTTCATTTGCATAATAGATAAGTAAATTACATATTTATTAACATAATTAATCGAAAAAAAATGTCTTCCCATCTAGATTTTATGATACAACTAACTGAATATTCTGTTGCAGAATCTCGAATTTGCGTTACGTGTCACTCTGAATTTAATGTTACAAGTGATTGAATATTCTGTGACAAAATCTAAAATTTACGTAACATGTCACTAACATCGAATACTGTTACCGTAACAAAAATTTCTGAACTCGTAACAGAATTTTCTGTAACATGTCACTGGAGCTTTATGCTGTTACCATACAGAACCGTAACAGAAATTTCTGAACTCGTAACAGAATTTTCTGTAACATGTCACTGGAGCTTTATGCTGTTACCATACAGAACCGTAATAGAAATTTCTGAACTCGTAACAGAATTTTCTGTAACATGTCACTGGAGCTTTATGCTGTTACCATACAGAACCGTAACAGAAATTTCTGAACTCGTAACAGAATTTTCTGTAACGGTGACTGCATAAACCTCCAGTGACATGTTTTAGAAAATTCTGACAAATATTTCTAACAGTGTATTGTTGGAGCGCTAAATGTGCGTTCGTGTGTTCCAGATGGTCGTTTATCTGCTCTGATCACGACTTTGTAGTCATCATTTGGCATGCGCTCCAAAGCACTCTTGAACAGCCTGACCAATGCATGATGTTCATGAAGTAGTTGCTGCAAATCTTGAAGAATTGCTCTTATCATTGCTGCATTGATCTCTTGACGTCGATCAAGTTGTTCTTCCGTTGCCCATGAAGTATATTTGTAAGAATTTATGCTGTGCATCTTCGAGAGGTTGCAATGATCCAATTCGATCGTGAATCTGTCCTTGTATCTACAAAATAAAAAACAAAAACAGTATTACTGATTTATAAAAACTTTTTTTAGAATTAACAAACATAATACGTACGAATAAGTATAGTAAGTTATTCTTCTACTATATTGTGTGTAAGTACAAAAATAAATAAATACCTTGAATGTCGGATTAAATCCTCGTCCTTCGATAATATCTGCCCCAAATGAGGTCATTTGGAAACAACCATTGTATTTTTGAGTGTTTGCAAGAAAATGACGTGATTCACTTTCCCACTAAGGCAGCACAATCCGGGGGTTTCTCCGGAAAACTTCAATGCGCCGCAATACTCGCAAACAACGTCCATTGGCCCAATGCAAACGCTAGGATGCAAGCAGTAATCAGTGCTGCAATCGTATCGAAACGCTGCTCGATTCAAATCAGCAATTGATAAATCTCTTCTTGTGCGTCGAAAATCATCTACTTGTTGATCTCTGTTGTTCACTCAACGATTTCGCATTGCCGACCGAGCCGTTTCACGGTCTGCCTCACTTTGCTCTTGTGATTGAGAAGAACGAAGTCGAGTCATACTGACGCGGCGCTCTTCACGGGCAATTTCTTGTCCTTCTTCTGTCCTTCAGTCATTCGCAATGCTTCGTATCCTTCTTGCATTACGGCTTTGTCGGGAAAGATTCGATCGTCTCGATCGCGGCATTGTTAATGATGATGAACAGATTACAAATTATTGATTATTACTAATTATTATTTTCTGACAAAATTTAAAATTATCAAATTTTCAACCATACGTTTGAACCATACGTTTAGCTGTCATTTGCTTTACGTTTAGCTGTCATTTGCTTTACGTTTAGCTGTCATTTGCTTTACGTTTAGCTGTCATTTGCGTTTTGTTATTCCATGTCAGATGCGTTTTTGTTATGCCACTTTTATAGTTACTTGTATTCTCTTTGACGTTTTACGTCACGATAAAAAGTATCCTATGCCCGTCTCCTGGTTCTAAGCTACATCCCCACCAATTTTCAGCCAAATCGGTACAGCCGTTCGTGAGTTATAAATAGTGTAACTAGCACGACTTTCTTTTATATATATAGATTTATTTTTTTCCTTTTATAATTTTCACTGAATCACTTTATCACTAGTCTGAAAGAAACGTTCAGCGTATCCCACCGAAGTCACCAAAAATTTTCTGTTACGTCCGAAGGCGCGCGAAAATTCGAATCAAACGTGGAGCGGTAAACGTTGTCTCTATTTATTAATCCTAATAAGACCTAGTAAGACCTCGAGAGATCTTGTTAGTTTCGACTAAGTGATTTGAATAGGTTAGTTTTTACTGAATAAAGAAGTATAAGGTCCAACTTTATGCACACAATTGATGTATATTTATTGAATATAAATGCAATGTTTGGGTTTGGGTTTGGGTTGAGTACACTCGTTACATTCGTGATCAATTCCGTTAACATTGTAATCATTAACATTAATCGTTTAGTTACCTTATCGGTCTTTTGTTTGTTTGAGCGTTGAATTGGTTTTCACAATCTTTCTTATTTATTATAATAATTACGTCGTAATATATGTTTCTCGATTTTTAGAAGTGATTGTATATTGTATATTGTGTGATTGTATATTTCACTTTGATATTCTTTAACTTGATACTTTTGTTTTAACAACGATTCACTCTCTTCTACAGAAGACCCGAAATCGTGGACAGAGTTCAAGTATGTGATAATTTGGAAAATATATAAGTATAATCTGCACAGTCCGGCTCACTCTCTTCTACTGAAGACCTGGAGTCGGAGAGCGTGACCGCGTTGATAAGATTTTGGACAAACTCTGCCAAATATAAAGGCGACTAACTACTACCCGGCTCACTCTCTTCTACAGAAGACCTGGAGACGGGCAGCGTTACGCCGTGGTGAAGTTCTGAGATGGACTAACTTACTGAAGAAAAAGCGGGTGGTGTTTTTATAATGGGAAAAGTGGCTAAGTGGGGGGCTAAGTGGGGGACTATTACAAATTTGGGCATAGATATGGTAGGCTCATTTCGTCTTTCTCAGACATTGTGGTGCTTCATGGAGCGGCGATAAAAATCGCCGCTCCAGGAAGCACCACACTAACTTTTATTGTCGCTCTCTAGGAGAGCGACAATAAAAGTTATTTTGGGAGAAACATCAATAGTAACCCTAGAAGTCACTTGCGCATCTGTGTCACGTGATCGACTTCTAGCGTTACTATTGGTGTTCCTTCCCAAATAACTTTTATTGTCGCTCTCCTAGAGAGCAGTCGAATGACCTGATCGATGATCTCTTGGTCGATGAACACGTGTTTTATACAATACTATGTGTGCAGCTAATATGGCATAGTCGGTGTGGGAAAGAAGGGTGATAAGTAGCTCTCCTAGTGAGAATGAGTCGTGAAATGTATTAATATTTTGTATAGTCGGTTGTGATGGCTATGTTACTGTGGTTTTTCGAGAACGCAGAATACGTGTAAAAGATCTTAGAATTAACTATAAAAATTTCGTCGTACGCGACATCGTCATCTGGTCATCTGGTCATCTCATCATCTGATCTTCTCGTCATCTCATCATCGGTTCATCTGGTCATCTGGTCATCTGGTCATCTGGTCATCTGGTGATTTGGTCATTTGGCCATCTCGTCATCTCGTCATCGACTACACATTCCCCCTTGTCGCTAAGAAGCGCCAACGGGGAATGTGCTCTAAGAAGAGCAAACGTCGTTTGTCAAATTCTGTTCAATAAAGTTTCATACCCAGTTAAAAATTAAAAAATCCGGCATTTCCTCGTAGTTTCGACCTTCAAAAATGCTCGTTTCTCGTCGATATGCATCAATCTATTGCTTTTTTATAAAAAAAATAAGTTATCCACCAGATCTCAGCAGAAATTCTATTTAGCAGTAATTCGAAGTTTCAACTGCTAAAAATGTTCGTTTTCCATCGTAATCCTTGAATTTGCTGCTTTTTCATGAAATTCAATGTTTTCGAACGGTCATGATCGAGAATTGGTGATTTCACCAAACATTTACGCTTAACGGCAAAAAACGCTTGGATTTCGTTTAAATGTCTTGGTTTCCGTTTGTGAACATTTCTCAGCGAAAAATCGAGTTTTTCGGCAGAAATTCGTCGTTCTGACCGCTAGAATTGCTCATTTTTGTTTTAATACATGAATTTCTCGCTTTTTCATGAAAAAAACATTCTCCATTCTTCTCGATCCATACGCGACCAATTTGTCGTGTATGGATCGAAAATATTCAATTTCATAATAAAGCAAGAAATTCATGCATTTCGAAAAAGAAAAAAAACGGACGTTCTTAGCGGTTAAAACGACAAATTTCTGCTGAAAAAGACGATTTTTCGTCGAGAACAATCTAAAAACGTTTTCCCATGAAAAAAAAACGTTTTTAGACGAAGACCCGGTTTGCAGTAAAACGAGGATTTTTTCGTGAAATCACCAAATTTCGTTTAGGACTGATCGGCAACATTGAATTTTATGGAAATGGCAGAAATTCATGATATTCGTCGGGAACGGAGCGTTTTTAGCGAATAAAACGACGAATATTTCACGAAGTGGCAAATTTTGCTTATCAGTGATCGAAAACATGGATCATGCATTTAAATGTAAGATATTCATGCTTTCGACGAAAAACGAGCGTTTTTAGTGGTTGAAACTTCGCATTTCTGATAGCTACAATTTCTACTAGAATGGAGAATGGTTTTTTCATGAAAAGGCGACAAATCCATCCATTGAAACGAAAATGAGCGATTGCAGAGGTCAGAACGACGACTTTCTGTTGAAAAACCCGATTTTTTGTCGAGAACAATTCAAAAACGTTATTTTACATAGAAAAACCGAAAGATGTAACGTGTAACGAAAAATGTAAAATTTGGTGATTTCACAAAAAAATCGTCGTTTTTCCGCAAACTGGACTATATCTTCGTTTAAACGAAGATATGGCCCGGTTTGCAGAAAAAACGAGGATTTTTTTGTGAAATCACCAAATTTCCCTTAGGACTGATCGACAACATTGAATTTTATGAAAATGGCAGTAATTCATGCTATTCGTCGGAAACGGAGCGTTTTTAGCGAATAAAACGACGAATATTTCGCGAAGTTTCAGTAGAAATTGTAGCTATCAGAAATGCGAAGTTTCAACCACAAAAAACGCTCGTTTTTCGTCGAAAGCATGAATATCTTACATTTACATGCATGATCCATGGTTTTTGATCATTGATAAGCAAAATTTGCCACTTCGCGAAATATTCGTCGTTGTGACCGCTAAATGCCTCGAAATGCCTAAATTTCTTGCTTTATCATGAAATTTAATGTTTTCGACGAAACGACACGACACGACACGACGATTGGTGATTTCATAAAAAATTCGGCGTTTCAACCACTAAATACGTTTGTTTTTCGTCGAAACGCATGAATTTCTTACATTTGCACGAAGATGTATGTTTTCGATCTTTACTAAGAATTCGTCGTTTTAATCGCATAAAACGCTCGTTTTCCGTCGGAATGGATGAATTTCTTGCTTTACCATGAAATTTAATGTTTTCGATAAATACCCGACAAATTGGTGATTTCACAAAAAAATCGTCGTTTTACTACAAAAAGCGCTATATATTCGTTTAAAGGCTAGGAGAAAAATCATGCGTTTCGACGGGGAACGAACGTATTTAGCGGTTGAAACGTCGTTTTTTTTTGTGAAATTACCGTGTCGCGTATTCTTCGAAAACATTAGATTTCATGTTCTCATGAAATCTAATGTTTAGAGCAAGAAATTCGGGCATTTCGACAGAACCGGAGCGTTTTTAGCGTTTAAAACGACGAAATTACATGACATTTACATGAAATCGTAAATACATTTACATGAAAGATCCATGTTCTCCTGAAGAAGCATGAATATCTTGTAAGATATTCATGTTTTCGACGAAAAACGAGTGTTTTTAGTGGTTGTGTTACGTCCTAACTTGATTTTTAATCCTTTTTATGTATACAGATTCTATAGAATGGACGCTGAGAGAACAGAGCATTGAGGCTCCACATTTGGACAAGAATGTGCCAATCCGGGATTGGAGCCGACTTGGGTGAACTGAACAAATGATTATTAATTTGGACGGGTAAGGTGATAGAGATTAAAACCTTATGCCGTTCGGGGAAGCGTAGAAGGTAGCTGGAGCTTCAGTCCAAGGATGCTCGGATATGCTGTGATCTTCCTGTCGCTCAGGATACTACCAGGTAGGTGGTTGGTTATCAACCCTGACTGTAGCCACAGCAGCACGATTAAAAAGACTGGTGTCGATAATGAACACGCGCGTCCATAGAGGAACGGCGGCGATGATTTTACTTTGGGGTTTTGAGACAATGTCCTGGGGATTTCTCCCTTCCGTGGACCACCACTGCTCACAATACGATTGCACGTTTTCTATTTTAATGTTTTTTTATTTTCGGACGGTTATACCACTGCGTTTAATACAGACGTGTAATAGGACAGTGGCGTTCCGTATGAGCAGCTAGGTACGTATAGTACACAATATACTATCTGCTATATGTACTCATGTATGTGTATGGATATATATATGTATTGTATCATAATATATATGTATATAAGCATACGAAACATGCGGCTCGTATATAGTGAGTGCTTACGTGCTATCGGATATGCATAAGGCGTGCCACGGCCCGTGGCGCGCTATAGGTAGTGTTGCGCCCAGTGGTCCACTTGCTGCAGTGGTTGTCATTAAGGAGCTGACACGTCCTCGTGTCAGCTGCTCGATGTTTTCTTTTAAATTTTCCAATCGAAAAAAATCATAAGTTTTTGAAGCGTTTAGGGTAGAGTCGGTGTCGTATCCCAGGACGTAACAGTTAAAACTTCGCTCTTCTGATAGTTACAATTTTTCTACTGCGAACTGGTGGAGAATGTTTTTTTTATGAAAAGGCGAGAAATCCAAGCGATTAAACCAAAATGAGCGATTGCAGCGGTCAGAACGACGACTTTCTGTTGAAAAACCCGATTTTGAGACGAGAACAATTCAAAAACGTTACTTTATATGGAGAAAGGAAAGATATAACATTTAAACGAAGATATAGCCCGATTTGCAGTAAATCGACGATTTTTTTGTGGAATTGTCGGGTATTGATCGAAGATTAAACTTGACGGTAAAGCAAGAAATTCATGCATTCCGTCTGAAACGGAGTGTTTTTAGCGAATAGAACGACGAATATTTCATGAATTCGCGACTTTCGCTTATGAGTGATGGAAAACATTGAATTTCGTGAAAAGGAACAAAATCATGCGTTTCGACGAAAAACGAACGTATTTAGCGGTTAAAACGTCGAGATTTTTGTGAAAACAATGAGGTTCAGAAGAAAAACACGATTTTTCAAAAAGAACAATTCAAAAACGTTATTTTTCTTGGAAAAATCGAAAATACTAGCATTAAAACGAAGATATAGCGCTTTTTGCAGTAAAACGCGATTTTTGCAGTGAAATCGACAATTTGTCGGGTATTGATCGAAAACATTTAATTTTATGGTGAAGCAGGAAAATTATGCATTTTGACGGAAAAAGAGCATTTTTAGCGATTAAAACGACGAATTCCTTAGGAAAGTCACAAATTTCGCTTATAAATGATCGAAATATAGATGTTCGTGCAAATAAGAAATTCATGATTTCGACAAAAAACGAGCGTTTTCAGTGATTCAAACTTCGGATTTCTGATATTTACAATTTTGAATGTTCTAATGCTTTTTTCATGAAAAGGCGAGTAATTCATGCATTTAAACAAAAATGAGAGATTTCAGCGGACCAGATGACGAGATGATCGGATGACCGGATGACGAGATGACGAGATGACGAGATGACGAGAGGACCAGATGACCAGATGACCAGATGACCAGATGACCAGATGACCAGATGACCAGATGACCAGATGACCAGATGGCCAGATGACCAGATGACCAGATGACCAGATGACCAGATGACCAGATGACCAGATGACCAGATGACCAGATGGCCAGATGACCAGATGACCAGATGACCAGATGACCAGATGACTAGATGACCAGATGACCAGATGACCAGATGACTAGATGACTAGATGACCAGATGACAAGATGACCAGATGGCCAGATGACCAGATGACCAGATGACCATATGACCATATAACCAGATGACCGGATGACCAGGTGACCAAATGACGAGATGAAGAGATGACGGGATGACGAGATGACGAGATGACGAGTTGACGAGATGACGAGATGACGAGATGACCAGATGACAAGATGACCAGATGACCAGATGACCAGATGACCAGATGACCATATGACGAGATAACGAGATGACGAGATGACGAGATGACCAGATGACCTAATGACCAGATGATTAGATGACCAGATGACTAGATGACCAGCTGACCAGATGATAAGATGACGAGATGACGAGACGATTACGAGATGTCGAGATAACGAGATCTCGAGACGATGACGAGACGACGAGATGACGAGATGACAAGATGACGCGATGACGAGTTGACGAGATGACGAGATGACGAGATGACCAGATGACAAAATGACCAGATGACCAGATGACCAGATGACCGGATGAACAGATGACCATATGACTTGATAACGAGATGACGAGATGACCTGATGACCAGATGATTAGATGACCAGATGACTAGATGACCAGCTGACCAGATGATATCTTATCATCTGGTGACGAGATGACGAGACGATTACGAGATGTCGAGATAACGAGATCTCGAGACGATGACGAGATGACAAGTAGACGAGATGACGAGATGACGAGATGACGAGATGACGAGATGATGAGATGACGAGATGACGAGATGACGAGATGACGAGGTGACGAGATGACGAGATGACGAGATAACGAGATGACCAGATGACCAGATGTCCAGATGACGAGATGACCAGATGTTAAGATGACGAAATGACGAGATGATGGGATGAAGAGATGACGAGATGACGAGATAACGGGATGACGAGATGACGAGATGACGAGATGACGAGATGACGAGATGACGAGATGACGTGATGACAAGATGACGAGATGACAAGATGACGAGATGACAAGATGACGAGATGACCAGATGAATAGATGACGAAATGACCAGATGACCAGATAACGATATGACGATATGACGAGGTGACGAGATTACGAGATGTTAAGATGACGAAATAACGAGATGACGAGACGACGAGATGACGAGATGATCGGATGACCGGATGACCAGATAACGAGATGACCAGATGACGAGATGACGAGATGACGAGATGACGAGATGACGCGATGACGCGATGACGAGTTGACGAGATGACGGGATGAAGAGATGACGAGATGACGAGATAACGGGATGACGAGATGACGAGATGACGAGATGACGAGATGACGTGATGACAACATGACGAGATGACAAGATGACAAGATGACGAGATGAATAGATGACGAAATGACCAGATGACCAGATGACGATATGACGATATGACGAGGTGACGAGATTACGAGATGTCAAGATGACGAAATAACGAGATGACGAGACGACGAGATGACGAGATGATCGGATGACCGGATGACCAGATAACGAGATGACCAGATGACGAGATGACGAGATGACGAGATGACGAGATGACGCGATGACGCGATGACGAGTTGACGAGATGACGAGATGACGAGATGACGAGATGACCGGATGACCAGATGACCAAATGACAAGATGAAGAGATGACGAGATGACGAGATGACGAGATGACGAGATGACAAGATGACAAGATGACGAGATGAATAGATGACGAAATGACCAGATGACCAGATGACGATATGACGATATGACGAGGTGACGAGATTACGAGATGTCAAGATGACGAAATAACGAGATGACGAGACGACGAGATGACGAGATGATCGGATGACCGGATGACCAGATAACGAGATGACCAGATGACGAGATGACGAGATGACGAGATGACGAGTTGACGAGATGACGAGATGACGAGATGACGAGATGACCGGATGACCAGATGACCAAATGACAAGATGAAGAGATGACGAGATGACGAGATGACGAGATGACGAGATGACAAGATGACAAGATGACGAGATGAATAGATGACGAAATGACCAGATGACCAGATGACGATATGACGATATGACGAGGTGACGAGATTACGAGATGTCAAGATGACGAAATAACGAGATGACGAGACGACGAGATGACGAGATGATCGGATGACCGGATGACCAGATAACGAGATGACCAGATGACGAGATGACGAGATGACGAGATGACGAGATGACGCGATGATGCGATGACGAGTTGACGAGATGACGAGATGACGAGATGACGAGATGACGAGATGACCGGATGACCAGATGACCAAATGACAAGATGAAGAGATGACGAGATGACGAGATGACGAGATGACGAGATGACGAGATGACGAGATGACGAGATGACGAGATGACGAGATGACGAGATGACGAGATGACGAGATGACGAGATGACGAGATGACGAGATGACAAGATGACGAGATGACAAGATGACCAGATGAATAGATGACGAGATGACGAAATGACCAGATGACCAGATGACGAGATGACGAGTGACGAGATGACGAGATGACGCGATGACGCGATGACGAGTTGACGAGATGACGAGATGACGAGATGACGAGATGACCGGATGACCAGATGACCAAATGACAAGATGAAGAGATGACGAGATGACGAGATGACGAGATGACGAGATGACGAGATGACGAGATGACGAGATGACGAGATGACGAGATGACGAGATGACGCGATGACAAGATGACGAGATGACAAGATGACCAGATGAATAGATGACGAGATGACGAAATGACAAGATGACCAGATGACGAGATGTCGATATGACGATATGACGATATGACGAGGTGACGAGATTACGAGATGTTAAAATGACGAAATAACGAGATGACGAGACGACGAGATGACGAGATGATCGGATGACCGGATGACCGGATGACCAGATGACGAGATGACGAGATGACCAGATGACCAGATAACGAGATGACCAGTGACGAGATGACAAGACGATGACGAGACGACGGGATGACTCGTCATCCCGTCGTCATGACGAGATGACGAGATGACGAGATGACGAGATGACGAGATGACAAGATGACGCGATGACGAGTTGACGAGATGACGAGATGACGAGATGACGAGATGACGAGATGACCGGATGACCAGATGACCAAATGACGAGATGACCAAATGACGAGATGAAGAGATGACCAGATGTTCAGACAACCAGATGACCAGATGACGAGATGACGAGATGATGAGATGACCAGATGACCAGGTGACCAAATGACGAGATGACGAGATGACCAGATGACCAGAGGATAATATGACCAGATGATCAGATGACGAGATGTTACGATGACGAAATGACGAGATGACGAGATGACGAGATGACAAGATGACGAGATGACGAGATGACGAGATGACGAGATGACGAGATGACCGGATGACCAGATGACCAGATGACCAGATGTTCAGACAACCAGATGACCAGATGACGAGATGACGAGATGAACAGATGACCAGATGAATAGATGACCGGACGTCGAGATGACGACATGACATGAAGACGAGATGACGAGATGACGAGATGACGAGATGACGAGATGACGAGATGACCAGATGACCAGATGACCTGATGACCAGATGATTAGAGGAGCAGATGACCGCATGACCGGATGACGAGATGACGAGATGATGAGATGACGAGATGACGAGATGACGAGATGACTGGATGACCAGACGACCAAATGAAGAGATGACCAGATAACCAGATAACCAGAGGACCAGATGACCAGCTGACCAGTTGACCAGATGTTCAGACATCCAGATGACCAGATGACGAGATGACGGATGACGAGATGACGAGATGACCAGATGACCTGATGACCAGATGACCAGATGAACAGATGACCAGATGGATAGATGACCGGACGACGAGATGACGAGATGACGAGATGACGAGATGACATGAAGACGAGATGACGAGATGACATGAAGACGAGATGACGAGATGACGAGATGACGAGGGGACCAGATGACCAGATGACCAAATGAGGAGATGAAGAGATGACCAGATGACCAGACGTTCAGATAACCGAATCACCAGATGACCAGATAACCAGATGACGAGATGATCGAATGACGGGATGACGAGATGACGAGATGACCAGATGACCAGATGACCAGATGGCCAGATGACCAAATGACGAGATGACCAGATGAATAAATGACCGGACGTCGAGATAACGAGATGACATGAAGACGAGATGACGAGGTGACATGAAGACGAGATGACGAGATGACGAGATGACGAGAAGACCAGATGATCACATGACCAAATGACGAGATGAAGAGATGACCGGATGACCAGATGACCAGATGACCAGATGACCAGATGACCAGACGTTCAGATAACCAGATGACCAGATGACCGGATGACGAGATGACGAGATGACGTGATGATTGGATGACCAGATGACCAAATGAAGAGATGACCAGATAACCAGATGACCAGCTGACCAGATGTTCAGACAACCAGATGACCAGATGACCAGATGACCGGATGACCAGATGACCAGATGACGAGATGACAAGATGACGAGATGACTAGATGACCAAATGACAAGATGATGTGATGACGAGATGAGGAGATGACGAGATTAATAGATGCCCAGATGACGAGATGATGTGATGACGAGATGACGAGATGACGAGATGACGAGATGACGAGACGATTCCGAGATGACGAGATGACGAGACGATTACGAGATGACGAGACAATTACGAGATGACGAGATGACCAGATGACAAGATGACCAGATGACCAAATGACGAGATAACGAGATGACGAGACGATTACGAGATGACGAGATGACCAGATGTCTAGATGACGAGATGAATAGATGACCAGATGACCAGATGTCCAGATGACGAGATGACCGGATGACCGGACGACCAGATGATAAGATGACGAGATGACGAGATGACGAGATGACGAGATGACCAGATGACCTGATGACCAGATGATTAGACGACCAGATGATTAGATGACCAGATGAATAGATGACCGGATGACGAGATGACGAGATGATCAGATGACAAGATGACGAGATGACGAGATGACGAGATGACGAGATGACGAGATGACGCGATGACGAAGTGACGAGATTACGAGATGACCAGATGACCAGATGAATAGATGACCGGATGACGAGAGGACAATATGACCAGATGATCAGATGACCAGATGTTAAGATGACGAAATGACGAGATGACGAGATAACGTGATGACCGGATGACCAGATGACCAAATGACGAGATGAAGAGATGACCTGATGACAAGATGACCAGATGACCAGATGTGAAGATGACGAGATGACGAGATGACGAAATGACCAGATGACCTGATGACCAGATGACCAGATGACTAGAGGAGCAGATGACGAGATGACGTGATGACCAAATGAAGAGATGACCAGATAACCAGATGACCAGATGACCAGATGACCAGACGACCAGATGTTCAGACATACAGATGACCAGATGACCAGATGACCAGATGACCAGATGACCGGATGACCAGATGACGAGATGACGAGATGACGAGATGACGAGAAGACAAGATGACGAGATGAAGAAATGACGAGATGACCGGACGTCGAGATGACGAGATGACATGAAGACGAGATGACGAGATGACGAGATTACGAGAAGACCAGATGACCAGATGACCAAATGACGAGATGAAGAGATGACAAGATGACCAGATGACCAGACGTCCAGATAACCAGATGACCAGATGACCAGACATCCAGATAACCAGATGACCGGATGACGAGATGACGAGATGACGAGATGACGAGATGACGAGATGACAAGATGACGAGATGACGAGATGACGAGATGACGAGATGACGAGATGACGAGATGACGAGATGACGAGATGACGAAATGACGAGAAGACGAGATGACGAGATGACGAGATGACGAGATGATGAGATGACGAGATGACGAGATGACGAGATGACGAGATGACGTGATGACGAGATGACTAGATGACCAGATGACCAGATGACCAGATGACCAGATGACCAGATGACCAGATGACCAGATGACCAGATGACCAGATGACCAGATGACCAGATGACGAGATGACCAGATGACCAGATGACCAGATGAATGGATGACCGGACGTCGAGATGACGAGATGAAGAGATGACCAGATGACCCGGAGACCAGATGATTAGATGACCAGATGACCAGATGACCAGATGATTGGATGACCAGATGACCAGATGAATAGATGACCGGATGATAAGATGACGAGATGACCAGATGGCTAGATGACGATATGACGATATGACGAGGTGACGAGATGACGAGATGACGAGATGACGAGATGAGATGACGAGATGACGAGATGACGAGATGACGAAATGACGAGAAGACGAGATGACGAGATGACGAGATGACGAGATGACCAGATGACCGGATGACCAGATGACCCGTCGTTCAGATAACCAGATGACGAGATGACTGGATGACCAAATGAAGAGATGAGTAGATGACCAGATGACCGGATGACCAGATGACGAGATGACGAGATGACGAGATGACCAGATGACCCGATGACCAGATGATTAGATGACCAGATGACCAGATGACCAGATGACCGGATGAACAGATGACCAAATGACGAGATAACAAGATGACGAGACGATTACGAGATGACGAGATGACCAGATGACCAGATGTCCAGATGACGAGATGACCAGATTACCAGATGACCAGATGACCAGATGACAAGATGACCAGATGACCAGATGTTAAGATGACGAGATGACGAGATGACGAAATGACCAGATGACCAGATGACTAGAGGAGCAGATGACGAGATGACGTGATGACCAAATGAAGAGATGACCAGATAACCAGATGACCAGATGACCAGATGACCAGACGACCAGATGTTCAGACATACAGATGACCAGATGACCAGATGACCAGATGACCAGATGACCGGATGACCAGATGACGAGATGACGAGATGACGAGAAGACAAGATGACGAGATGAAGAAATGACGAGATGACCGGACGTCGAGATGACGAGATGACATGAAGACGAGATGACGAGATGACGAGATTACGAGAAGACCAGATGACCAGATGACCAAATGACGAGATGAAGAAATGACAAGATGACCAGATGACCAGACGTCCAGATAACCAGATGACCAGATGACCAGACGTCCAGATAACCAGATGACCAGATGACCAGACGTCCAGATAACCAGATGACCGGATGACGAGATGACGAGATGACGAGATGACGAGATGACGAGATGAAAAGATGACGAGATGACGAGATGACGAGATGACGAGATGACGAGATGACGAGATGACGAGATGACGAGATGACGAGATGATGAAATGACGAGAAGACGAGATGACGAGATGACGAGATGACGAGATGACGAGATGACGAGATGACGAGATGACGAGATGACGAGATGACGAGATGACGTGATGACCAGATGACTAGATGACCAGATGACCAGATGACCAGATGACCAGATGACCAGATGACGAGATGACCAGATGACGAGATGACCAGATGACCAGATGAATGGATGACCGGACGTCGAGATGACGAGATGACGAGATGACCAGATGACCCGGAGACCAGATGATTAGATGACTAGATGACCAGATGACCAGATGATTGGATGACCAGATGACCAGATGAATAGATGACCGGATGATAAGATGACGAGATGACCAGATGGCTAGATGACGATATGACGATATGACGAGGTGACGAGATGACGAGATGACGAGATGACGAGATGACGAGATGAGATGACGAGATGACGAGATGACGAGATGACGAAATGACGAGAAGACGAGATGACGAGATGACGAGATGACGAGATGACCAGATGACCGGATGACTAGATGACCCGTCGTTCAGATAACCAGATGACGAGATGACGAGATGACGAGATGACTGGATGACCAAATGAAGAGATGAGTAGATGACCAGATGACCGGATGACCAGATGACGAGATGACGAGATGACGAGATGACCAGATGACCCGATGACCAGATGATTAGATGACCAGATGACCAGATGACCAGATGACCGGATGAACAGATGACCAAATGACGAGATAACAAGATGACGAGACGATTACGAGATGACGAGATGACCAGATGACCAGATGTCCAGATGACGAGATGACCAGATTACCAGATGACCGGATGACCAGATGACAAGATGACCAGATGACCAGATGACCAGATGACCGGATGACCCGATGACGAGATGACGAGATGACGAGAAGACAAGATGACGAGATGAAGAGATGACGAGATGAACAGATGACCAGATGAATAGATGGACGGACGTCGAGATAACGAGATGACATGAAGACGAGATGACGAGATGACGAGAACACCAGATGAACAAATGACTAAATGACGAGATGAAGAGATGACCAGATGACCAGATGACCAGACGTCCAGATAACCAGATGACCGGATGACGAGATGACGAGATGACGAGATGACGAGATGACGAGATGACAAGATGACGAGATGACGAGATGACGAGATGACGAGATGACGAGATGACGAGATGACGAGATGACCATATGACCAGATGACCAGATAACGAGATAACCAGATGACGAGATGACGAAATGACGAGATGACGAGATGACGCGATGACGCGATGACGAGTTGACGAGATGACGAGATGACGAGATGACGAGATGACTGGATGACCAGATGACCAAATGACAAGATGAAGAGATGACGAGATGACGAGATGACGAGATGACGAGATGACGAGATGACGAGATGACGAGATGACGAGATGACGAGATGACGAGATGACAAGATGACGCGATGACGAGTTGACGAGATGACGAGATGACGAGATGACGAGATGACCGGATGACCAGATGACCAAATGACAAGATGACCAAATGACGAGATGAAGAGATGACCAGATGTTCAGACAACCAGATGACCAGATGACGAGATGACGAGATGATGAGATGACCAGATGACCAGATGACCAAATGACGAGATGACGAGATGACCAGATGACCAAATGACGAGATGACGAGATGACCAGATGACCAGAGGATAATATGACCAGATGATCAGATGACGAGATGTTACGATGACGAAATGACGAGATGACGAGATGACGAGATGACCGGATGACCAGATGACCAGATGACCAGATGTTCAGACAACCAGATGACCAGATGACGAGATGACGAGATGAACAGATGACCAGATGAATAGATGACCGGACGTCGAGATGACGACATGACATGAAGACGAGATGACGAGATGACGACATGACGAGATCACGAGAAGACCAGATGACCAGATGACCAAATGACGAGATGAAGAGATAACCAGATGACCAGATGACCAGACGTTCAGACAACCAGATGACCAGATGACCAGATGACCGGATGACGAGATGACGAGATGATGAGACGATTACGAGATGACGAGATGACCAGATGACAAGATGACCAGATGACCAAATGACGAGATAACGAGATGACGAGACGATTACGAGATGACGAGATGACCAGATGTCTAGATGACGAGATGAATAGATGACCAGATGACCGGATGTCCAGATGATGAGATGACCGGATGACCGGACGACCAGATGATAAGATGACGAGATGACCAGATGACCTGATGACCAGATGATTAGATGACCGGATGATTAGATGACCAGATAAATAGATGACGAGATGATCAGATGACAAGATGACAAGATGACGAGATGACGAGATGGCGAGATGACGAGATGACGAGATGACGAGATGACGAGATGACGAGATGACGCGATGACGAAGTGACGAGATTACGAGATGATCAGATGAATAGATGACCGGATGACGAGATGACCAGATGACGAGAGGACAATATGACCAGATGATCGAATGACCAGATGTTAAGATAACGAAATGACGAGATGACGAGATCACGTGATGACCGCATGACCAGATGACCAAATGACGAGATGAAGAGATGACCTGATGACCAGATGTTCAGACAACCAGATGACTAGATGACCAGATGACGAGATGACGAGATGACCAGATGACCAGATGACAAGATGCCCAGATGACCAGATGTGAAGATGACGAGATGACGAGATGACGAAATGACCAGATGACCTGATGACCAGATGACCAGATGACTAGAGGAGCAGATGACGAGATTACGAGAAGACCAGATGACCAGATGACGAGATGACCAGATGACCAGATGACCAGATGAATAGATGACCGGACGTCGAGATGACGAGATGACCAGATGACCCGGAGACCAGATGATTAGATGACCAGATGACCAGATGACCGGATGACCAGATGACCAGATGAATGGATGACCGGATGATAAGATGACGAGATGACCAGATGGCTAGATGACGATATGACGATATGACGAGGTGACGAGATGACGAGATGACGAGTTGACGAGATGACGAGATGACGAGATGACGAGATGACGAAATGACGAGAAGACGAGATGACGAGATGACGAGATGACGAGATGACGAGATGACCAGATGACCGGATGACCAGATGACCAAATGACGAGATGACGAGATGACGAGATGACAAGATGACGAGATGTCGAGATGACGAGATGACGAGATGACGAGATGACGAGATGACTGGATGACCAAATGAAGAGATGAGTAGATGACCAAATGACCGGATGACCAGATGACGAGATGACGAGATGACGAGATGACCAGATGACCCGATGACCAGATGATTAGATGACCAGATGACCAGATGACCAGATGACCAGATGACCAGATGACCGTATGAACAGATGACCAAATGACGAGATAACGAGATGACGAGACGATTACGAGATGACGAGATGACGAGATGACCAGATGTCCAGATGACGAGATGACCAGATTACCAGATGACCAGATGACCAGATGACAAGATGACCAGATGACCAGATGTTAAGATGACGAGATGATGAGATGACGAGATGAGGAGATGACGAGATGACGAGATGACCTGATGACCAGATGACCAGATGACCAGATGACCGGATGACGAGATGACGAGATGACGAGATGACGAGATGACCAGATGACCAGATGACCTGATGACCAGATGATTAGAGGAGCAGATGACCAGATGACCGGATGACGAGATGACGAGATGACGAGATGATGAGATGACGAGATGACGAGATGACCGGATAACCAAATGACCAAATGAAGAGATGACCAGATAACCAGATAACCAGATGACCAGATGACCAGCTGACCAATTGACCAGATGTTCAGACATCCAGATGACCAGATGACGAGATGACGGATGACGAGATGACGAGATGACCAGATGACCTGATGACCAGATGACCAGATGAACAGATGACCAGATGGATAGATGACCGGACGACGAGATGACGAGATGACATGAAGACGAGATGACGAGATGACGAGATGACGAGGGGACCAGATGACCAGATGACTAAATGACGAGATGAAGAGATGACCAGATGACCAGACGTTCAGATAACCAGATGACCAGATGACCAGATAACCAGATGACGAGATGATCGAATGACCGGATGACGAGATGACGAGATGACCAGATGACCAGATGACCAGATGGCCAGATGACCAAATGACGAGATGACGAGATGACCAGATGAATAGATGGACGGACGTCGAGATAACGAGATGACATGAAGACGAGATGACGAGATGACGAGATGACGAGATGACGAGATGACGAGAACACCAGATGAACAAATGACCAAATGACGAGATGAAGAGATGACCAGATGACCAGATGACCAGACGTCCAGATAACCAGATGACCGGATGACGAGATGACGAGATGACGAGATGACGAGATGACGAGATGACAAGATGACGAGATGACGAGATGACGAGATGACGAGATGACGAGATGACGAGATGACGAGATGACCTGATGACCAGATGACCAGATGATTAGAGGAGCAGATGACGAGATGACGTGATGACTGGATGACCAGATGACCAAATGAAGAGATGACCAGATAACCAGATGACCAGATGACCAGATGACCAGATGTTCAGATGTTCAGACATCCAGATGACCAGATGACCAGATGACCGGATGACCAGATGACGAGATGACGAGATGACGAGAAGACAAGATGACGAGATGAAGAGATGACGAGATGAACAGATGACCAGATGAATAGATGGACGGACGTCGAGATAACGAGATGACATGAAGACGAGATGACGAGATGACGAGATGACGAGAACACCAGATGAACAAATGACCAAATGACGAGATGAAGAGATGACCAGATGACCAGATGACCAGACGTCCAGATAACCAGATGACCGGATGACGAGATGACGAGATGACGAGATGACGAGATGACGAGATGACAAGATGACGAGATGACGAGATGACGAGATGACGAGATGACGAGATGACGAGATGACGAGATGACGAGATGACCATATGACCAGATGACCAGATAACGAGATGACCAGATGACGAGATGACGAAATGACAAGATGACGAGATGACGCGATGACGCGATGACGAGTTGACGAGATGACGAGATGACGAGATGACGAGATGACGAGATGACGAGATGACGAGATGACGAGATGACGAGATGACAAGATGACGCGATGACGAGTTGACGAGATGACGAGATGACGAGATGACGAGATGACGAGATGACCGGATGACCAGATGACCAAATGACAAGATGACCAAATGACGAGATGAAGAGATGACCAGATGTTCAGACAACCAGATGACCAGATGACGAGATGACGAGATGATGAGATGACCAGATGACCAGATGACCAAATGACGAGATGACGAGATGACCAGATGACCAAATGACGAGATGACGAGATGACCAGATGACCAGAGGATAATATGACCAGATGATCAGATGACGAGATGTTACGATGACGAAATGACGAGATGACGAGATGACGAGATGACCGGATGACCAGATGACCAGATGACCAGATGTTCAGACAACCAGATGACCAGATGACGAGATGACGAGATGAACAGATGACCAGATGAATAGATGACCGGACGTCGAGATGACGACATGACATGAAGACGAGATGACGAGATGACGACATGACGAGATCACGAGAAGACCAGATGACCAGATGACCAAATGACGAGATGAAGAGATGACCAGATGACCAGATGACCAGACGTTCAGACAACCAGATGACCAGATGACCAGATGACCGGATGACGAGATGACGAGATGACGAGATGATGCGACGATTACGAGATGACGAGATGACCAGATGACAAGATGACCAGATGACCAAATGACGAGATAACGAGATGACGAGACGATTACGAGATGACGAGATGACCAGATGTCTAGATGACGAGATGAATAGATGACCAGATGACCAGATGTCCAGATGACGAGATGACCGGATGACCGGACGACCAGATGATAAGATGACGAGATGACGAGATGACGAGATGACGAGATGACGAGATGACCAGATGACCTGATGACCAGATGATTACATGACCAGATGATTAGATGACCAGATAAATAGATGACCGGATGACGAGATGACCGGATGACCAGATGACCGGATGACGAGATGACCGGATGACCAGATGACCAGATGACCAGATGTTCAGACAACCAGATGACCAGATGACGAGATGACGAGATGAACAGATGACCAGATGAATAGATGACCGGACGTCGAGATGACGACATGACATGAAGACGAGATGACGAGATGACGACATGACGAGATCACGAGAAGACCAGATGACCAGATGACCAAATGACGAGATGAAGAGATGACCAAATGACCAGATGACCAGACGTTCAGACAACCAGATGACCAGATGACCAGATGACCGGATGACGAGATGACGAGATGACGAGATGATGAGACGATTACGAGATGACGAGATGACCAGATGACAAGATGACCAGATGACCAAATGACGAGATAACGAGATGACGAGACGATTACGAGATGACGAGATGACCAGATGTCTAGATGACGAGATGAATAGATGACCAGATGACCAGATGTCCAGATGACGAGATGACCGGATGACCGGACGACCAGATGATACGATGACGAGATGACGAGATGACGAGATGACGAGATGACGAGATGACCAGATGACCTGATGACCAGATGATTAGATGACCAGATGATTAGATGACCAGATAAATAGATGACCGGATGACGAGATGACGAGATGATCAGATGACAAGATGACAAGATGACGAGATGACGAGATGGAGAGATGACGAGATGACGAGATGACGCGATGACGAGATGACGAGATGACGCGATGACGAAGTGACAAGATTACGAGATGATCAGATGACCAGATGAATAGATGACCGGATGACGAGATGACCAGATGACGAGAGGACAATATGACCAGATGATCAGATGACCAGATGTTAAGATAACGAAATGACGAGATGACGAGATCACGTGATGACCGCATGACCAGATGACCAAATGACGAGATGAAGAGATGACCTGATGACCAGATGTTCAGACAACCAGATGACTAGATGACCAGATGACGAGATGACGAGATGACCAGATGACCAGATGACAAGATGACCAGATGACCAGATGTGAAGATGACGAGATGACGAGATGACGAAATGACCAGATGACCTGATGACCAGATGACCAGATGACTAGAGGAGCAGATAACGAGATTACGAGAAGACCAGATGACCAGATGACCAAATGACGAGATGAAGAGATGACAAGATGACCAGATGACCAGACGTCCAGATAACCAGATGACCAGATGACCAGACGTCCAGATAACCAGATGACCGGATGACGAGATGACGAGATGACGAGATGACGAGATGACGAGATGACAAGATGACGAGATGACGAGATGACGAGATGACGAGATGACGAGATGACGAAATGACGAGAAGACGAGATGACGAGATGACGAGATGACGAGATGACGAGATGACGAGATGACGAGATGACGAGATGACGTGATGACGAGATGACCAGATGACCAGATGACCAGATGACCAGATGACCAGATGACCAGATGACCAGATGACCAGATGTTAAGCGAAATGACGAGATGACGAGGTGACGGGATTACGAGATGACGAGATGACCAGATGAATAGATGACCGGATGACGAGATGACCAGATGACGAGAGGACAATATGACCAGATGATCAGATGACCAGATGTCAATATGACGAAATGACGAGATGACGAGATGACGAGATGACGAGATGACGAGATGACCAGATGACCAAATGACGAGATGAAGAGATGACCAGATGACCAGATGTTCAGAGAATCAGATGACCAGATGACCAGATGACGAGATGACGAGATGACCAGATGACGAGATGTCCAGATGACCAGATGACCAGATGAATAGATGACCGGACGTCAAGATGACGAGATGACCAGATGACCCGGAGACCAGATGATTAGATGACCAGATGACCAGATGACTATATGACCGGATGACCAGATGACCAGATGAATGGATGACCGGATGATAAGATGACGAGATGACCAGATGGCTAGATGACGATATGACGATATGACGAGGTGACGAGATGACGAGATGACGAGTTGACGAGATGACGAGATGACGAGATGACGAGATGACGAAATGACGAGAAGACGAGATGACGAGATGACGAGATGACGAGATGACCAGATCACCGGATGACCAGATGACCAAATGACGAGATGACGAGATGACGAGATGACAAGATGACGAGATGACGAGATGACGAGATGACGAGATGACGAGATGACGAGATGACGAGATGACGAGATGACTGGATGACCAAATGAAGAGATGAGTAGATGACCAGATGACCGGATGACGAGATGACGAGATGACGAGATGACGAGATGACCAGATGACCCGATGACCAGATGATTAGATGACCAGATGACCAGATGACCAGATGACCAGATGACCAGATGACCGTATGAACAGATGACCAAATGACGAGATAACGAGATGACGAGACGATTACGAGATGACGAGATGACGAGATGACCAGATGTCCAGATGACGAGATGACCAGATTACCAGATGACCAGATGACCAGATGACAAGATGACCAGATGACCAGATGTCAAGATGACGAGATGATGAGATGACGAGATGAGGAGATGACGAGATGACGAGATGACCTGATGACCAGATGACCAGATGATTAGAGGAGCAGATGACGAGATGACGTGATGACTGGATGACCAGATGACCAGATGAATAGATGACCGGATGATAAGATGACGAGATGACGAGATGACGAGATGACCAGATGGCTAGATGACGATATGACGATATGACGTGGTGACGAGATGACGAGATGACGAGATGACGAGATGACGAAATGACGAGATGACCAGATGACGGGATGACCAGATGACCAGATGAATAGATGACCGAACGTCGAGATGACGAGATGACATGAAGACCAGATGACCAGATGACCAAATGACGAGATGAAGAGATGACCAGATGACCAGATGACCCGACGTTCAGATATCCAGATGACCACATGACCACATGACGAGATGACGAGACGAAGGGATGACGAGATGACGAGATGACCAGATGACCAGATGACCTGATGACCAGATGATTAGAGGAGCAGATGACCGGATGACGAGGTGACGAGATGACCAGATGACCAGATGAATGGATGACCGGATGATGAGATGACGAGATGACCAGATGACGAGATGACCAGATGACGAGATGACCAGATGACTAGATGACGATATGACGATATGACGAGGTGACGAGATGACGAGATGACAAGATGACGAGATGACGAGATGACGAGATGACGAGACGACGGGATGACGAGATGACGAGATGACCAGATGACCAGATGACCCGATGACCAGATGATTCGAGGAGCAGATGACCGGAGGACGAGGTGACGAGATGACCAGATGACCAGATGAATAGATGACCGGATGATGAGATGACGAGATGACCAGATGACGAGATGACCAGATGACTAGATGACGATATGACGATATGACGAGGTGACGAGATGACGAGATGACAAGATGACGAGATGACGAGATGACGAGATGACGAGATGACGAGATGACGGGATGACCAGATGACCAGATGACCAGATGTTAAGATGACGAAATGACGAGATGACGAGATGACGAGACGATTACGAGATGTCGAGATGACGTGATGAAGAGACGATTACGAGATGTCGAGATAACGAGATCTCGAGATCTCGAGACGATGACGAGATGACGAGATGACGAGATGACGAGATGACGAGAAGACAAAATGACGAGATGACGAGATGACGGGATGACGAGATGACGAGATGACGAGATGACGAGATGACGAGATGACGAGATGACGAGATGACGAGATGACGAGATGACCAGATGACGAGATGACGAGATGACGAGATGACGAGATGACGAGATGACGAGATGACGAGATGACGAGATGACGTGATGACGAGATGACCAGATGACCAGATGAATAGATGACCGGATGACGAGATGACCAGATGACGAGAGGACAATATGACCAGATGATCAGATGACCAGATGTTAATATGACGAAATGACGAGATGACGAGATGACGAGATGACGAGATGACCGGATGACCAGATGACCAAATGACG
Source organism: Dyspetes luteomarginatus (assembly GCA_963669185.1). Classification (NCBI taxonomy): domain Eukaryota; kingdom Metazoa; phylum Arthropoda; class Insecta; order Hymenoptera; family Ichneumonidae; genus Dyspetes; species Dyspetes luteomarginatus. The sequence goes on from OY769906.1 coordinate 11,877,912, forward strand.
AGATGAAGAGATGACCAGATGACCAGATGTTCAGAGAACCAGATGACACGATGACCAGATGACGAGATGACGAGATGACCGGATGACGAGATGACCAGATGACCAGATGACCAGATGAATAGATGACCGGACGTCGAGATGACGAGATGACGAGATGACCAGATGACCCGGAGACCAGATGATTAGATGACCAGATGACCAGATGACCAGATGACCGGATGACCAGATGACCAGATGAATAGATGACCGGATGATAAGATGAGGAGATGACGAGATGACGAGATGACCAGATGGCTAGATGACGATATGACGATATGACGAGGTGACGAGATAACGAGATGACGAGATGACGAGATGACGAGATGACAAGATGACGAGATGACGAAATGACGAGAAGACGAGATGACGAGATGACGAGATGACCAGATGACCGGATGACCAGATGACCAAATGACGAGATAAAGAGATGACCAGATGACTAGATGACCTGATGACCAGATGACCAGATGACCGGATGACCAGATGACCACATGACCAGATGAATAGATGACGAGATGACTCCCAGATGACCAGATGACCTGATGACCAGATGACGAGATGACGAGATGACATGGAGACGAGATGACGAGATGACCAGATGAACAATGGACGAGATGACGAGATGACGAGATGACCAGATGACTAGATGATCAGATGACTAGATGACCAGCTGACCAGATGACCAGATGACGAGATGACGGGATGACGAGATGACCAGATGAACAATGGACGAGATGACGAGATGACGAGATGACCAGATGACTAGATGATCAGATGACTAGATGACCAGATGACCAGATGACCAGATGACGAGATGACGGGATGACGAGATGACGAGATAACGAGATTAATAGATCCCGAGATGACGAGATGATGTCATGACGAGATGACGAGATGACGAGATGACGAGATGACGAGATGACGAGATGACGAGATGACGAGATGACGAGATGACGAGATGACGAGATGACGAGATGACGAGATGACGAAATGACGAGAAGACGAGATGACGAGATGACGAGATGACGAGATGACGAGATGACGAGATGACGAGATGACGAGATGACGTGATGACGAGATGACCAGATGACCAGATGACCAGATGTTAAGATGTTAAGCGAAATGACGAGATGACGAGGTGACGGGATTACGAGATGACGAGATGACCAGATGAATAGATGACCGGATGACGAGATGACCAGATGACGAGAGGACAATATGACCAGATGATCAGACGACCAGATGTTAATATGACGAAATAACGAGATGACGAGATGACGAGATGACGAGATGACCAGATGACCAAATGACGAGATGAAGAGATGACCAGATGACCAGATGTTCAGAGAATCAGATGACCAGATGACCAGATGACGAGATGACGAGATGACCAGATGACGAGATGACCAGATGACCAGATGACCAGATGAATAGAAGACCGGACGTCGAGATGATGTCATGACGAGATGACGAGATTACGAGACGATTGCGAGATGACGAGATGACGAGACGATTCCGAGATGACGAGATGACGAGGTGACGAGATTACGAGATGACGAGATGACCAGATGACCAGATGAATAGATGACCGGATAACGAGATGACCAGATGACGAGAGGACAATATGACCAGATGATCAGATGACCAGATGTTAAGATGACGAAATGACGAGATGACGAGATGACGAGATGACGAGATGACGAGATGACCGGATGACCAGATGACCAAATGACGAGATGAAGAGATGACCAGATGACAAGATGTTCAGACAACCAGATGACCAGATGACGAGATGACGAGATGACGAGATGACCAGATGACGAGATGACCAGATGACCAGATGACGAGATGACCAGATGACCAGATGACCAGATGAATAGATGACGAGATGACGAGATGACGAGATGACGAGATGACGAGATGACGAGATGACGAGATGACGAGATGACGAGATGACGAGATGACGAGATGACGAGATGACCAGATGATCAAATGACGAGATGAAGAGATGACCAGATGTTCAGACAACTAGATGACCAGATGACGTGATGACGAGATGACCAGATGACCAAATGACGAGATGAAGAGATGACCAGACGTTCAGACAACTGGATGACCAGATGACGAGATGACGAGATGACGAGCTGACGAGATGACGAGATGACCAGATGACGAGATGACCAGATGACCAGATGAATAGATGACCGGACGTCGAGATGACGAGATGTCATGAAGACGAGATGACGAGATGACAAGATGACGAGATGACGAGATGACCGGATGACGAGATGACCAGATGACCAGATGACCAGATGAATAGATGACCGGACGTCGAGATGACGAGATGACGAGATGACCAGATGACCCGGAGACCAGATGATTAGATGACCAGATGACCAGATGACCAGATGACCGGATGACCAGATGACCAGATGAATAGATGACCGGATGATAAGATGAGGAGATGACGAGATGACGAGATGACCAGATGGCTAGATGACGATATGACGATATGACGAGGTGACGAGATAACGAGATGACGAGATGACGAGATGACGAGATGACAAGATGACGAGATGACGAAATGACGAGAAGACGAGATGACGAGATGACGAGATGACCAGATGACCGGATGACCAGATGACCAAATGACGAGATAAAGAGATGACCAGATGACTAGATGACCTGATGACCAGATGACCAGATGACCGGATGACCAGATGACCACATGACCAGATGAATAGATGACGAGATGACCCCCAGATGACCAGATGACCTGATGACCAGATGACGAGATGACGAGATGACCTGATGACCAGATGACGAGATGACGAGATGACATGGAGACGAGATGACGAGATGACCAGATGAACAATGGACGAGATGACGAGATGACGAGATGACCAGATGACTAGATGATCAGATGACTAGATGACCAGCTGACCAGATGACCAGATGACGAGATGACGGGATGACGAGATGACCAGATGAACAATGGACGAGATGACGAGATGACGAGATGACCAGATGACTAGATGATCAGATGACTAGATGACCAGATGACCAGATGACCAGATGACGAGATGACGGGATGACGAGATGACGAGATAACGAGATTAATAGATCCCGAGATGACGAGATGATGTCATGACGAGATGACGAGATGACGAGATGACGAGATGACGAGATGACGAGATGACGAGATGACGAGATGACGAGATGACGAGATGACGAGATGACGAGATGACGAAATGACGAGAAGACGAGATGACGAGATGACGAGATGACGAGATGACGAGATGACGAGATGACGAGATGACGTGATGACGAGATGACCAGATGACCAGATGACCAGATGTTAAGATGTTAAGCGAAATGACGAGATGACGAGGTGACGGGATTACGAGATGACGAGATGACCAGATGAATAGATGACCGGATGACGAGATGACCAGATGACGAGAGGACAATATGACCAGATGATCAGACGACCAGATGTTAATATGACGAAATAACGAGATGACGAGATGACGAGATGACGAGATGACCAGATGACCAAATGACGAGATGAAGAGATGACCAGATGACCAGATGTTCAGAGAATCAGATGACCAGATGACCAGATGACGAGATGACGAGATGACCAGATGACGAGATGACCAGATGACCAGATGACCAGATGAATAGAAGACCGGACGTCGAGATGATGTCATGACGAGATGACGAGATTACGAGACGATTCCGAGATGACGAGATGACGAGACGATTCCGAGATGACGAGATGACGAGGTGACGAGATTACGAGATGACGAGATGACCAGATGACCAGATGAATAGATGACCGGATAACGAGATGACCAGATGACGAGAGGACAATATGACCAGATGATCAGATGACCAGATGTTAAGATGACGAAATGACGAGATGACGAGATGACGAGATGACGAGATGACGAGATGACCGGATGACCAGATGACCAAATGACGAGATGAAGAGATGACCAGATGACAAGATGTTCAGACAACCAGATGACCAGATGACGAGATGACGAGATGACGAGATGACCAGATGACGAGATGACCAGATGACCAGATGACGAGATGACCAGATGACCAGATGACCAGATGAATAGATGACGAGATGACGAGATGACGAGATGACGAGATGACGAGATGACGAGATGACGAGATGACGAGATGACGAGATGACCAGATGACCAAATGACGAGATGAAGAGATGACCAGATGTTCAGACAACTAGATGACCAGATGACGTGATGACGAGATGACCAGATGACCAAATGACGAGATGAAGAGATGACCAGACGTTCAGACAACTGGATGACCAGATGACGAGATGACGAGATGACGAGCTGACGAGATGACGAGATGACCAGATGACGAGATGACCAGATGACCAGATGAATAGATGACCGGACGTCGAGATGACGAGATGTCATGAAGACGAGATGACGAGATGACAAGATGACGAGATGACGAGAAGACTAGATGACGAGATGACGAGAAGACTAGATGACCAGATGACCAAATGACGAGATGAAGAGATGACCAGATGACCAGATGACCCGTCGTTCAGATAACCAGATTACCAGATGACGAGATGACGAGATGACGAGATGACGAGATGACTGGATGACCAAATGAAGAGATGACCAGATGACCAGATGACCGGATGACCAGATGACGAGATGACGAGATGACGAGATGACCAGATGACCCGATGACCAGATGATTAGATGACCAGATGACCAGATGACCAGATGACCGGATGAACAGATGACCAAATGACGAGATAACGAGATGACGAGACGATTACGAGATGACGAGATGACGAGATGACGAGATGACCAGATTACCAGATGACCAGTTGACCAGATGACAAGATGACGAGATGACGAGATGACGAGATGACAAGATGACCTGATGACCAGATGACCAGATGATTAGAGGAGCAGATGACGAGATGACGTGATGACTGGATGACCAGATGACCAAATGAAGAGATGACCAGATAACCAGATGACCAGATGACCAGATGACCAGATGACCAGATGTTCAGACATCCAGATGACCAGATGACCAGATGACCGAATGACCAGATGACGAGATGACGAGATGACGAGAAGACAAGATGACGAGATGAAGAGATGACGAGATGAACAGATGACCAGATGAATAGATGACCGGACGTCGAGATAACGAGATGACATGAAGACGAGATGACGAGATGACGAGATGACGAGAAGACCAGATGAACAAATGACCAAATGACGAGATGAAGAGATGACCAGATGACCAGATGACCAGACGTCCAGATAACCAGATGACCGGATGACGAGATGACGAGATGACGAGATGACGAGATGACGAGATGACAAGATGACGAGATGACGAGATGACGAGATGACGAGATGACGAGATGACGAGATGACGAGATGACGAGATGACGAGATGACGAGATGACAAGATGACGCGATGACGAGTTGACGAGATGACGAGATGACGAGATGACCGGATGACCAGATGACCAAATGACAAGATGACCAAATGACGAGATGAAGAGATGACCAGATGTTCAGACAACCAGATGACCAGATGACGAGATGACGAGATGATGAGATGACCAGATGACCAGATGACCAAATGACGAGATGACGAGATGACCAGATGACCAAATGACGAGATGACGAGATGACCAGATGACCAGAGGATAATATGACCAGATGATCAGATGACGAGATGTTACGATGACGAAATGACGAGATGACGAGATGACGAGATGACCGGATGACCAGATGACCAGATGACCAGATGTTCAGACAACCAGATGACCAGATGACGAGATGACGAGATGAACAGATGACCAGATGAATAGATGACCGGACGTCGAGATGACGTCATGACATGAAGACGAGATGACGAGATGACGACATGACGAGATCACGAGAAGACCAGATGACCAGATGACCAAATGACGAGATGAAGAGATGACCAGATGACCAGATGACCAGACGTTCAGACAACCAGATGACCAGATGACCAGATGACCGGATGACGAGATGACGAGATGACGAGATGATGCGACGATTACGAGATGACGAGATGACCAGATGACAAGATGACCAGATGACCAAATGACGAGATAACGAGATGACGAGACGATTACGAGATGACGAGATGACCAGATGTCTAGATGACGAGATGAATAGATGACCAGATGACCAGATGTCCAGATGACGAGATGACCGGATGACCGGACGACCAGATGATAAGATGACGAGATGACGAGATGACGAGATGACGAGATGACGAGATGACCAGATGACCTGATGACCAGATGATTACATGACCAGATGATTAGATGACCAGATAAATAGATGACCGGATGACGAGATGACCGGATGACCAGATGACCGGATGACGAGATGACCGGATGACCAGATGACCAGATGACCAGATGTTCAGACAACCAGATGACCAGATGACGAGATGACGAGATGAACAGATGACCAGATGAATAGATGACCGGACGTCGAGATGACGACATGACATGAAGACGAGATGACGAGATGACGACATGACGAGATCACGAGAAGACCAGATGACCAGATGACCAAATGACGAGATGAAGAGATGACCAAATGACCAGATGACCAGACGTTCAGACAACCAGATGACCAGATGACCAGATGACCGGATGACGAGATGACGAGATGACGAGATGATGAGACGATTACGAGATGACGAGATGACCAGATGACAAGATGACCAGATGACCAAATGACGAGATAACGAGATGACGAGACGATTACGAGATGACGAGATGACCAGATGTCTAGATGACGAGATGAATAGATGACCAGATGACCAGATGTCCAGATGACGAGATGACCGGATGACCGGACGACCAGATGATACGATGACGAGATGACGAGATGACGAGATGACGAGATGACGAGATGACCAGATGACCTGATGACCAGATGATTAGATGACCAGATGATTAGATGACCAGATAAATAGATGACCGGATGACGAGATGACGAGATGATCAGATGACAAGATGACAAGATGACGAGATGACGAGATGGAGAGATGACGAGATGACGAGATGACGCGATGACGAGATGACGAGATGACGCGATGACGAAGTGACAAGATTACGAGATGATCAGATGACCAGATGAATAGATGACCGGATGACGAGATGACCAGATGACGAGAGGACAATATGACCAGATGATCAGATGACCAGATGTTAAGATAACGAAATGACGAGATGACGAGATCACGTGATGACCGCATGACCAGATGACCAAATGACGAGATGAAGAGATGACCTGATGACCAGATGTTCAGACAACCAGATGACTAGATGACCAGATGACGAGATGACGAGATGACCAGATGACCAGATGACAAGATGACCAGATGACCAGATGTGAAGATGACGAGATGACGAGATGACGAAATGACCAGATGACCTGATGACCAGATGACCAGATGACTAGAGGAGCAGATAACGAGATTACGAGAAGACCAGATGACCAGATGACCAAATGACGAGATGAAGAGATGACAAGATGACCAGATGACCAGACGTCCAGATAACCAGATGACCAGATGACCAGACGTCCAGATAACCAGATGACCGGATGACGAGATGACGAGATGACGAGATGACGAGATGACGAGATGACAAGATGACGAGATGACGAGATGACGAGATGACGAGATGACGAGATGACGAAATGACGAGAAGACGAGATGACGAGATGACGAGATGACGAGATGACGAGATGACGAGATGACGAGATGACGAGATGACGTGATGACGAGATGACCAGATGACCAGATGACCAGATGACCAGATGACCAGATGACCAGATGACCAGATGACCAGATGTTAAGCGAAATGACGAGATGACGAGGTGACGGGATTACGAGATGACGAGATGACCAGATGAATAGATGACCGGATGACGAGATGACCAGATGACGAGAGGACAATATGACCAGATGATCAGATGACCAGATGTCAATATGACGAAATGACGAGATGACGAGATGACGAGATGACGAGATGACGAGATGACCAGATGACCAAATGACGAGATGAAGAGATGACCAGATGACCAGATGTTCAGAGAATCAGATGACCAGATGACCAGATGACGAGATGACGAGATGACCAGATGACGAGATGACCAGATGACCAGATGACCAGATGAATAGATGACCGGACGTCAAGATGACGAGATGACCAGATGACCCGGAGACCAGATGATTAGATGACCAGATGACCAGATGACTAGATGACCGGATGACCAGATGACCAGATGAATGGATGACCGGATGATAAGATGACGAGATGACCAGATGGCTAGATGACGATATGACGATATGACGAGGTGACGAGATGACGAGATGACGAGTTGACGAGATGACGAGATGACGAGATGACGAGATGACGAAATGACGAGAAGACGAGATGACGAGATGACGAGATGACGAGATGACCAGATCACCGGATGACCAGATGACCAAATGACGAGATGACGAGATGACGAGATGACAAGATGACGAGATGACGAGATGACGAGATGACGAGATGACGAGATGACGAGATGACGAGATGACGAGATGACTGGATGACCAAATGAAGAGATGAGTAGATGACCAGATGACCGGATGACGAGATGACGAGATGACGAGATGACGAGATGACCAGATGACCCGATGACCAGATGATTAGATGACCAGATGACCAGATGACCAGATGACCAGATGACCAGATGACCGTATGAACAGATGACCAAATGACGAGATAACGAGATGACGAGACGATTACGAGATGACGAGATGACGAGATGACCAGATGTCCAGATGACGAGATGACCAGATTACCAGATGACCAGATGACCAGATGACAAGATGACCAGATGACCAGATGTCAAGATGACGAGATGATGAGATGACGAGATGAGGAGATGACGAGATGACGAGATGACCTGATGACCAGATGACCAGATGATTAGAGGAGCAGATGACGAGATGACGTGATGACTGGATGACCAGATGACCAGATGAATAGATGACCGGATGATAAGATGACGAGATGACGAGATGACGAGATGACCAGATGGCTAGATGACGATATGACGATATGACGTGGTGACGAGATGACGAGATGACGAGATGACGAGATGACGAAATGACGAGATGACCAGATGACGGGATGACCAGATGACCAGATGAATAGATGACCGAACGTCGAGATGACGAGATGACATGAAGACCAGATGACCAGATGACCAAATGACGAGATGAAGAGATGACCAGATGACCAGATGACCCGACGTTCAGATATCCAGATGACCACATGACCACATGACGAGATGACGAGACGAAGGGATGACGAGATGACGAGATGACCAGATGACCAGATGACCTGATGACCAGATGATTAGAGGAGCAGATGACCGGATGACGAGGTGACGAGATGACCAGATGACCAGATGAATGGATGACCGGATGATGAGATGACGAGATGACCAGATGACGAGATGACCAGATGACGAGATGACCAGATGACTAGATGACGATATGACGATATGACGAGGTGACGAGATGACGAGATGACAAGATGACGAGATGACGAGATGACGAGATGACGAGACGACGGGATGACGAGATGACGAGATGACCAGATGACCAGATGACCCGATGACCAGATGATTCGAGGAGCAGATGACCGGAGGACGAGGTGACGAGATGACCAGATGACCAGATGAATAGATGACCGGATGATGAGATGACGAGATGACCAGATGACGAGATGACCAGATGACTAGATGACGATATGACGATATGACGAGGTGACGAGATGACGAGATGACAAGATGACGAGATGACGAGATGACGAGATGACGAGATGACGAGATGACGGGATGACCAGATGACCAGATGACCAGATGTTAAGATGACGAAATGACGAGATGACGAGATGACGAGACGATTACGAGATGTCGAGATGACGTGATGAAGAGACGATTACGAGATGTCGAGATAACGAGATCTCGAGATCTCGAGACGATGACGAGATGACGAGATGACGAGATGACGAGATGACGAGAAGACAAAATGACGAGATGACGAGATGACGGGATGACGAGATGACGAGATGACGAGATGACGAGATGACGAGATGACGAGATGACGAGATGACGAGATGACGAGATGACCAGATGACGAGATGACGAGATGACGAGATGACGAGATGACGAGATGACGAGATGACGAGATGACGTGATGACGAGATGACCAGATGACCAGATGAATAGATGACCGGATGACGAGATGACCAGATGACGAGAGGACAATATGACCAGATGATCAGATGACCAGATGTTAATATGACGAAATGACGAGATGACGAGATGACGAGATGACGAGATGACCGGATGACCAGATGACCAAATGACGAGATGAAGAGATGACCAGATGACCAGATGTTCAGAGAACCAGATGACACGATGACCAGATGACGAGATGACGAGATGACCGGATGACGAGATGACCAGATGACCAGATGACCAGATGAATAGATGACCGGACGTCGAGATGACGAGATGACGAGATGACCAGATGACCCGGAGACCAGATGATTAGATGACCAGATGACCAGATGACCAGATGACCGGATGACCAGATGACCAGATGAATAGATGACCGGATGATAAGATGAGGAGATGACGAGATGACGAGATGACCAGATGGCTAGATGACGATATGACGATATGACGAGGTGACGAGATAACGAGATGACGAGATGACGAGATGACGAGATGACAAGATGACGAGATGACGAAATGACGAGAAGACGAGATGACGAGATGACGAGATGACCAGATGACCGGATGACCAGATGACCAAATGACGAGATAAAGAGATGACCAGATGACTAGATGACCTGATGACCAGATGACCAGATGACCGGATGACCAGATGACCACATGATCAGATGAATAGATGACGAGATGACTCCCAGATGACCAGATGACCTGATGACCAGATGACGAGATGACGAGATGACATGGAGACGAGATGACGAGATGACCAGATGAACAATGGACGAGATGACGAGATGACGAGATGACCAGATGACTAGATGATCAGATGACTAGATGACCAGCTGACCAGATGACCAGATGACGAGATGACGGGATGACGAGATGACCAGATGAACAATGGACGAGATGACGAGATGACGAGATGACCAGATGACTAGATGATCAGATGACTAGATGACCAGATGACCAGATGACCAGATGACGAGATGACGGGATGACGAGATGACGAGATAACGAGATTAATAGATCCCGAGATGACGAGATGATGTCATGACGAGATGACGAGATGACGAGATGACGAGATGACGAGATGACGAGATGACGAGATGACGAGATGACGAGATGACGAGATGACGAGATGACGAGATGACGAGATGACGAAATGACGAGAAGACGAGATGACGAGATGACGAGATGACGAGATGACGAGATGACGAGATGACGAGATGACGAGATGACGTGATGACGAGATGACCAGATGACCAGATGACCAGATGTTAAGATGTTAAGCGAAATGACGAGATGACGAGGTGACGGGATTACGAGATGACGAGATGACCAGATGAATAGATGACCGGATGACGAGATGACCAGATGACGAGAGGACAATATGACCAGATGATCAGACGACCAGATGTTAATATGACGAAATAACGAGATGACGAGATGACGAGATGACGAGATGACCAGATGACCAAATGACGAGATGAAGAGATGACCAGATGACCAGATGTTCAGAGAATCAGATGACCAGATGACCAGATGACGAGATGACGAGATGACCAGATGACGAGATGACCAGATGACCAGATGACCAGATGAATAGAAGACCGGACGTCGAGATGATGTCATGACGAGATGACGAGATTACGAGACGATTGCGAGATGACGAGATGACGAGACGATTCCGAGATGACGAGATGACGAGGTGACGAGATTACGAGATGACGAGATGACCAGATGACCAGATGAATAGATGACCGGATAACGAGATGACCAGATGACGAGAGGACAATATGACCAGATGATCAGATGACCAGATGTTAAGATGACGAAATGACGAGATGACGAGATGACGAGATGACGAGATGACGAGATGACCGGATGACCAGATGACCAAATGACGAGATGAAGAGATGACCAGATGACAAGATGTTCAGACAACCAGATGACCAGATGACGAGATGACGAGATGACGAGATGACCAGATGACGAGATGACCAGATGACCAGATGACGAGATGACCAGATGACCAGATGACCAGATGAATAGATGACGAGATGACGAGATGACGAGATGACGAGATGACGAGATGACGAGATGACGAGATGACGAGATGACGAGATGACGAGATGACGAGATGACGAGATGACCAGATGATCAAATGACGAGATGAAGAGATGACCAGATGTTCAGACAACTAGATGACCAGATGACGTGATGACGAGATGACCAGATGACCAAATGACGAGATGAAGAGATGACCAGACGTTCAGACAACTGGATGACCAGATGACGAGATGACGAGATGACGAGCTGACGAGATGACGAGATGACCAGATGACGAGATGACCAGATGACCAGATGAATAGATGACCGGACGTCGAGATGACGAGATGTCATGAAGACGAGATGACGAGATGACAAGATGACGAGATGACGAGATGACCGGATGACGAGATGACCAGATGACCAGATGACCAGATGAATAGATGACCGGACGTCGAGATGACGAGATGACGAGATGACCAGATGACCCGGAGACCAGATGATTAGATGACCAGATGACCAGATGACCAGATGACCGGATGACCAGATGACCAGATGAATAGATGACCGGATGATAAGATGAGGAGATGACGAGATGACGAGATGACCAGATGGCTAGATGACGATATGACGATATGACGAGGTGACGAGATAACGAGATGACGAGATGACGAGATGACGAGATGACAAGATGACGAGATGACGAAATGACGAGAAGACGAGATGACGAGATGACGAGATGACCAGATGACCGGATGACCAGATGACCAAATGACGAGATAAAGAGATGACCAGATGACTAGATGACCTGATGACCAGATGACCAGATGACCGGATGACCAGATGACCACATGACCAGATGAATAGATGACGAGATGACCCCCAGATGACCAGATGACCTGATGACCAGATGACGAGATGACGAGATGACATGGAGACGAGATGACGAGATGACCAGATGAACAATGGACGAGATGACGAGATGACGAGATGACCAGATGACTAGATGATCAGATGACTAGATGACCAGCTGACCAGATGACCAGATGACGAGATGACGGGATGACGAGATGACCAGATGAACAATGGACGAGATGACGAGATGACGAGATGACCAGATGACTAGATGATCAGATGACTAGATGACCAGATGACCAGATGACCAGATGACGAGATGACGGGATGACGAGATGACGAGATAACGAGATTAATAGATCCCGAGATGACGAGATGATGTCATGACGAGATGACGAGATGACGAGATGACGAGATGACGAGATGACGAGATGACGAGATGACGAGATGACGAGATGACGAGATGACGAGATGACGAGATGACGAAATGACGAGAAGACGAGATGACGAGATGACGAGATGACGAGATGACGAGATGACGAGATGACGAGATGACGTGATGACGAGATGACCAGATGACCAGATGACCAGATGTTAAGATGTTAAGCGAAATGACGAGATGACGAGGTGACGGGATTACGAGATGACGAGATGACCAGATGAATAGATGACCGGATGACGAGATGACCAGATGACGAGAGGACAATATGACCAGATGATCAGACGACCAGATGTTAATATGACGAAATAACGAGATGACGAGATGACGAGATGACGAGATGACCAGATGACCAAATGACGAGATGAAGAGATGACCAGATGACCAGATGTTCAGAGAATCAGATGACCAGATGACCAGATGACGAGATGACGAGATGACCAGATGACGAGATGACCAGATGACCAGATGACCAGATGAATAGAAGACCGGACGTCGAGATGATGTCATGACGAGATGACGAGATTACGAGACGATTCCGAGATGACGAGATGACGAGACGATTCCGAGATGACGAGATGACGAGGTGACGAGATTACGAGATGACGAGATGACCAGATGACCAGATGAATAGATGACCGGATAACGAGATGACCAGATGACGAGAGGACAATATGACCAGATGATCAGATGACCAGATGTTAAGATGACGAAATGACGAGATGACGAGATGACGAGATGACGAGATGACGAGATGACCGGATGACCAGATGACCAAATGACGAGATGAAGAGATGACCAGATGACAAGATGTTCAGACAACCAGATGACCAGATGACGAGATGACGAGATGACGAGATGACCAGATGACGAGATGACCAGATGACCAGATGACGAGATGACCAGATGACCAGATGACCAGATGAATAGATGACGAGATGACGAGATGACGAGATGACGAGATGACGAGATGACGAGATGACGAGATGACGAGATGACGAGATGACCAGATGACCAAATGACGAGATGAAGAGATGACCAGATGTTCAGACAACTAGATGACCAGATGACGTGATGACGAGATGACCAGATGACCAAATGACGAGATGAAGAGATGACCAGACGTTCAGACAACTGGATGACCAGATGACGAGATGACGAGATGACGAGCTGACGAGATGACGAGATGACCAGATGACGAGATGACCAGATGACCAGATGAATAGATGACCGGACGTCGAGATGACGAGATGTCATGAAGACGAGATGACGAGATGACAAGATGACGAGATGACGAGAAGACTAGATGACGAGATGACGAGAAGACTAGATGACCAGATGACCAAATGACGAGATGAAGAGATGACCAGATGACCAGATGACCCGTCGTTCAGATAACCAGATTACCAGATGACGAGATGACGAGATGACGAGATGACGAGATGACTGGATGACCAAATGAAGAGATGACCAGATGACCAGATGACCGGATGACCAGATGACGAGATGACGAGATGACGAGATGACCAGATGACCCGATGACCAGATGATTAGATGACCAGATGACCAGATGACCAGATGACCGGATGAACAGATGACCAAATGACGAGATAACGAGATGACGAGACGATTACGAGATGACGAGATGACGAGATGACGAGATGACCAGATTACCAGATGACCTGATGACCAGATGACCAGATGATTAGAGGAGCAGATGACGAGATGACGTGATGACTGGATGACCAGATGACCAAATGAAGAGATGACCAGATAACCAGATGACCAGATGACCAGATGACCAGATGACCAGATGTTCAGACATCCAGATGACCAGATGACCAGATGACCGAATGACCAGATGACGAGATGACGAGATGACGAGAAGACAAGATGACGAGATGAAGAGATGACGAGATGAACAGATGAACAGATGAATAGATGACCGGACGTCGAGATAACGAGATGACATGAAGACGAGATGACGAGATGACGAGATGACGAGAAGACCAGATGAATAAATGACCAAATGACGAGATGAAGAGATGACCAGTTGACCAGATGACCAGACGTCCAGATAACCAGATGACCGGATGACGAGATGACGAGATGACGAGATGACGAGATGACGAGATGACAAGATGACGAGATGACGAGATGACGAGATGACGAGATGACGAGATGACGAGATGACCATATGACCAGATGACCAGATGACCAGATGAACAGATGACCAGATGGAGAGATGACCAGATGACCAGATGAATGGATGACCGGACGACGAGATGACGAGATGACGAGATGACGAGGGGACCAGATGACCAGATGACCAAATGACGAGATGTAGAGATGACCAGATGACCAGACGTTCACATAACTATCTGGTTATCTGAACGTCTGGTGATCTCACAAGATGACCAGATGACCAGATGACCAGATGATGAGATGACGAGATGACGAGATGACCAGATGATCAGATGACCAGATGACCAGATGACGAGATGACGAGATGACGAGATGACCAGATGACCCGGAGACCAGATGATTAGATGACCAGATGACCAGATGACCAGATGAATGGATGACCAGATGACCAGATGAATAGATGACCGGATGATAAGATGACGAGATGACGAGATGACGAGATGACCAGATGGCTAGATGACGATATGACGATATGACGAGGTGACGAGATGACGAGATGACGAGATGACGAGATGACGAGATGACGGGATTACGAGATGACGAGATGACCAGATGAATAGATGACCGGATGACGAGATGACCAGATGACGAGAGGACAATATGACCAGATGATCAGATGACCAGATGTTAATATGACGAAATGACGAGATGACGAGATGACGAGATGACCAGATGACGAGATGACGAGATGACGAGATGACCAGATGACCAAATGACGAGATGAAGAGATGACCAGATGACCAGATGTTCAGAGAATCAGATGACCGGATGACCAGATGACGAGATGACCAGATGACCAGATGAATAGATGACTGAACGTCGAGATGACGAGATGACGAAATGACCAGATGACCCGGAGACCAGATGATTAGATGACCAGATGACCAGATGACCAGATGACCGGATGACCAGATGACCAGATGAATAGATGACCGGATGATAAGATGACGAGATGACGAGATGACGAGATGACCAGATGACTAGATGACGATATGACGATATGACGAGGTGACGAGATGACGAGATGACGATATGACGAGATGACGAGATGACGAGATGACGAGATGTCGAAATGACGAGAAGACGAGATTACGAGATGACGAGATGACGAGATGACGAGATGACCAGATGACCGGATGACCAGATGACCAAATGACGAGATGAAGAGATGACCAGATGACTAGATGACCAGATGACCAGATGACCAGATGACCGGATGACCAGATGACCACATGACCAGATGAATAGATGATGAGATGACCCCCAGATGACCAGATGACCTGATGACCAGATGACGAGATGACATGGAGACGAGATGACGAGATGACGAGATGAAATGGAGACGAGATGACGAGATGACGAGATGACGGGATGACGGGATGACGAGATGACCAGATGGACAATGGACGAGATGACGAGATGACGAGATGACCAGATGACTAGATGATCAGATGACTAGATGATTAGATGACCAGATGACCAGATGACGAGATGACGGGATGACGAGATGACGAGATAACGAGATTAATAGATCCCGAGATGACGAGATGATGTCATGACGAGATGACGAGATGACGAAATGATTCCGAGATGACGAGATGACGAGGTGACGAGATTATGAGATGACGAGATGACCAGATGACCAGATGACTAGATGACCGGATAACGAGATGACCAGATGACGAGAGGACAATATGACCAGATGATCAGATGACTAGATGTTAAGATGACGAAATGACGAGATGACGAGATGACGAGATGACCGGATGACCAGATGACCAAATGACGAGATGAAGAGATGACCAGATGACCAGATGTTCAGACAACCAGATGACCAGATGACCAGATGACCAGATGACCAGATGACCAGATGACCAGATGACCAGATGACCAGATGACCAGATGACCAGATGACAGATGACCAGATGACCGGATGACCAAATGACGAGACGATCACGACATGACGAGATGACGAGATTAAGAGATGCCCAGATGACGAGATTAATAGATGACGAGATGACGAGACGATTACGAGATGACGAGACGATTACGAGATGACGAGATGACCAGATGACCAGATGACGAGATGACAAGATTACCATAAGACCAAATGACGAGATAACGAGATGACAAGACGATTACGAGATGACCAGATGACCAGATGTCCAGATGACGAGATGATCGGATGACCAGATGACCAGATGTTAAGATGACGAGATGACGAGATGACGAGATGACGAGATGACCAGATGATCTGATGACCAGATGACCTGATGACCAGACGATTAGATGACCAGATGAATAGATGACCGGATGACGAGATGACGAGATGACGAGATGACAAGATGACGAGATGACGAGATGACGAGATGACGAGATGACAAGATGACGAGATGACGAGATGACGAGATGACGAGATGACGAGATGACGAGATGACGAGATGACGAGATGACGAGATGACGAGACATTTCCGAAATGACGAGATAACGAGATGACGAATCGATTACGAGATCACCAGATGACCAGATGACGAGATAACGAGATGACGAGATGACAAGATGACGAGTCGACGAGATGACCAGATGACCAGATGACCAGATGACCAGATGACCAGATGACCAGATGTTCAAACATCCAGATGACCACATGACCAGATGACCGGATGACCAGATGACGAGATGACGAGATGACGAGATGACGAGATGACGAGATGACGAGATGACGAGATGACGAGATGAACAGATGACGAGATGAACAGATGACCAGATGAATAGATGGCCGGACGTCGAGATAACGAGATGACATGAAGACGAGATGACATGAAGACGAGATGACGAGATGACGAGATGACGAGAAGACCAGATGACTAGATGACCAAATGACGAGATGAAGAGATGACCAGATGACCAGATGACCAAACGTCCAGATAACCAGATGACCAGATGACCAGATGACGAGATGACGAGATGACCAGATGAGCAGATGACCAGATGACCAGATAAACAGATGACCAGATGAATAGATGACCAGATGACGAGATGACATGAAGACGTGATGACGAGAAGACCAGATGACCAGATGACCTAATGACGAGATGAAGAGATGACCAGACGACCAGATGACCAGACGTTCAGATAACCAGATGACCAGATGACCAGATGGACGGATGACGAGATGACGAGATGACGAGATGACCAGATGACCAGATGACCAGATGTTCAGACAACCAGATGACCAGATGACCGGATGACCAGATGACGAGATGACTAGATGACGAGATGACGAGATGACGAGATGACGAGATCACCAGATGACCAGATGACCAGATGAACAGATGACCGGATGAATAGATGACCAGATGACGAGATGAATGGATGACCGGACGACGAGATGACGAGATGACGAGATGACGAGGGGACCAGATGACCAGAAGACCAAATGACGAGATGTAGAGATGACCAGATGACCAGACGTTCACATAACCATCTGATTATCTGAACGTCTGGTAATCTCACCAGATGACCAGATGACCAGATGACCAGATGATGAGATGACGTGATGACGGGATTACGAGATGACGAGATGACCAGATGAATAGATGACCGGATGGCGAGATGACCAGATGACGAGAGGACAATATGACCAGATGATCAGATGACCAGATGTTAATATGACGAAATGACGAGATGACGAGATGACCAGATGACCAAATGACGAGATGAAGAGATGACCAGATGACCAGATGTTCAGAGAATCAGATGACCAGATTACCAGATGACGAGATGACGAGATGATCAGATGACGAGATGACCAGATGACGAGATGACCAGATGACCAGATGACCAGATGACCAGATGAATAGATGACCGGACGTCGAGATGACGAGATGACGAAATGACCAGATGACTCGGAGACCAGATGATTAGATGACCAGATGACCAGATGACCAGAAGACCGGATGACCAGATGACCAGATAAATAGATGACCAGATGACCAGATGACGAGATGAACAGATGACCAGATGACCAGATGAATAGATGACGAGATGACGAGATGACGAGATGACGAGATGACGAGATGACGAGATGACGAGATGACGAGATGACGAGATGACCAGATGACCAAATGACGAGATGAAGAGATGACCAGATGTTCAGACAACTAGATGACCAGATGACGAGATGACGAGATGACCAGATGACCAAATGACGAGATGAAGAGATGACCAGATGTTCAGACAACTAGATGACCAGATGACGAGATGACGAGATGACCAGATGACCAAATGACGAGATGAAGAGATGACCAGACGTTCAGACAACTAGATGACCAGATGACGAGATGACGAGATGACGAGCTGACGAGATGACGAGATGACCAGATGACCCGATGACCAGATGATTAGATGACCAGATGACCAGATGACCAGATGACCGGATGAACAGATGACCAAATGACGAGATAACGAGATGACGAGACGATTACGAGATGACGAAATGACGAGATGACCAGATGTCCAGATGACGAGATGACCAGATTACCAGATGACCAGTTGACCAGATGACAAGATGACCGGATGACC
The DNA here is from genome assembly GCA_963669185.1 of Dyspetes luteomarginatus. NCBI lineage: Eukaryota > Metazoa > Arthropoda > Insecta > Hymenoptera > Ichneumonidae > Dyspetes > Dyspetes luteomarginatus. The sequence continues at coordinate 11,898,456 of OY769906.1, forward strand.
AGATGTTAAGATGACGAGATGACGAGATGACGAGATGACGAGATGACCTGATGACCAGATGACCAGATGATTAGAGGAGCAGATGACGAGATGACGTGATGACTGGATGACCAGATGACCAAATGAAGAGATGACGAGATAACCAGATGACCAGATGACCAGATGACCAGATGTTCAGACATCCAGATGACCAGATGACCAGATGACCGAATGACTAGATGACGAGATGACGAGATGACGAGAAGACAAGATGACGAGATGAAGAGATGACGAGATGAACAGATGACCAGATGAATAGATGACCGGACGTCGAGATAACGAGATGACATGAAGACGAGATGACGAGATGACGAGATGACGAGAAGACCAGATGAACAAATGACCAAATGACGAGATGAAGAGATGACCAGATGACCAGATGACCAGACGTCCAGATAACCAGATGACCGGATGACGAGATGACGAGATGACGAGATGACGAGATGACGAGATGACGAGATGACAAGATGACGAGATGACGAGATGACGAGATGACGAGATGACGAGATGACGAGATGACCATATGACCAGATGACCAGATGACCAGATGAACGGATGACCAGATGAATAGATGACCGGACGACGAGATGACGAGATGACATGAAGACGAGATGACGAGATGACGAGGGGACCAGATGACCAGATGACCAAATGACGAGATGAAGAGATGACCAGATGACCAGACGTTCAAATAACCAGATGACCAGATGACCAGATGACCAGATGACCAGATGACCAGATGACCAGATGACCAGATGACCAGATGACCAGATGACCAGATGACCAGATGACCGGATGACCAAATGACGAGACGATCACGACATGACGAGATGACGAGATTAATAGATGCCCAGATGACGAGATTAATAGATGCCCAGATGACGAGAATAATAGATGCTTAGATGACAAGTTGATGTGATGACGAGATGACGAGATTAATAGATGCCCAGATGACGAGATGACGAGATGACGCGACGATTCCGAGATGACGAGATGACGAGATAACGAGATGACGAGACGTTTACGAGATGTCCAGATGACCAGATGACCAGATGACGAGATGACAAGATTACCAGAAGACCAAATGACGAGATAACGAGATGACAAGACGATTACGAGATGACCAGATGACCAGATGTCCAGATGACGAGATGATCAGATGACCAGATGACCAGATGTCCAGATGACGAGATGACCAGATGACCAGATGATCAGATGTTAAGATAACGAGATGACCAGATGACCTGATGACCAGATGACCTGATGACCAGATGATTAGATGACCAGATGAATAGATGACGGGATGACGAGATGACGAGATGACGAGATGACGAGATGACGAGACAATTCCGAAATGACGAGATAACGAGATGACGAGGCGATTACGAGATGACGAGATGACCAGATGACCAGATGACCAGATGACCAGATGTTCAAACATCCAGATGACCAGATGACCAGACGTCCAGATAACCAGATGACCAGATGACCGGATGACGAGATGACGAGATGACCAGATAAGCAGATGACCAGATGACCAGATGAACAGATGACCAGATGAATAGATGACGAGATGACGAGATGACATGAAGACGTGATGACGAGAAGACCAGATGACCAGATGACCAAATAACGAGATGAAGAGATGACCAGACGACCAGATGACCAGACGTTCAGATAACCAGATGACCAGATGACCAGATGGCCGGATGACGAGATGACGAGATGACGAGATGACCAGATGACCAGATGACCAGATGTTCAGACAACCAGATGATCAGATGACCGGATGACCAGATGACGAGATGACGAGATGACTAGATGACGAGATGACGAGATGACGAGATGACGAGATCACCAGATGACCAGATGACCAGATGAACAGATGACCAGATGAAGAGATGACCAGATGACCAGATGAATGGATGACCGGACGACGACATGACGAGATGACGAGATGACGAGGGGACCAGATGACCAGATGACCAAATGACGAGATGTAGAGATGACCAGATGACCAGACGTTCACATAACTATCGGTTATCTGAACGTCTGGTGATCTCACCAGATGACCAGATGACCAGATGACCAGATGATGAGATGACGAGATGACGAGATGACCAGATGATCAGATGACCAGATGACCAGATGACGAGATGACGAGATGACGAGATGACCAGATGACCCGGAGACCAGATGATTAGATGACCAGATGACCAGATGACCAGATGAATGGATGACCATATGACCAGATGAATAGATGACCGGATGATAAGATGACGAGATGACGAGATGACGAGATGACCAGATGGCTAGATGACGATATGACGATATGACGACGTGACGAGATGACGAGATGACGAGATGACGAGATGACGAGATGACGGGATTACGAGATGACGAGATGACCAGATGAATAGATGACCGGATGACGAGATGACCAGATGACGAGAGGACAATATGACCAGATGATCAGATGACCAGATGTTAATATGACGAAATGACGAGATGACGAGATGACGAGATGACCAGATGACGAGATGACGAGATGACGAGATGACCAGATGACCAAATGACGAGATGAAGAGATGACCAGATGACCAGATGTTCAGAGAATCAGATGACCAGATGACCAGATGACGAGATGACCAGATGACCAGATGATCAGATGAATAGATGACTGGACGTCGAGATGACGAGATGACGAAATGACCAGATGACCCGGAGACCAGATGATTAGATGACCAGATGACCAGATGACCAGATGACCGGATGACCAGATGACCAGATGAATAGATGACCGGATGATAAGATGACGAGATGACGAGATGACGAGATGACCAGATGACTAGATGACGATATGACGATATGACGAGGTGACGAGATGACGAGATGACGAGATGACGAGATGACGAGATGACGAGATGACGAGATGTCGAAATGACGAGAAGACGAGATTACGAGATGACGAGATGACGAGATGACGAGATGACCAGATGACCGGATGAACAGATGACCAAATGACGAGATGAAGAGATGACCAGATGACTAGATGACCAGATGACTAGATGACCAGATGACCGGATGACCAGATGACCACATGACCAGATGAATAGATGATGAGATGACCCCCAGATGACCAGATGACCTGATGACCAGATGACGAGATGACATGGAGACGAGATGACGAGATGACGAGATGAAATGGAGACGAGATGACGAGATGACGAGATGACGGGATGACGGGATGACGAGATGACCAGATGGACAATGGACGAGATGACGAGATGACGAGATGACCAGATGACTAGATGGTCAGATGACTAGATGATTAGATGACCAGATGACCAGATGACGAGATGACGGGATGACGAGATGACGAGATAACGAGATTAATAGATCCCGAGATGACGAGATGATGTCATGACGAGATGACGAGATGACGAAACGATTCCGAGATGACGAGATGACGAGGTGACGAGATTACGAGATGACGAGATGACCAGATGACCAGATGACTAGATGACCGGATAACGAGATGACCAGATGACGAGAGGACAATATGACCAGATGATCAGATGACCAGATGTTAAGATGACGAAATGACGAGATGACGAGATGACGAGATGACGAGATGACCGGATGACCAGATGACCAAATGACGAGATGAAGAGATGACCAGATGACCAGATGTTCAGACAACCAGATGACCAGATGACCAGATGACCAGATGACCAGATGACCAGATGACCAGATGACCAGATGACCAGATGACCAGATGACCAGATGACCAGATGACCAGATGACCAGATGACCAGATGACAGATGACCAGATGACCGGATGACCAAATGACGAGACGATCACGACATGACGAGATGACGAGATTAAGAGATGCCCAGATGACGAGATTAATAGATGACGAGATGACGAGATTAATAGATGCCCAGATGACGAGATAACGAGATGACGAGACGATTACGAGATGACGAGATGACCAGATGACCAGATGACGAGATGACAAGATTACCATAAGACCAAATGACGAGATAACGAGATGACAAGACGATTACGAGATGACCAGATGACCAGATGTCCAGATGACGAGATGATCGGATGACCAGATGACCAGATGTTAAGATGACGAGATGACGAGATGACGAGATGACGAGATGACCAGATGATCTCATGACCAGATGACCTGATGACCAGATGATTGGATGACCAGATGAATAGATGACCGGATGACGAGATGACGAGATGACGAGATGACAAGATGACGAGATGACGAGATGACGAGATGACGAGATGACAAGATGACGAGATGACGAGATGACGAGATGACGAGATGACGAGATGACGAGATGACGAGATGACGAGATGACGAGACATTTCCGAAATGACGAGATAACGAGATGACGAATCGATTACGAGATCACCAGATGACCAGATGACGAGATAACGAGATGACGAGATGACGAGATGACAAGATGACGAGTCGACGAGATGACCAGATGACCAGATGACCAGATGACCAGATGACCAGATGACCAGATGTTCAAACATCCAGATGACCACATGACCAGATGACCGGATGACCAGATGACGAGATGACGAGATGACGAGGTGACGAGATGACGAGATGACGAGATGACGAGATGACGAGATGACGAGATGACGAGATGAACAGATGACGAGATGAACAGATGACCAGATGAATAGATGGCCGGACGTCGAGATAACGAGATGACATGAAGACGAGATGACATGAAGACGAGATGACGAGATGACGAGATGACGAGAAGACCAGATGACTAGATGACCAAATGACGAGATGAAGAGATGACCAGATGACCAGATGACCAAACGTCCAGATAACCAGATGACCAGATGACCGGATGACGAGATGACGAGATGACCAGATGAGCAGATGACCAGATGACCAGATAAACAGATGACCAGATGAATAGATGACCAGATGACGAGATGACATGAAGACGTGATGACGAGAAGACCAGATGACCAGATGACCTAATGACGAGTTGAAGAGATGACCAGACGACCAGATGACCAGACGTTCAGATAACCAGATGACCAGATGACCAGATGGTCGGATGACGAGATGACGAGATGACGAGATGACCAGATGACCAGATGACCAGATGTTCAGACAACCAGATGACCAGATGACCGGATGACCAGATGACGAGATGATGAGATGACTAGATGACGAGATGACGAGATGACGAGATCACCAGATGACCAGATGACCAGATGAACAGATGACCAGATGAATAGATGACCAGATGACCAGATGAACGGATGACCAGATGAATAGATGACCGGACGACGAGACGACGAGATGACGAGATGACGAGGGGACCAGATGACCAGATGACCAAATAACGAGATGAAGAGATGACCAGATGACCAGACGTTCACATAACCATCTGGTTATCTGAACTTCTGGTGATCTCACCAGATGACCAGATGACCAGATGACCAGATGATGAGATGACGAGATGACGAGATGACCAGATGAACAGATGACCAGATGACCAGATGACGAGATGACGAGATGACGTGATGACGAGGGGACCAGATGACCAGATGACCAAATGACGAGATGAAGAGATGACCAGATGACCAGATGACCAGATGACCAGATGACCAGATGACCGGATGACCAGATGACAGATGACCAGATGACCGGATGACCAAATGACGAGACGATCACGACATGACGAGATGCCCAGATGACGAGATTAATAGATGCCCAGATGACAAGTTGATGTAATGACGAGATGAAGAGATGACGAGATTAATAGATGCCCAGATGACGAGATGACGAGATGACGAGACGATTCCGAGATGACGAGATGACGAGATAACGAGATGACGAGACGATTACGAGATGACGAGATGACCAGATGACCAGATGTCCAGATGACGAGATGACCAGATGACCAGATGACCAGATGTTAAGATGACGAGATGGCGAGATGACAAGATGACGAGATGACAAGATGACGAGATGACGAGATGACGAGATGACGAGATGACGAGATGACGAGATAACGAGATGACGAGATGACGAGACAATTCCGAAATGACGAGATAACGAGATGACGAGGCGATAACGAGATGACCAGATGACCAGATGACGAGATAACGAGATGACGAGATGACCAGATGTTCAGACAACCAGATGACCAGATGACCAGATAACCGGATGACCAGATGACCAGATGACAAGGTGACTAGATGACGAGATGACGAGATGAACGGATGACCAGGTGAATAGATGACCGGACGACGAGATGACGAGATGACGAGGGGACGGAAGACCAGATGACCAAATGACGAGATGAAGAGATGACCAGATGACCAGACGACCAGATGACCAGATGACCAGATGACCAGATGATGAGATGACGAGATGACGAGACGATCACGACATGACGAGATGACGAGATGACCAGATGACGAGATGACGAGATGACGAGAAGACGAGATTAATAGATGCCCAGATGACGAGATTGATAGATGCCCAGATGACGAGATGATGTGATGACGAGATGACGAGATGACGAGACGATTCCGAGATGACGAGATAATGAGTTGACGAGACGATTACGAGATGACGAGATGACCAGATGACCAGATGACGAGATGACAAGATGACCAGATGACCAAATGACGAGATAACGAGATGACGATTCGATTACGAGATGACCAGATGACCAGATGACGAGATGACGAGATAACGAGATGACGAGATGACGAGATGACAAGATGACAAGATGACGAGTCGACCAGATGACCAGATGACCAGATGACCAGATAACAAGATGACCAGCTGACCAGATGACGAGATGATCAGATGACCAGACGATGAGATGACCAGACGACGAGATGACCAGATGACGAGATGACCAGATGCCCAGATGACGAGATGACGAGATTAATAGATGCTCAGATGACGAGATGATAAGATGACGATATCACGAGACGATTACGAGATGACAAGATAACCAGATGACCAGATGAACAAATGACGAGATGACCAGATGACCAGATGACCAGATGACCAGATGACCAGATGACCAGATGACCAGATGACCAGATGACCAGATGACCAGATGACCAGACGACCAGATGACCAGATGACCAGATGGCCAGATGACCAAATGACGAGACGATCACGACATGACGAGATGACGAGATGACGAGATGACTAGATGAATAGATGGCGAGAAGACATGAAGACGAGATCACGAGATCACGAGATCACGAGATGACGAGATGACCAGATGACCAAATGACGAGATGAAGAGATGACCAGACGTTCAGATAACCAGATGACCAGATGACGAGATGACCAGATGACCAGATGACCTGATGACCTGATGACCAGATGATTAGATGACCAGATGACCAGATGACCAAATGCCGAGATGACGAGATGACCATATGACGAGAGGACGATATGACCAGAAGTTAAGATGACGAAATGACGAGATGACGAGATGACGAGATGACGAGTTGACTGGATGACCAGATGACCAAATGACGAGATGAAGAGATGACCAGATGACCGGATGTTCAGACAACCAGATGACCAGATGACCAGATGAACAGATGACCAGATGAATAGATGACCAGATGACCGGATGACCAGATGACCGGATGACCAGATGAATAGATTACCGGACGACGAGATGACGAGATGACGAGATGACGAGATGACATGAAGATGAGATGACGAGATGACGAGATGACGAGATGACGTGAAGATGAGATGACGAGATGACGAGATGACGAGATGACCGGATGACCAAATGACGAGATGACGAGTTGACGAGATGACGAGTTGACGAGATGACGAGTTGACGAGATGACGAGATGACGAGAGGACGAGATGACGAGATGACGAGATGACGAGACGACGAGATGACGAGATGACGAGATGACGAGATGATCAGATGATCAGATGACCAGATGGTACGATGACGAAATGACGAGATGACGAGATGACGAGATGACGAGATGACGAGACAACGAGACAACGAGATGACGAGATGACGAGATGACGAGATGACGAGATGACGAGATGACGAGATGACGAGATGACGAGATGACGAGATGACGAGATGACGAGATGACGAGATGACGAGATGACGAGATGACGAGATGACCAGATGACCAGATGACCAGATGAACAGATGACCAGATGAACAGATGACCAAATGACCAGACGTTCAGATAACCAGATCACCAGATGACCAGATGACTAGATGACCAGAAGATGAGATGACGAGATGACCGGATGACCAGATGACCAGATGACCAGATGACCAGATGACGAGATGACCAGATGACCACATAACGAGATGACGAGATGATCACGACATGACGAGATGACGAGATGACCAGATGACGAGATGACGAGATTAATAGATGCCCAGATGACGAGATTAATAGATGCCCAGATGACGAGATTAATAGATGCCCAGATGACGAGATTAATAGATGCCCAGATGACAAGATGATGTGATGACGAGATGACGGAATGACGAGATTAATAGATGCCCAGATGACGAGATGATGTGATGACGCGATGACGAGATGACGAGATGACGAGACGATTCCGAGATGACGAGATAACGAGATGACGAGACGATTACGAGATGACGAGATGACCAGATGACCAGATGACCAGATGACGAGATGACAAGATGATCAGATGACGAGATGACAAGATGACAAGATGACCAGATGACCAAATGACGAGATGACAAGATGACCAGATGACCAAATGACGAGATGATCAGATGACAAGACGACGAGATGACTAGATGACGAGATTAACAGATGCCCAGATGACGAGATTAACAGATGCCCAGATGACGAGATGACGAGACGATTACGAGATGTCGAGATAACGACATGACAAGACGATTACGAGATGACAAGATGACCAGATGACCAAATGACGAGATGACGAGATGACGAGACAATTCGGATATGACGAGATAACGAGATAACGAGACGATTACGAGATGACGAGATGACGAGATGACTAGATGAATAGATGGCGAGATGACATGAAAACGAGATCACGAGATGACGAGATGACGAGATGACGATATGGCTGGATGGCCAGATGACCAAATGACGAGATGAAGAGATGACCAGACGTTCAGATAACCAGATGACCAGATGACGAGATGACGAGATGACCAGATGACCTGATGACCTGATGACCAGACGATTAGATGACCAGATGAATAGATGACCAAATGACAAGATGACGAGATGACGATATGACCAGATGATCAGATGACCAGATGATGAGATGACGAGATGACGAGACGATCACGACATGACGAGATGACGAGATGACCAGATGACGAGATGACGAGATGACGAGAAGACGAGATTAATAGATGCCCAGATGACGAGATTGATAGATGCCCAGATGACAAGATGATGTGATGACGAGATGACGAGATTTATAGATGCCCAGATGACGAGATGACGAGATGACGAGACGATTCCGAGATGACGAGATAATGAGTTGACGAGACGATTACGAGATGACGAGATGACCAGATGACCAGATGACGAGATGACAAGATGACCAGATGACCAAATGACGAGATAACGAGATGACGATTCGATTACGAGATGACCAGATGACCAGATGACGAGATGACGAGATAACGAGATGACGAGATGACGAGATGACAAGATGACAAGATGACGAGTCGACCAGATGACCAGATGACCAGATGACCAGATAACAAGATGACCAGCTGACCAGATGACGAGATGATCAGATGACCAGACGATGAGATGACCAGACGACGAGATGACCAGATGACCAGATGCCCAGATGACGAGATGACGAGATTAATAGATGCTCAGATGACGAGATGATAAGATGACGATATCACGAGACGATTACGAGATGACAAGATAACCAGATGACCAGATGAACAAATGACGAGATGACCAGATGACCAGATGACCAGATGACCAGATGACCAGATGACCAGATGACCAGATGACCAGATGACCAGATGACCAGATGACCAGACGACCAGATGACCAGATGACCAGATGGCCAGATGACCAAATGACGAGACGATCACGACATGACGAGATGACGAGATGACGAGATGACTAGATGAATAGATGGCGAGAAGACATGGAGACGAGATCACGAGATCACGAGATCACGAGATGACGAGATGACCAGATGACCAAATGACGAGATGAAGAGATGACCAGACGTTCAGATAACCAGATGACCAGATGACGAGATGACCAGATGACCAGATGACCTGATGACCTGATGACCAGATGATTAGATGACCAGATGACCAGATGACCAAATGCCGAGATGACGAGATGACCATATGACGAGAGGACGATATGACCAGAAGTTAAGATGACGAAATGACGAGATGACGAGATGACGAGATGACGAGTTGACTGGATGACCAGATGACCAAATGACGAGATGAAGAGATGACCAGATGACCGGATGTTCAGACAACCAGATGACCAGATGACCAGATGAACAGATGACCAGATGAATAGATGACCAGATGACCGGATGACCAGATGAATAGATTACCGGACGACGAGATGACGAGATGACGAGATGACGAGATGACATGAAGATGAGATGACGAGATGACGAGATGACGAGATGACCAGATGACTAGATGACGATATGACGATATGACGAGGTGACGAGATGACGAGATGACGAGATGAAGAGATGACGAAATGACCAGATGACCAAATGACGAGATGAAGAGATGACGAGATGACGAGATGACGAGATGACGAGATGACCAAATGACGAGATGAAGAGATAACCAGATGACCAGATGTTCAGACAACCAGATGACCAGATGACCAGATGACGAGATGACAAGATGACCAGATGACAAGATGACGAGATGACCAGATGACGAGATGACCAGATGACGAGATGACCAGATGTCCAGATGACCAGATGACCAGATGAATAGATGACCGGACGTCGAGATGACGAGATGACATGGAGACGAGATGACAAGATGACGAGATGACGAGATGACAGGATGACGAGATGACGAGATGACGGGATGACGAGATGACCAGATGACCAGATGAACAATGGACGAGATGACGAGATGACGGGATGACCAGATGACCAGATGACCAGATGACCAGATGAATAGATGACCGGATGACCAAATGACGAGATGAAGAAATGAACAGATGTTTAGATAACCAGATGACCAAATGACCAGATGTTTAGATAACCAGATGACCAAATGACCAGATGAATAGATGAAGATATGACGAGATGACGAGCTGACCAGATGACCAGAAGACCAGATGACCAGATGACCGAATTACCAGATGAAGAGATAACGAGATGACGAGATGACCAGATTACCAGATAACAGATGACGAGATGACCAGATGACCAGATTACCAGATTACCAGATGAATTGATGACGAGATGACTAGATGACAAGATGACAAGATGACGAGATGACGAGATGACCCGAGGACAATGACGAGATGACGAGATGACCAAATGACGAGATGACAAGATGACGAGATTGCTGTAGTCTTTTGCTGAAATTGTGAGGATGTTAGACAGGCAGCAAATGAAAATAGTATGACACAATGAATAAATGAATAATACATTTATTTTGTACTGCGTAAACTCGACTAGACTTTGCTCGTACGACGCTCGAAGGCAACTAACACGGTCGAACGACGCATCGATCGTGATCTCCTCGTAGCTCTTTTGCGCATGCGCGCGCTTCTACATCTCTTCGAGAACGTCGACGAGCAACGCACCACGCAGGGCGAACGCACATTAAGCTTTTTCAACAGACGAGATGACGAGATGACCAGATGACCAGATGACCGGATGACGAGATGACGAGATGACGAGATGACCAGATGACCAAACGACGAGATGACCAGATGACGAGATGACGAGATGACGAGATGACGAGATGACGAGGTGACGAGATGACGAGATGACGAGATAACGAGATGACAAGATGACGAGATAAGGAGATGAAGAAATGACGAGATGACCAGATGAATAGATGACCGGACGACCAGATGACGAGATGACGTGATGACGAGATGACATGAAGAGGAGATGACGAGATGAAGATATTACGAGATGACCAGATAAATAGATGACCGGACGACCACATGACGAGATGACGAGATGACGTGATGAAGAGATGACATGAAGACGAGATGACGAGATGATGAGATGACCAGACGACCGGATAATCAGATGACCAAATGACGAGATGAAGAGATGACCAGATGACCAGATGACCAAATGACCAGATGACCAGATGACGAGATGACGAGATGACCAGATGACCAGATGACCTCATGACCAGATGACGAGATGACGAGATGACATGAAGACGAGTTGACGAGATGACGAGATGACGAGATGACGGGATGACGAGATGACCAGATGAACAATGGACAAGATGACGATATGACGAGATGACCAGATGACCAGATGACCAGAAGACCAAATGACGAGATGACGTGATGACGAGATGACGGGATGACGAGATGACGAGATGACGAGATGACGAGATGACGAGATGACATGAAGACGAGATGACGAGATGATGAGATGACGAGATGACCAGATGACCAGATGAATAGATGACCGGATGACGAGATGACCAGATGACGAGAGGACAATATGACCAGATGTTAAGATGACGAAATGACGAGATGACGAGATGACCGGTTGACCGGATGACCAAATGACGAGATGAAGAGATGACCAGATGACCAGATGTTCAGACAACCAGATGACCAGATAAACAGATGACGAGATGACTGGATGAACAGATGACCAAATGAAGAGATGAGCAAATGACCAGATGACCAGATGACCAGATGATCAGATGATCAGATGTTCAGACAACCAGATGACCAGATCACCAGATGACCGGATGACCAGATGACCAGATGACCAGATCACCAGATGACCAGACAACCAGATGACCAGATCACCAGATGACCAGATGACCAGATGACCAGATGACCAGATCACCAGATGACCAGATGACCGGATGCCCAGATGAACAGATGAATAGATGACCGGATGACGAGATGACGAGATGAAGAGATGACGAAATGACCAGATGACCAAATGACGAGATGAAGAGATGACCAGATGACCAGATGACCAGATGATCAGATGACCAGATGACCAGATGACCGGATGACCAGATGACCAGATGTCCAGATGACGAGATGACCGGATGATCAGATGACCAGATGACCAGATGACTAGATGAATAGATGACCGGATGACGAGATGACTTGATGACCAGATGACGGGATGACCAGATGACTAGATGACGATATGACGATATGACGAGGTGACGAGATGACGAGATGACGAGATGAAGAGATGACGAAATGACCAGATGACCAAATGACGAGATGAAGAGATGACCCGATGACCAGATGACCAGATGACCAGATGAAGAGATGACCAGATGACCAGATGCCCAGATGACCTGATGACCAGATGACAAGATGACGAGATGACGGGATGACCAGATGACTAGATGACGATATGACGATATGACGATATGACGAGGCGACGAGATGACGAGATGACGAGATGACGAGATGACGAGATGACGAGATGACGAAATGACGAGAAGGCGGGATGACGAGATGACGAGATGACCAGATGACCGGATGAACAGATGACCAAATGACGAGATGGAGAGATGACCAGATGACCAGATGACCAGATGACCAGATGACCGGATGAACAGATGACCAAATGACGAGATGAAGAGATGACCAGATGACTAGATGACCAGATGTTAAGATGACGAAATGACGAGATGACGAGATGACGAGATGACGAGATGACGAGATGACGAGGTGACGAGATTACGAGATGACGAGATGACCGGATGACCAGATGAATAGATGACCGGATGACGAGATGACCAGATGAATAGATGACCGGATGACGAGATGACCAGATGACGAGAGGACAATATGACCAGATGATCAGATGACCAGATGTTAAGATGAAGATATGACGAGATGACGAGATGACGAGATGACGAAATGACGAAACGATTCCGAGATGACGAGATGACGAGATAACGAGATGACGCGACGATTACGAGATGACGAGATGACCAGATGACCAGATGACGAGATGACGAGATGACCAGATGAACAGATGATCAGATGACCAGATGTTGAGATGACGAAATGACGAGATGACGAGATGACGAGATGACCAGATGACCAGATGACCAGATGACGACATGACGAGATGAAGAGATGACCAGATGACCAGATGACGAGATGACCAGATGACCAGATGACCAGATGAATAGATGACCGGATGTCGAGATGACGAGATGACATGAAGACGAGATGACGAGATGACAAGATGACAAGATGACGAGATGACGAAAAGACTAGATGACCGGATGACCAAATGACGAGATGAAGAGATGACCAGATGACCAGATGACCCGCCGTTCAGATAACCAGATGACGAGATGACGAGATGACGAGATGACGAGATGACCAGATGACCAGATGACCTGATGACGAGATGACGAGATGACGAGATGACGAGATGACGAGATGACGAGATGACGAGATGATGAGATGCCTGGATGACCAAATGGAGAGATGACCAGATGACCAGATGACCGGATGACCAGATGACGAGATGACGAGATGACGAGATGACCAGATGACCCGATGACCAGATGATTAGATGACCAGATGACCAGATGACCAGATGACCAGATGACCGGATGACCAGATGACCAGATGACCAGATGACCGGATGACCAGATGACCAGATGAATAGATGACCGGATGATGAGATGACGAGATGACCAGATGACCAGATGACGATATGACGATATGACGAGGTGACGAGATGACGAGAGGACCAGATGACCAGATGACGATATGACGAGTTGACGAGATGACGAGAGGACCAGATGACCAGATGACCAGTTGACCGGATGACCAGATGACCAGATGACCAGATGACGAGATGACGAGATGACCAGATGACCAGATGTCCTGATGACGTGATGACATGAAGACGAGATGACGACATGACGAGATAACGAGATGACGGGATGAAGAGATGACCAGATAAACAATGGACGAGATGACGAGATGACCAGATGACTAGATGACCAGATGACGGGATGACGAGATGACGAGATGACGAGATGACGAGATTTCGAGATGACCAGATGACCAGATAACCAGATGATCGGATGACCAGATGTTAAGATGACGCAATGACGAGATGACGAGATGACGAGATGACGAGATGTCGAGGTGACGAGATTACGAGATGACGAGATGACCAGATGACCAGATGAATAGATGACCGGATGACGAGATGACCAGATGACGAGAGGACAATATGTCCAGATGATCAGATGACCAGATGTTAAGATGACGAAATGACGAGATGACGAGATGACGAGATGACGAGATGATCGGATGACCAGATAACCAGATGACGAGTTGACGAGATGACCCGATGACCCGATGACCAGATGATTAGATGACCAGATGATCAGATGACCAGATGACCAGATGACCAGATGATTAGATGACCAGATGACCAGATGACCAGATGACCAGATGACCGGATGACCAGATGACCAGATGACCAGATGACCGGATGACCAGATGACCAGATGAATAGATGACCGGATGATGAGATGACGAGATGACCAGATGACCAGATGACGATATGACGATATGACGAGGTGACGAGATGACGAGAGGACCAGATGACCAGATGACGATATGACGAGTTGACGAGATGACGAGAGGACCAGATGACCAGATGACCAGTTGACCGGATGACCAGATGACCAGATGACGAGAGGACAATATGTCCAGATGATCAGATGACCAGATGTTAAGATGACGAAATGACGAGATGACGAGATGACACGATGACGAGATGATCGGATGACCAGATAACCAGATGACGAGTTGACGAGATTACCCGATGACCCGATGACCAGATGATTAGATGACCAGATGATCAGATGACCAGATGACCAGATGATCGGATAACCGGATGCCCAGATGACCAGATGAATAGATGACCGGATGATGAGATGACGAGATGACCAGATGACCAGATGACCAGATGACCAGATGACCAGATGAATAGATGACCGGATGACGAGATGACCAGATGACGAGAGGACAATATGACCAGATGATCAGATGACCAGATGTTAAGATGACGAAATGACGAGATGACGAGATGACGAGATGACGAGGTGACGAGATGACGAGATGACCGGATGACCAGATGACCAAATGACGAGATGAAGAGATGACCAGATGACCAGATGTTCAGACAACCAGATGACCAGATAACAATATGACGAGATGACTGGATGACCAGATGACCAAATGAAGAGATGAGCAAATGACCAGATGACCAGATGACCAGATGATCAGATTACCAGATGTTCAGACAACCAGATGACCAGATCACCAGACCGGATGACCAGATGACCAGATGACGAGATGACGAGATGACCAGATGACCCGATGACCAGATGATTAGATGACCAGATGACCAGATGACCAGATGACCGGATGACCAGATAACCGGATGCCCAGATGACCAGATGAATAGATGACCGGATGATGAGATGACCAGATGACCAGATGACGAGATGACCAGATGACCAGATGACGAGATGACGAGATGACGAGATGACGAGATGACGAGATGAAGAGATGACGAAATGACCAGATGACCAAATGACGAGATGAAGAGATGACCAGATGAAGAGATGACGAGATGACCAGATGACCAGATGACGAGATGACCAGATGACCAGATGACGAGATGACGAGATGACGGGATGACGAGATGACCAGATGAACAATGGACGAGATGACGAGATGACCAGATGACGAGATGACGGCATGACGAGATGACGAGATGACGAGATGATGTCATGACGAGATGACGAGATGACGAGACGATTCCGAGATGACGAGATAACGAGATGACGCGACGATTACGAGATGACGAGATGAAGAGATGACGACATGACGAGATGAAGAGATGACCAGATGACCAGATGACGAGATGACCAGATGACCAGATGACCAGATGAATAGATGACCGGATGTCGAGATGACGAGATGACATGAAGACGAGATGACGAGATGACAAGATGACAAGATGACGAGATGACGAAAAGACTAGATGACCGGATGACGAAATGACGAGATGAAGAGATGACCAGATGACCAGATGACCCGCCGTTCAGATAACCAGATGACGAGATGACGAGATGACGAGATGACGAGATGACCAGATGACCAGATGACCGGATGACGAGATGACGAGATGACGAGATGACGCGATGACGAGATGACGAGATGACGAGATGACGAGATGACGAGATGACGAGATGACGAGATGATGAGATGCCTGGATGACCAAATGGAGAGATGACCAGATGACCAGATGACCGGATGACCAAATGACGAGATGACGAGATGACGAGATGACCAGATGACCCGATGACCAGATGATTAGATGACCAGATGACCAGATGACCAGATGACCAGATGACCGGATGACCAGATGACCAGATGAATAGATGACCGGATGATGAGATGACGAGATGACCAGATGACCAGATGACGATATGACGATATGACGAGGTGACGAGATGACGAGAGGACCAGATGACCAGATGACGATATGACGAGTTGACGAGATGACGAGAGGACCAGATGACCAGATGACCAGTTGACCGGATGACCAGATGACCAGATGACCAGATGACGAGATGACGAGATGACCAGATGACCAGATGTCCTGATGACGTGATGACATGAAGACGAGATGACGACATGACGAGATAACGAGATGACGGGATGACGAGATGACCAGATGAACAATGGACGAGATGACGAGATGACCAGATGACTAGATGACCAGATGACGGGATGACGAGATGACGAGATGACGAGATGACGAGATGTCGAGGTGACGAGATTACGAGATGACGAGATGACCAGATGACCAGATGAATAGATGACCGGATGACGAGATGACCAGATGACGAGAGGACAATATGTCCAGATGATCAGATGACCAGATGTTAAGATGACGAAATGACGAGATGACGAGATGACGAGATGACGAGATGACGAGATGATCGGATGACCAGATAACCAGATGACGAGTTGACGAGATGACCAGATGACCCGATGACCAGATGATTAGATGACCAGATGATCAGATGACCAGATGACCAGATGATCGGATAACCGGATGCCCAGATGACCAGATGAATAGATGACCGGATGATGAGATGACGAGATGACCAGATGACCAGATGACCAGATGACCAGATAACCAGATGAATAGATGACCGGATGACGAGATGACCAGATGACGAGAGGACAATATGACCAGATGATCAGATGACGAGACGACGAGATGACGAGATGACGAGGTGACGAGATGACGAGATGACCGGATGACCAGATGACCAAATGACGAGATGATGAGATGACCAGATGACCAGATGTTCAGACAACCAGATGACCGGATAACAATATGACGAGATGACTGGATGACCAGATGACCAAATGAAGAGATGAGCAAATGACCAGATGACCAGATGACCAGATGATCAGATTACCAGATGTTCAGACAACCAGATGACCAGATCACCAGACCGGATGACCAGATGACCAGATGACGAGATGACGAGATGACCAGATGACCCGATGACCAGATGATTAGATGACCAGATGACCAGATGACCAGATGACCGGATGACCAGATAACCGGATGCCCAGATGACCAGATGAATAGATGACCGGATGATGAGATGACCAGATGACCAGATGACGAGATGACCAGATGACCAGATGACCAGATGACGAGATGACGAGATGACGAGATGACGAGATGAAGAGATGACGAAATGACCAGATGACCAAATGACGAGATGAAGAGATGACCAGATGAAGAGATGACGAGATGACCAGACGACCAGATGACGAGATGACGAGATGACGGGATGACGCGATGACCAGATGAACAATGGACGAGATGACGAGATGACCAGATGACGAGATGACGGCATGACGAGATGACGAGATGACGCGATGATGTCATGACGAGATGACGAGATGACCAGATGACGAGATGACGAGATGACGGGATGACGAGATGACCAGATGAACAATGGACGAGATGACGAGATGACCAGATGACGAGATGACGGCATGACGAGATGACGAGATGACGAGATGATGTCATGACGAGATGACGAGATGACGAGACGATTCCGAGATGACGAGATAACGAGATGACGCGACGATTACGAGATGACGAGATGAAGAGATGACGACATGACGAGATGAAGAGATGACCAGATGACCAGATGACGAGATGACCAGATGACCAGATGACCAGATGAATAGATGACCGGATGTCGAGATGACGAGATGACATGAAGACGAGATGACGAGATGACAAGATGACAAGATGACGAGATGACGAAAAGACTAGATGACCGGATGACCAAATGACGAGATGAAGAGATGACCAGATGACCAGATGACCCGCCGTTCAGATAACCAGATGACGAGATGACGAGATGACGAGATGACGAGATGACCAGATGACCAGATGACCGGATGACGAGATGACGAGATGACGACATGACGCGATGACGAGATGACGAGATGACGAGATGACGAGATGACGAGATGACGAGATGATGAGATGCCTGGATGACCAAATGGAGAGATGACCAGATGACCAGATGACCGGATGACCAGATGACGAGATGACGAGATGACGAGATGACCAGATGACCCGATGACCAGATGATTAGATGACCAGATGACCAGATGACCAGATGACCAGATGACCGGATGACCAGATGACCAGATGAATAGATGACCGGATGATGAGATGACGAGATGACCAGATGACCAGATGACGATATGACGATATGACGAGGTGACGAGGTGACGAGATGACGAGAGGACCAGATGACCAGATGACGATATGACGAGTTGACGAGATGACGAGAGGACCAGATGACCAGATGACCAGTTGACCGGATGACCAGATGACCAGATGACCAGATGACGAGATGACGAGATGACCAGATGACCAGATGTCCTGATGACGTGATGACATGAAGACGAGATGACGACATGACGAGATAACGAGATGACGGGATGACGAGATGACCAGATGAACAATGGACGAGATGACGAGATGACCCGATGACTAGATGACCAGATGACGGGATGACGAGATGACGAGATGACGAGATGACGAGATTTCGAGATGACCAGATGACCAGATAACCAGATGACCGGATGACCAGATGTTAAGATGACGCAATGACGAGATGACGAGATGACGAGATGACGAGATGTCGAGGTGACGAGATTACGAGATGACGAGATGACCAGATGACCAGATGAATAGATGACCGGATGACGAGATGACCAGATGACGAGAGGACAATATGTCCAGATGATCAGATGACCAGATGTTAAGATGACGAAATGACGAGATGACGAGATGACGAGATGACGAGATGACGAGATGATCGGATGACCAGATAACCAGATGACGAGTTGACGAGATGACCAGATGACCCGATGACCAGATGATTAGATGACCAGATGATCAGATGACCAGATGACCAGATGATCGGATAACCGGATGCCCAGATGACCAGATGAATAGATGACCGGATGATGAGATGACGAGATGACCAGATGACGAGATGACCAGATGACCAGATGACCAGATGACCAGATAACCAGATGAATAGATGACCGGATGACGAGATGACCAGATGACGAGAGGACAATATGACCAGATGATCAGATGACGAGACGACGAGATGACGAGATGACGAGGTGACGAGATGACGAGATGACCGGATGACCAGATGACCAAATGACGAGATGAAGAGATGACCAGATGACCAGATGTTCAGACAACCAGATGACCGGATAACAATATGACGAGATGACTGGATGACCAGATGACCAAATGAAGAGATGAGCAAATGACCAGATGACCAGATGACCAGATGATCAGATTACCAGATGTTCAGACAACCAGATCACCAGATCACCAGACCGGATGACCAGATGACCAGATGACCAGATGACGAGATGACCAGATGACCCGATGACCAGATGATTAGATGACCAGATGACCAGATGACCAGATGACCGGATGACCAGATAACCGAATGACCAGATGACCAGATGAATAGATGACCGGATGATGAGTTGACCAGATGACCAGATGACGAGATGACCAGATGACCAGATGACCAGATGACGAGATGACGAGATGACGAGATGACGAGATGAAGAGATGACGAAATGACCAGATGACCAAATGACGAGATGAAGAGATGACCAGATGAAGAGATGACGAGATGACCAGACGACCAGATGACGAGATGACGAGATGACGGGATGACGCGATGACCAGATGAACAATGGACGAGATGACGAGATGACCAGATGACGAGATGACGGCATGACGAGATGACGAGATGACGAGATGATGTCATGACGAGATGACGAGATGACGAGACGATTCCGAGATGACGAGATAACGAGATGACGCGACGATTACGAGATGACGAGATGAAGAGATGTCGAGATGACGAGATGACCAGATGACCAGATGACGAGATGACGAGATGACGAGATGTCGAGATGACGAGATGACCAGATGACCAGATGACCAGATGATCAGATGTTAAGATGACGAAATGACGAGATGACGAGATGACGAGATGACGACATGACGAGATTACGAGATGACGAGATGACCGGATGACCAGATGAATAGATGACCGGATGACGAGATGACCATCTGGTGGTCCGGATGACGAGATGACGAGATGTCGAGATGACGAGATAACCAGATGACCAGATGACCAGATGACCAGATGTTAAGATGACGAAATGACGAGATGACGAGATGACGAGATGACGAGGTGACGAGATTACGAGATGACGAGATGACCAGATGACCAGATGACCAGATGACCAGTTGACCAGATAAATAGATGACAGGATGACGAGATGGCCAGATGACGAGAGGACAATATGACCAGATGTTGAGATGACGAAATGACGAGATGACGAGATGACGAGATGACGAGATGACGAGATGACGAGATGACGCGATGACGAGATGACGAGATGACGAGATGACGAGATGACGAGATGACCAGATGACAAGATGACCAGATGACCAGATGTTCAGACAATCAGATGAGCAGATGACCAGATGACGAGATGACGAGATGACCAGATGACCAGATGACGAGATAACCAGATGACCAGATGACCAGATGACCAGATGACCAGATGACCAGATTACCAGATGACCAGATGACCAGATGAATAGATGACCCCACGTCGAGATGAAGAGATGACATGAAGACGAGATGACGAGATGACAAGATGAGGAGATAACGAAAAGACCAGATGACCAGATGACCAAATGACGAGATGAAGAGATGACCAGATGACCAGATGACCTGACGTTTAGATAAGCAGATGACCTCATGACCAGATGACGAGATGACGAGATGGCGAGATGACGAGATGACGAGATGACGAGATGACCAGATGACCAGATGACCTGATGACCAGATTATTAGAGGAGCAGATGACCAGATGACCGGATGACGAGATGACGAGATGACGAGATGACGAGATGACGAGATGACGAGATGACTGGATGACCAGATAACCAAATGAAGAGATGACCAGATGACCAGATGAGCAGATGACCAGATGAGCAGATGACCAGATGTTCAGACAACCAGATGTTCAGACAACCAGATGTTCAGACAACCAGATGACCAGATGACCACATGACCAGATGATTAGATGAACAGATGACCAGATGACCAGATGACCGGTTGACCAGATGACCAGATGAATAGATGACCGCATGATGAGATGACGAGATGACCAGATGACGAGATGACAAGATGACTAGATGACGATATGACGATATGACGAGGTGACGAGTTGTCGAGATGACGAGATGACGAGATGACGAGATGACCAAATGACGAGATGAAGGGATAACCAGATGACCAGATGTTCAGACAACCAGATGACCACATGACCAGATGACCAGATGACGAGATGACAAGATGACCAGATGACAAGATGACGAGATGACCAGATGACGAGATGACCAGATGTCCAGATGAATAGATGACCGGACGTCTAGATGACGAGATGACATGAAGACGAGATGACGAGATGACGAGATGACGAGATGACAGGATGACGAGATGACGAGATGACGGGATGACGAGATGACCAGATGACCAGATGAACAATGGACGAGATGACGAGATGACGAGATGACCAGATGACCAGATGACCAGATGAATAGATGACCGGATGACCAAATGACGAGATGAAGAGATGACCAGATGTTCAGATAACCAGATGACCAGATGACCAGATGATCAGATGACCAGATGACCAGATGACCAGATGACCAGATGACCAGATGACCAGATGACCAGATGACCGGATGAAGATATGACGAGATGACGAGATGACCAGATGACCAGAAGACCAGATGACCAGATGACCAGATGTTCAGACAACCAGATGACCAGATCACCAGATGACCGGATGACCAGATGACCAGATGACGAGATGCCGAGATGACCAGATGACCCGATGACCAGATGATTAGATGACCAGATGACAAGATGACCAGATGACAAGATGACCAGATGACCAGATGACCAGATGACCGGATGCCCAAATGACGAGATGAAGAGACCACCAGATGACCAGCTGACCAGATGACAAGATGACCGGATGACCAGATGACCAGATGAGTAGATGACCAGATGAATAGATGACCGGATGACGAGATGACGAGATGACCAGATGACGGGATGACCAGATGACGGGATGACCAGATGACGGGATGACCAGATGACGGGATGACCAGATGACTAGATGACGATATGACGATATGACGAGGTAACGAGATGACGAGATGACGAGATGACGAGATGACCAAATGACGAGATGAAGAGATAACCAGATGAACAGATGTTTAGACAAACAGATGACCAGATGACCAGATGACGAGATGACAAGATGACCAGATGACAAGATGACGAGATGACCAGATGACGAGATGACCAGATGACGAGATGACCAGATGTCCAGATGACCAGATGACCAGATGAATAGATGACCGGACGTCGAGATGACGAGATGACGAGATGACGAGATGACGAGATGACAGGATGACGAGATGACGAGATGACGGAATGACGAGATGACCAGATGACCAGATGAACAATGGACGAGATGACGAGATGACGGGATGACCAGATGACCAGATGACCAGATGAATGGATGACCGGATGACCAAATGACGAGATGAAGAGATGACCAGATGTTCAGATAATTAGATGACCAGATGACCAGATGATTAGATGACCAGATGACCAGATGACCAGCTGACCAGATGACCAGATGACCAGATGAAGATATGACGAGATGACGAGATGACCAGATGACCAGAAGACCAGATGACCAGATGACCAGATGTTCAGACAACCAGATGACCAGATCACCAGATGACCGGATGACCAGATGACCAGATGACGAGATGCCGAGATGACCAGATGACCCGATGACCAGATGATTAGATGACCAGATGACCAGATGACCAGATGAGCGGATGCCCAGATGACCAGATGAATAGATGACCGGATGATGAGATGACGAGATGACCAGATGACGAGATGACCTGATGACCAGATGACGGGATGACGAGATGACGAGATGACGAGATGACGAGATGACGAGATGAAGAGATGACGAAATGACCAGATGACCAAATGACGAGATGAAGAGATGACCAGATGACCAGATGACCGGATGACCAGATGACCAGATGACCGGATGACCAGATGACCAGATGAATAGATGACCGGATGACGAGATGACGAGATGACCAGATGACTAGATGACGATATGACGATATGACGAGGTGACGAGATGACGAGATGACGAGATGAAGAGATGACGAAATGACCAGATGACCAAATGACGAGATGAAGAGATGACGAGATGACGAGATGACGAGATGACGAGATGACCAAATGACGAGATGAAGAGATAACCAGATGACCAGATGTTCAGACAACCAGATGATCAGATGACCAGATGACCAGATGACGAGATGACAAGATGACCAGATGACAAGATGACGAGATGACCAGATGACGAGATGACCAGATGACGAGATGACCAGATGTCCAGATGACCAGATGACCAGATGACCAGATGACCAGATGAATAGATGACCGGACGTCGAGATGACGAGATGACATGGAGACGAGATGACGAGATGACGAGATGACGAGATGACAGGATGACGAGATGACGAGATGACGGGATGACGAGATGACCAGATGACCAGATGAACAATGGACGAGATGACGAGATGACGGGGTGACCAGATGACCAGATGACCAGATGACCAGATGACCAGATGAATAGATGACCGGATGACCAAATGACGAGATGAAGAAATGATTAGATGTTGAGATAACCAGATGACCAAATGACCAGATGTTTAGATAACCGGATGACCAAATGACCAGATGAATAGATGAAGATATGACGAGATGACGAGCTGACCAGATGACCAGATGACCAGATGACCTGATGACCAGATGATTAGATAACCAGATGACCAGATGACCAGATGTTCAGACAACCAGATGACGAGATGACGAGATGACGAGATGACGAGATGACGAGATGACGAGATGACGAGATGACGAGATGACGAGATGACGAGATATCGAGATGAAGAGATGACCAGATGACCAGATGAATAGATGACCGGATGACGAAATGACCAGATGACGAGATGACGAGATGACGAGATGACCAGATGATCTGATGACCAGATGATTAGATGATCAGATGAATAGATGACCTGATGACGAGATGACGAGATGACGAGATGACGAGATGACGAGATGACGAGATGACGAGATGACAAGATGACGAGATGACGAGATCACGAGATCACGAGATCACGAGATAACGAGATGACGAGATGACGAGATGACCAAATGACCGGATGACCAGATGACCAAATGACGAGATGGAGAGATGAAGAGATGACGAGATGACGAGATGACGAGATGACGAGATGACGAGATGACGAGATGACGAGATGACGAGATGACGACATGACAAGATGACGAGATGACGAGATGACGAGATGACAAGATGACGAGATGACGAGACGATGAGGAGATGACCAGATTACCAGATTACCAGATGACCGGATGACCAGATGAACAGATGATCGGATGACCAAATGACGAGATGAAGAGATGACCAGATGTTTAGATAACCGGATGACCAAATGACCAGATGACCGGATGACTAGATGACCAGATGACCAGATGAATAGATGAAGATATGACGAGATGACGAGCTGACCAGATGACCAGAAGACCAGATGACCAGATGACCGAATTACCAGATGAATAGATAACGAGATGACGAGATGACCAGATTACCAGATTACCAGATAACAGATGACGAGATGACCAGATGACCAGATTACCAGATTACCAGATGAATAGATGACGAGATGACTAGATGACAAGATGACAAGATGACGAGATGACCCGAGGACAATGACGAGATGACGAAATGACCAGATGACGAGATGACAAGATGACGAGATTGCTGTAGTCTTTTGCTGAAATTGTGAGGATGTTAGACAGTCAGCAAATGAAAATAGTATGACACAATGAATAAATGAATAATACAGTTATTTTGTACTGCGTAAACTCGACAAGACTTTGCTCGTACGACGCTCGAAGGCAACTAACACGGTCGAACGACGCATCGATCGTGATCTCCTCGTAGCTCTTTTGCGCATGCGCGCGCTTCTACATCTCTTCGAGAACGTCGACGAGCAACGCACCACGCAGGGCGAACGCACATTGAGCTTTTTCAACAGACGAGATGACGAGATGACCAGATGACCAAATGACCAGATGACAAGATGACGAGGTGACGAGATGACCAGATGACCAAACGACGAGATGAAGAGATGCCGAGATGACGAGGTGACGAGATGACGAGATGACGAGATAACGAGATGACGAGATGACGAGATAGGGAGATGAAGAAATGACGAGATGACCAGATGAATAGATGACCGGACGACCAGATGACGAGATGAGATGAAGACGAGATGACGAGATGATGAGATGACCAGATGACCAGATGACCAGATGACCAGATGACCAGATGACCAAATGACCAGATGACCAGATGACGAGATAACGAGATGACCAGATGACCAGATGACCTCATGACCAGATGACGAGATGACGAGATGACATGAATACGAGATGACGAGATGACGAGATGACGAGATGACGGGATGACGAGATGATCAGATGAACAACGGACAAGATGACGAGATGACGAGATGACCAGATGACCAGATGACCAGAAGACCAAATGACGAGATGACGTGATGACGAGATGACGGGATGACGAGATGACGAGATGACGAGATGACGAGATGACATGAAGACGAGATGACGAGATGACGAGATGACGAGATGACCAGATGAACAATGGACAAGATTACGAGATGACGAGATGACCAGATGACGAGATGACGAGATGACGAGATGACGAGATGACGAGATGACGAGATGACGATATGACCAGATGACCAGATGACCGGATTACCAGATGACCAAATGACGAGATGAAGAGATGACCAGATGACCAAATTTCCAGACGTTCACATAACCAGATGACCAGATGTCCAGATGACCGAATGACCAGATGACCAGATAACCAGATGAACAGATGTCCAGATGACCAGATGACCAGATGACCAGATGACCAGATGACCAGATGACCTGATGACCAGATGATTAGATAACCAGATGACCAGATGTTCAGACAACCGAATGACGAGATGACGAGATGACGAGATGACGAGATGACGAGATATCGAGATGACGAGATGACCAGATGACCAGATGAATAGATGTCCGGATGACGAAATGACCAGATGACGAGATGACGAGATGACGAGATGACAAGATGACGAGATGACGAGATGACGAGATGACGAGATGACCAGATGATCTAATGACCAGCTGATTAGATGATCAGATGAATAGCTGACCTGATGACGAGATGACGAGATGACGAGATGACGAGATGACGAGATGACGAGATGACAAGATGACGAGATGACGAGATCACGAGATCACGAGATGACGAGATGACGAGATCACGAGATGACGAGATGACCAGATGACCGGATGACCAGATGACTAAATGACGAGATGAAGAGATGAAGAGATGACGAGATGACGCGATGACCAGATGACCAAATGACGAGATGAAGAGATGACGAGATGACGAGATGACGAGATGACGAGATGACGAGATGACGACATGACGAGATGACGAGATGACGAGATGACGAGATGACGAGATGACGAGATGACGAGATGACGAGATGACGAGATGACGAGATGACGAGATGACGAGATGACGAGATGACGAGATGACCAGATGACCAGATGACCAGATAAACAGATGAACAGATGAATAGATGACCGGATGACCAGATGACGAGATGACGAGATGACGAGATGACGAGATGACGAGATGACGAGATGATGAGATGACGAGATGACGAGATGACGAGATGACGAGATGACGCGATGACGAGATGACCAGATGACCAGATGACCAGATGACCAGTTGACCAGATATTAAGATGACGAAATGACGAGATGACGAGATGACGAGATGACGAGATGACGATATGACGATATGACGAGGTGACGAGGTTACGACATGACGAGATGACGAGATGACCAGATGAACAGATGAACAGATGACCAGATATTAAGATGACGAAATGACGAGATGACGAGATGACGAGATGACGAGATGACGAGATGACGAGATGACAAGATGACAAGATGACGAGATGACGAGATGACCGGATGACCTGATGACCAGATGATTAGATGATCAGATGAATAGATGACCTGATGACGAGATGAAGAGATGACGAGATGACGAGATGACGAGATGACGAGATGACGAGATGACGAGATGACGAGATGACGAGATGACGAGATGACGAGATGACGAGATGACGAGATGACGAGATGACGAGATGACGAGATGACGAGATGACCAGATGAACGGATGACCAGATGAAGAGATGAAGAGATGAAGAGATGAAGAGATGACGAGATGACGAGATGACGAGATGACGAGATGACGAGATGACGAGATGACGAGATGACTAGATGACGAGATGACGGGATGACGAGATGACCAGATGACCAGATGACCAGATGAACAGATGACCAGATGACCAGATGACCAGATGACCAGATGACGAGACGTCGAGCTGACTAGATGACCAGATGACCTGATGACCAGATGATTGGATGACCGGACGACGAGATGACGAGATGGCGAGATGACGAGATGACATGAAGACGAGATGACGAGATGACGAGATGACCAGATGACCAGATGAATAGATGACCGGATGACCAAATGACGAGATGAAGAGATGACCAGATGACCAGATGACCAGATGTTCAGATAACCAGATGACCCGATGACCAGATGACCAGATGACCGGATGAATAGATGAATAGATGACGATATGACAAGATGACGAGATGACCAGATGACCAGAAGACCAGATGACCAGATGACCAGGTGACCAGATGACCAGATGAAGAGATAACGAGATGACGAGATGACGAGATGACCAGATTACTGGATTACCAGATTACCAGATGAACAGATGACTAGATGACGAGATGACGAGATGACGAGATGACCAGATGACGAGATGACAAAATGACGAGATTCTGGTAGTCTTTTGCTGAAATTGTGAGGATGTTAGACAGTAAGGAAATCAAAATAGTATGACACGATGAATAAATGAATAATAGATTTATTTTGTACTGCGTAAACTCGACTAGACTTTGCTCGTACGACGCTCGAAGGCAACTAACACGGTCGAACGACGCATCGATCGTGATCTCCTCGTAGCTCTGTCGCGCATGCGCGCGCTTCTACATCTCTTCGAGAACGTCGACGAAGCAACGCACCACGCAGGGCGAACGCACATTAAGCTTTTTCAACAGACGAGATGAATAGATGACCAGATGACCAGATGACGAGATGACGAGATGACGAGATGAGGAAATGACGAGATGACGAGATGACCAGATGACCAGATGACCAGATGACCAAACGACGAGATGAAGAGATGACCAGATGACTAGAAGACCAGATGACCAGATGACGAGATGACGAGATGACGAGATGACAAGATGACGAGATGACGAGATGACCAGATGACGAGATGACGAGATGACGAGATGACCAGATGACCGGATGACCAAATGACGAGATGAAGAGATGAAGAGATGACGAGATGACGAGATGACGAGATGACCAGATGACCAGATGACCAGATGACGAGATGACGAGGTGACGAGATGACCAGATGACCAAACAACGAGATGAAGAGATGACGAGATGACGAGATGACGAGGTGACGAGATGACGAGATGACGAGATAACGAGATGACGAGATGACGAGATAAGGAGATGAAGAAATGACGAGATGACCAGATGAATAGATGACCGGACGACCAGATGACGAGATGAGATGAAGACGAGATGACGAGATAATGAGATGACCAGACGACCGGATAACCAGATGACCAAATGATGAAATGAAGAGATGACCAGATGACCAGATGACCAGATGACCAGATGACCAGATGACCAAATGACCAGATGACCAGATGACGAGATGACGAGATGACCAGATGACCAGATGACCTCATGACCAGATGACGAGATGATGAGATGACGAGATGACGGGATGACGAGATGATCAGATGAACAACGGACAAGATGACGAGATGACGAGATGAACAGATGACCAGATGACCAGAAGACCAAATGACGAGATGACGTGATGACGAGATGACGGGATGACGAGATGACGAGATGACGAGATGACATGAAGAAGAGATGACGAGATGACGAGATGACGAGATGACGAGATGACAAGATGACGAGATGACCAGATGACCAGAAGACCAGATGACCAGATGACCAGATGACCAGATGAAGAGATAACGAGATGACGAGATGACGAGATGACCAGATTACTGGATTACCAGATTACCAGATGAACAGATGACTAGATGACGAGATGACGAGATGACGAGATGACCAGATGACGAGATGACAAAATGACGAGATTCTGGTAGTCTTTTGCTGAAATTGTGAGGATGTTAGACAGTAAGGAAATGAAAATAGTATGACACGATGAATAAATGAATAATAGATTTATTTTGTACTGCGTAAACTCGACTAGACTTTGCTCGTACGACGCTCAAAGGCAACTAACACGGTCGAACGACGCATCGATCGTGATCTCCTCGTAGCTCTGTCGCGCATGCGCGCGCTTCTACATCTCTTCGAGAACGTCGACGAAGCAACGCACCACGCAGGGCGAACGCACATTAAGCTTTTTCAACAGACGAGATGAATAGATGACCAGATGACCAGATGACGAGATGACGAGATGACGAGATGAGGAAATGACGAGATGACGAGATGACGAGATGACCAGATGACCAGATGACCAAACGACGAGATGAAGAGATGACCAGATGACCAGAAGCCCAGATGACAAGATGATGAGATGACGAGATGACGAGATGACAAGATGACGAGATGACGAGATGACCAGATGACGAGATGACGAGATGGCGAGATGACCAGATGACCGGATGACCAAATGACGAGATGAAGAGATGAAGAGATCACGAGATGACGAGATGACCAAATGACCGGATGACCAGATGACCAAATGACGAGATGGAGAGATGAAGAGATGACGAGATGACGAGATGACGAGATGACGAGATGACGAGATGACGAGATGACGAGATGACGAGATGACGAGATGATGAGATGACGAGATGACCAGATGACGAGATGACCAGATGACCAGATGACGAGATGACAAGATGACCAGATGATCAGATGACCAGACGACGAGATGACCGGATTACGAGATGACCAGATGACCGGATGCCCAGATGACAAGATGACGAGACGATTACGAGATGTCGAGATAACAAGATGACGAGACGATTACGAGATGTCGAGATAACGAGATGACGAGACGATTACGAGATGTCGAGATAACGACATGACGAGACGATTACGAGATTACAAGATGACCAGATGACCAGATGACCAAGTGACGAGATGACGAGATGACGAGACAATTCTGAGATGACGAGATAACAAGATGACGAGACGATTACAAGATGACGAGATGACCAGATGTCCAGATGACCAGATGACCAGATGACCAAATGACCAGATGTTAAGATGACGAGATGATCAGATGACCAGGTGACCAAATGACGAGATGAAGAGATGAACAGATGACCAGACGTTCAGATAACCAAATGACCAGATGACCAGATGACGAGATGACGAAATGACGAGATGACGAGATGACGAGATGACCAGATGACCAGATGACCAGATGACCAGATGAATAGATGACCGGATGACGAGATGACGAGATCACCAGATGACCAGATAACGAGATGACCAGATGACGATATGACCAGATGATGAAACGACGAGATGACGAGATGACGAGATGAGGAAATGACGAGATGACGAGAGGACCGGATTACCAGATGACCAAATGACGAGATGAAGAGATGACCAGATGACCA
This sequence comes from Dyspetes luteomarginatus, assembly GCA_963669185.1. NCBI lineage: Eukaryota > Metazoa > Arthropoda > Insecta > Hymenoptera > Ichneumonidae > Dyspetes > Dyspetes luteomarginatus. The sequence continues at coordinate 11,931,528 of OY769906.1, forward strand.
GATAACCAGATGACCAGATGTTCAGACGACCGTATGACCAGATGACCAGATAACCAGATGACGAGATGACGAGATGACGAGATGACGAGATGATCAGATGACCGGATGACCAGATGAATAGATGACCGGATGACGAGATGACCCGATGACCAGATGATTAGATGACCAGATGACCAGATGACCAGATGACCAGATGAATAGATGACCGGATGACGAGATGACCAGATGACCAGATGAGGAGATGACGCTATGACGATATGACGAGGTGATGAGATTACGAGATGACGAGATGACGAGATAACCAGATGACCAGATGACCAGATGTTAAGATGACGAAATGACGAGATGACGAGATGACGAGATGACGAGATGACGAGATGACGAGATGACGAGATGACGAGATGACGAGATGACGAGATGACGAGATGACGAGATGACGAGATGACGACATGACAAGATGACGAGATGACGAGATGACGAGATGACCAGATGACAAGATGACGAGATGACGAGACGATGACGAGATGACCAGATTACCAGATTACCAGATGACCGGATGACCAGATGACCAGATGACGACATGCCGGGATGATGAGATGACGATATGACCAGACGACGAGATGACAACATGACGAGATGACAAGATGACGTGATGACGAGATAATGAGATGACGAGATGACGAGATGACAAGATGACGAGATGACGGAATGATGACATGACCAGATAACCGGATGACCAGATGAGCAGTAACGAGATGACGAGACGATAACGAGACGACGAGATGACCAGATGAATAGATGACCAGATGACCTGATGACCAGATGACAAGATGACCAGATGACCAGATGACCAGATGACCAGATGAAAAGATGACCAGATGACCAGATGACCAGATGACCAGATGACAAGATGACCTGATGACGACATGACGGGATGATGAGATGACCAGATGACCAGATGACCACATTACCAGATGATTAGATGACGAGATGACGAGATGACGAGATGACGAGATGACGAGATGACGAGATGACGAGATGATGAGATGACGAGATGACGAGATGACGAGATAACGAGATAACCAGATAAATAGATGACCAGATGACCAGTAGACGAGATGACGAGATGAACAGATGACCAGATGAATAGATGACCAGATGACCAGATGATCAGATGACCAGTTGACCGGATGACGAGACGACGAGATGACCAGATGAATAGATGACCAGATGACCAGAAGACGAGATGACCAGATGACCAGATGACCAGATGACCAGATGACCAGATGACCAGATGACCAGATGACCAGATGACCAGATGACCAGATGACCAGATGACCAGATGACCAGACGACAAGATGACCAGATGACGACATGACGGGATGATGAGATGACCAGATGACCAGATGACCTGATTACCAGATGAGTAGATGACGAGATGACGAGATGACGAGATGACGAGATAACGAGATGACCAGATGAATAGATGACCAGATGAACAGATGACCAGTAGACGAGATGACGAGATGACCAGATGACGAGATGACCAGATGACCAGATGACCAGATGACCACTTGACCAGATGACGAGATGACAAGATGATCCAATGACAAGATGATCCGATGACCAGATGTCCAGATGACGAGATGACGAGATGACGAGATGACAAGATGACGAGATGACGAAATGACGAGATGACCAGATGATTAGAGGAGCAGAAGACCAGATGACCGGATGACGAGAGGACGAGATGATGAGATGACGAGTTGACGAGATGACGAGATGACAAGATGACGAGATGACTGGATGACCAGATGACCAAATGAAGAGATGACCAGATGACCAGATGTTCAGACAACCAGATGACCAGATAACCAGATGACCGGATGACCAGATGACCAGATGACGAGATGACCAGATGAATAGATGACCGGATGATGAGATGACCAGATGACCAGATATTCAGACAACCAGATGACCAGATAACCAGATGAGTGGATGACCAGATGACCAGATGACGAGATGACTCGATGACCAGATGACTCGATGACCAGATGATTAGATGACCAGATGACCAGATGACCAGATGAATAGATGACCGGATGATGAGATGACGAGATGACCAGATGACTAGATGACGATATGACGATATGACGAGGTGACGAGATGACGAGATGACGAGATGACGAGATGACGAGATGACGAGATGACCAGTTGACCAGAAGACGAGATGACAAGATGATCCAATGACAAGATGATCCGATGACCAGATGTCCAGATGACCAGATGACCAGATGACGAGATGACGAGATGACGAGATGAGGAGATGACGAGATGACGAAATGACGAGATGACCGGATGACCTGATGACCAGATGATTAGAGGAGCAGATGACCAGATGACCGGATGATGAGATGACGAGATGATGAGATGACGAGTTGACGAGATGACGAGATGACAAGATGACGAGATGACTGGATGACCAGATGACCAAACGAAGAGATGACCAGATGACCAGATGAACAGATGACCAGATGTTCAGACAACCAGATGACCAGATAACCAGATGACCGGATGACCGGATGACCAGATGACGAGATGACGAGACGACGAGATGACCAGATGACCCGATGACCAGATGATTAGATGGCCAGATGACCAGATGACCAGATGAAAAGATGACCAGATGACCAAATTACCAGACGTTCAGATAACCAGATGACCAGATGTCCAGATGACCAAATGACCAGATGACCAGATAACCAGATGACCAGATGTCCACATGACCAGATGACCAGATGTTCAGACAACCAGATGACGAGATGACGAGATGACAAGATGACGAGATGACGAAATGACGAGTTGACGAGATGACGAGATGACCTGATGACCAGTTGACCAGATGACGAGATGACCAGATGAATAGATGACCGGACGACCAGATGACCGGACGACGAGATGACGAGATGACGAGATGACCAGATGACGAGATGTAGAGATGACGAGATGACGAGATGACATGAAGACGAGATGACGAGATGACGAGATGTCGGGATGACGAGATGACGAGATGACCAGATAACCAGATGAACAATGGACGAGAAGACGAGATGACGAGATGACGAGATGACCAGATGACCAGATGAACAGATGACCGGATGACCAAATGACGAGATGAAGAGATGACCAGATGTTTAGATAACCAGATGACCAAATGACCAGATGACCGGATGACCAGATGACCAGATGACCAGATAAATAGATGAAGATATGACGAGATGACGAGCTGACCAGATGACCAGAAGACCAGATGACCAGATGACCGAATTACCAGATGAAGAGATAACGAGATGACGAGATGACCAGATTACCAGATTACCAGATAAACAGATGACGAGATGACGAGATGACCAGATTACCAGATTACCAGATGAATAGATGACGAGATGACTAGATGACAAGATGACAAGATGACGAGATGACGAGATGACCCGAGGACAATGACGAGATGACGAGATGACCAGATGACGAGATGACAAGATGACGAGATTGCTGTAGTCTTTTGCTGAAATTGTGAGGATGTTAGACAGTCAGCAAATGAAAATAGTATGACACAATGAATAAATGAATAATACATTTATTTTGTACCGCGTAAACTCGACTAGACTTTGCTCGTACGACGCTCGAAGGCAACGAACACGGTCGAACGACGCATCGATCGTGATCTCCTCGTAGCTCTCTTGCGCATGCGCGCGCTTCTACATCTCTTCGAGAACGTCGACGAGCAACGCACCACGCAGGGCGAACGCACATTAAGCTTTTTCAACAGACGAGATGACGAGATGACCAGATGACCAGATGACCAGATGACGAGATGACGAGATGACCAGATGACCAAACGACGAGATGAAGAGATGACCAGATGACGAGATGACGAGATGACGAGATAACGAGATGACGAGATGACGAGATAAGGAGATGAAGAAATGACGAGATGACCAGATGAACAGATGACCGGACGACCAGATGCCGAGATGACGTGATGACGAGATGACATGGAGACGAGATGACGAGATGAAGATATTACGAGATGACCAGATGAATAGATGACCGGACGACCAGATGACGAGATGACGAGATGACGTGATGAAGAGATGACATGAAGACGAGATGATGAGATGACCAGACGACCGGATAACCAGATGACCAAATGACGAGATGAAGAGATGACCAGATGACAAGATGACCAGATGACCAGATGACCGGATGACCAGATGACCAGATGACGAGATGACGAGATGACCAGATGACCCAATGTCCAGATGATTAGATGACCAGATGACCAGATGACCAGATGAATAGATGACCGGATGATGAGATGACGAGATGACCAGATGACGAGATGACCAGATGACTAGATGACGATATGACGATATGACGAGGTGACGAGATGACGAGATGACCAGATGACCAGATGACCGGTCGACCAGATGACGAGATGACAAGATGATCCAATGACAAGATTATCCGATGACCAGATGTCCAGATGACCAGATGACCAGATGACGAGATGACGAGATGACGTGATGAAGCGATGACATGAAGACGAGATGACGAGATGATGAGATGACCAGACGACCGGATAACCAGATGACCAAATGACGAGATGATGAGATGACGAGTTGACGAGATGACGAGATGACAAGATGACGAGATGACTGGATGACCAGATGACCAAACGAAGAGATGACCAGATGACCAGATGACCAGATGACCAGATGTTCAGACAACCAGATGACCAGATAAATAGATGACCGGATGACCAGATGACCAGATGACGAGATGACGAGATGACGAGATGACCGAATGACCCGATGACCAGATGATTAGATGGCCAGATGACCAGATGACCAGATGAAAAGATGACCAGATGACCAAATTACCAGTCGTTCAGATAACCAGATGACCAAATGTCCAGATGACCAAATGACCAGATGACCGGATAACCAGATGACCAGATGTCCACATGACCACATGACCGGATGACCAGATGACCAGATGACCAGATGACCAGATGACCAGATGTTCAGACAACCAGATGACGAGATGACGAGATGACGAGATGACGAGATGACGAAATGACGAGTTGACGAGATGACGAGATGACGAGATGACCAGATGTACACATGACCAGATGACGAGATGACGAGTTGACCAGATGACCAGATGACCAGATGACGAGATGACCAGATGAATAGATGACCGGACGACCAGATGACCGGACGACGAGATGACGAGATGACGAGATGACGAGATGAGGAGATGACATGAAGACGAGATGACGAGATGACGAGATGTCGGGATGACGAGATGACGAGATGACCAGATAACCAGATGAACAATGGACGAGATGACGAGATGACGAGATGACCAGATGACCAGATGACCAGATGAACATATGACGGGATGACCAAATGACGAGATGAAGAGATGACCAGATGTTTAGATAACCAGATGACCAAATGACCAGATGTTTAGATAACCAGATGACCAGATGAAGAGATGAAGATATGACGAGATGACGAGCTGACCAGATGACCAGAATACCAGATGACCAGATGACCGAATTACCAGATGAAGAGATAACGAGATGACGAGATGACCAGATTACCAGATTACCAGATAACAGATGACGAGATGACCAGATGACCAGATTACCAGATTACCAGATGAATAGATGACGAGATGACTAGATGACGAGATGACGAGATGACCCGAGGACAATGACGAGATGACGAGATGACGAGATTGCTGTATTCTTTTGCTGAAATTGTGAGGATGTTAGACAGTCAGCAAATGAAAATAGTATGACACAATGAATAAATGAATAATACATTTATTTTGTACTGCGTAAACTCGACTAGACTTTGCTCGTACAACGCTCGAAGGCAACTAACACGGTCGAACGACGCATCGATCGTGATCTCCTCGTAGCTCTTTTGCGCATGCGCGCGCTTCTACATCTCTTCAAGAACGTCGACGAGCAACGCACCACGCAGGGCGAACGCACATTAAGCTTTTTCAACAGACGAGATGACGAGATGACCAGATGACCAGATGACCAGATGACGAGATGACGAGATGACGAGATGACCAGATGACCAAACGACGAGATGAAGAGATGACAAGATGACGAGGTGACGAGATGACGAGATGACGAGATAACGAGATGACGACATGACGAGATAAGGAGATGAAGAAATGACGAGATGACCAGATGAATAGATGACCGGACGACCAGATGACGAGATGACGTGATGACGAGATGACATGAAGACGAGATGACGAGATGATGAGATGACCAGACGACCGGATAACCAGATGACCAAATGACGAAATGAAGAGATGACCAGATGACCAGATGACCAGATGACCAGATGACCAGATGACCAAATGACCAGATGACCAAATGACGAGATGACGAGATGACCAGATGACCAGATGACCTCATGACCAGATGACGAGATGACGAGATGACATGAATATGAGATGACGAGATGACGAGATGACGAGATGACGGGATGACGAGATGACCAGATGAACAATGGACAAGATGACGAGATGACGAGATGACCAGATGACCAGATGACCAGAAGACCAAATGACGAGATGACGTGATGACGAGATGACGGGATGACGAGATGACGAGATGACGAGATGACGTGAAGACGAGATGACGAGATGACGAAATGACGAGATGACGGGATGACGAGATGACCAGATGAACAATGGACAAGATGACGAGATGACGAGATGACCAGATGACGAGATGACGAGATGACGAGATGACCAGATGACGAGATGACGAGATGACGAGATGACGATATGACCAGATGACCAGATGACCGGATTACCAGATGACCAAATGACGAGATGGAGAGATGACCAGATGACCAAATTTCCAGACGTTCAGATAACCAGATGTCCAAATGACCGAATGACCAGATGACCAGATAACCAGATGAACAGATGTCCAGATGACCAGATGACCAGATGACCAGATGACCAGATGACCAGATGACCTGATGACCAGATGATTAGATAACCAGATGACCAGATGACCAGATGTTCAGACAACCGAATGACGAGATGACGAGATGACGAGATGACGAGATGACGAGATGACGAGATATCGAGATGACGAGCTGACCAGATGACCAGATGAATAGATGTCCGGATGACGAAATGACCAGATGACGAGATGACGAGATGACGAGATGACAAGATGACGAGATGACGAGATGACCAGATGATCTAATGACCAGCTGATTAGATGATCAGATGAATAGCTGACCTGATGACGAGATGACGAGATGACGAGATGACGAGATGACAAGATGACGAGATGACGGGATGACGAGATCACGAGATCACGAGATGACGAGATGACGTGATGACGAGCTGACCAGATGACCGGATGACCAGATGACCAAATGACGAGATGAAGAGATGACGAGATGACGCGATGACCAGATGACCAAATGACGAGATGAAGAGATAAAGAGATGACGAGATGACGAGATGACGAGATGACGAGATGACGAGATGACGAGATGACGAGATGACGAGATGACGAGACGACGAGATGACGAGATGACGAGATGACGAGATGACGAGATGACGTGATGACGAGATGACGAGATGACGAGATGACGAGATGACCAAATGACGAGATGAAGAGATGACCAGATGACCAAATTACCAGACGTTCAGATAACCAGATGACCAGATGTCCAGATGACCGAATGACCAGATGACCAGATGTCCAGATGACCAGATGACCAGATGACCAGATGAATAGATGACCGCATGATGAGATGACGAGATGACCAGATGACGAGATGACCAAATGACTAGATGACGATATGACCAGATGACCAGATGTTCAGACAACCAGATGACCAGATGACCAGATGACGAGATGACAAGATGACCAGATGACGAGATGACGAGATGACCAAATGACGAGATGAAGAGATGACCAGATGACCAGATGTTCAGACAACCAGATGACCAGATGACCGGATGACGAGATGACAAGATGACCAGATGACGAGATGACGAGATAACCAGATGACGTGATGACCAGATGTCCAGATGACCAGATGAATAGATGACCGGACGTCGAGATGACGGGATGACATGAAGACGAGATGACGAGATGACGAGATGACGAGACGACGGGATGACGAGATGACCAGATGACCACATGAACAATGGACGAGGTGACGAGATGACCAGATGACCAGATGACCAGATAAATAGATGACCGGATGACCTAATGACGAGATGAAGAGATGACCAGATGTTCAGATAACCAGATGACCAGATGACCAGATGACCAGATGACCAGATGACCAGATGACCAGATGACCAGATGACCAGATGAACAGATGACCAGATGAAGAGATAACAAGATGACGAGATGACGAGATGACCAGATTACAAGATTACCAGATTACCAGATAAACAGATGACGAGATGACCAGATGACCAGATTACCAAATTACCAGATTACCAGATGAATAGATGACGAGATGACGAGATGACGATATGACTAGATGACAAGATGACGAGATGACGAGATGACCCGAGGACAATGACGAGATGACGAGATGACCAGATGACGAGATGACAAGATGACGAGATTGTTGTAGTCTTTTGCTGAAATCGTGAGGATGTTAGACAGTCAGGAAATGAAAATAGTATGACACGACGAATAAATGAATAATACATTTATTTTGTACTGCGTAAACTCGACTAGACCTTGCTCGTACGACGCTCGAAGGCAACTAACACGGTCGAACGACGCATCGATCGTGATCTCCTCGTAGCTCTTTCGCGCAAGCGCGCGCTTCTAGATCTCTTCGAGAACGTCGACCAGCAACGCACCACGCAGGGCGAACGCACATTAAGCTTTTTCAGGAGACGAGATGACGAGATGACCAGATGAACAGATGACCAGATGACGAGATGACGAGATGACCAGATGACCAGATGAGGAAATGACGAGATGACAAGATGACCAGATGACCAAACGACGAGATGAAGAGATGACTAGATGACGAGATGACCAGATGACCAGAAGACCAGATGACCAGATGACAAGATGACGAGATGACGAGATGACAAGATGACGAGATGACGAGATGACCAGATGACCTGATGACCAGATGATTAGATGATCAGATGAATAGATGACCTGATGACGAGATGAAGAGATGACGAGATGACGAAATGACGAGATGACCAGATGACCAGATGACCGGATGACCAAATGACGAGATGAAGAGATGAAGAGATGACGAGATGACGAGTTGACGAGATGACGAGATGACCAGATGACTAGATGACCAGAAGACCAGATGACCAGATAACGAGATGACGAGATGACGAGATGACGAGATGACGAGATGAACGGATGACCAGATGACCGAATGACGAGATGAACAGATGACCAGATGACCAGATGTTCAGACAACCAGATGACCAGATGACAAGATGACGAGATGCCGAGATGACGAGATGACGAGATGACGAGATGACCAGATGATTAGATGACCAGATGATCAGATGACCAGATGACCAGATGAAAGGATGACCGGATGACGAGATGACGAGATGACGAGATTACGAGAAGACGAGATGACCAGATGACGAAATAACGAGATGACCAGATGACCAGATGATCTGATGACCAGATGATTAGATGACCAGATGACGAGATGACGAGATGACCAGATGACCTGATGACCAGATGACCAGATGACCAGATGAATAGATGACGGACGACCAGATGACCGGACGACCAGATGACGAGATGACGGGATGACGAGATGACGATATGACGATATGACGAGATGACGAGATGACGGGATGACGAGATGACGAGATGACCAGATGAACGATGGTCGACATGTCGAGATGACGAGATGACCAGATGACCAGATGCCCAGATGACCAGATGACCAGATGACCAGATGACCAGATGTTAAGATGACGAGATGACCAGATGACCAGATGATCAAATGACGAGATGAAGAGATGACCAGATGACCAGACGTTCAGATAAACAGATGACGAGATGACGAGATGACGAGATGACGAGATGACCAGATTACCAGATTACCAGATGAACAGATGACGAGATGACGAGATGACCAGATTACCAGATGAATAGATGACGAGATGACGAGATGACGAGATGACTAGATGACGAGATGACGAGATTACCAGAGGACAATGACGAGATGACGAGATGACCAGAGGACAATGACGAGATGACGAGATGACCAGATGACCAAACGACGAGATGAAGAGATGACCAGATGACCAGATGACCAGATGACCAGAAGATCAGATGACCAGATGACGAGATGACGAGATGACGAGATGACGAGATAACGAGATGACGAGATGTCGAGATGACGAGATGACGAGATAACAAGATGAAGAAATGACGAGATGACCAGATGAATAGATGACCGGACGACCAGATGACGAGATGATGAGATGACGTGATGACGAGATCACATGAAGACGAGATGACGAGATGAAGATATTACGAGATGACCAGATGAATAGATGACCGGACGACCAGATGACAAGATGACGAGATGACGTGATGACGAGATAACATGAAGACGAGATGACGAGATGATGAGATGACCAGACGACCGGATAACCAGATGACCAAATGACGAGATGAAGAGATGACCAGATGACCAGATGACCAGATGACCAGATGACGATATGACGAGATGACGAAATGACGAGATGACAAGATTACCAGATGACCAGATGACGAGATGACATGAAGACGAGATGACGAGATGACGAGATGACGAGATGACGAGATGACGGGATGACGAGATGACCAGATGAACAATGGACAAGATGACGAGATGACGAGATGACCAGATGACCAGATGACCAGAAGACCAAATGACGAGATGACGAGATGACGTGATAACGAGATGACGGGATGACGAGATGACGAGATGACGAGATGACGAGATGACGAGATGACATGAAGAGGAGATGACGAGATGACGAGATGACGAGATGACGAGATGACGAGATGACGGGATGACGAGATGACCAGATGAACAATGGACAAGATGACGAGATGACGAGATGACCAGATGACCAGATGACCAAAAGACCAAATGACGAGATGACGAGATGATGTCATGACGAGATGACGAGATGAATCCGAGATGACGAGATAACGAGATGACGAGACGATTACGAGATGACGAGATGACCTGATGACCAGATGACAAGATGACGAGATTAATAGATGCCCAGATGACGAGATGTCGAGATAACGAGATGACGAGACGATTACGAGATTACAAGATGACCAGATGACCAGATGACCAATTGACGAGATGACGAGATGACGAGATGACGAGACAATTCCGAGATGACGAGATAACAAGATGACGAGACGATTACGAGATGAGACGAGATGACGAGATGACGAGATAACAAGATGACGAGATGACGAGATGACGAGATGACAAGATGACGAGATGACGAGATGACGAGATGACGAGATGACGAGATGACGAGATGACGAGATGACGAGAAGACGAGATGACGAGATGACGAGATGACGAGATGACGAGATGATGATATGACCAGATGACCAGATGACCGGATTACCAGATGACCAAATGACGAGATGAAGAGATGACCAGATGACCAAATTTCCAGACGTTCAGATAACCAGATGACCAGATGTCCAGATGACCGAATGACCAGATGACCAGATAACCAGATGAACAGATGTCCAGATGACCAGATGACCAGATGACCAGATGACCAGATGACCAGATGACCTGATGACCAGATGATTAGATAACCAGATGACCAGATGACCAGATGTTCAGACAACCGAATGACGAGATGACGAGATGACGAGATGACGAGATATCGAGATGACGAGATGACCAGATGACCAGATGAATAGATGACCGGATGACGAAATGACCAGATGACAAGATGACGAGATGACGAGATGACAAGATGACGAGATGACGAGATGACCAGATGATCGAATGACCAGCTGATTAGATGATCAGATGAATAGCTGACCTGATGACGAGATGACGTGATGACGAGATGACGAGATGACGAGATGACGAGATGACGAGATGACAAGATGACGAGATGACGAGATGACGAGATGACGAGATGACGAGATGACGAGATGACGAGATGACCAGATGACCAGATGACCAAATGACGAGATGAAGAGATGAAGAGATGACGAGATGACGCGATGACCAGATGACCAAATGACGAGATGAAGAGATAAAGAGATGACGAGATGACGAGATGACGAGATGAAGAGATGACGAGATGACGAGATGACGAGATGACGAGATGACGAGATGACGAGATGACGAGATGACGAGATGACGAGATGACCAGATGACCAGATGACCAGATAAACAGATGACCAGATGAATAGATGACCGGACGACCAGATGACGAGATGACGAGATGACGAGATGACGAGATGACGAGATGACGAGATGATGAGATGACGAGATGACGAGATGACGAGATGACGAGATGACGCGATGACGAGATGACCAGATAACCAGATGACCAGATGACCAGATGACCAGATATGAAGATGACGAAATGACGAGATGACGAGATGACGAGATGACGATATGACGATATGACGAGGTGACGAGATTACGACATGACGAGATGACGAGATGACGAGATGACGAGATGACCACATGACCAGATATTAAGATGACGAAATGACGAGATGACGAGATGACGAGATGACGAGATGACGAGATGACGAGATGACGAGATGACAAGATGACAAGATGACGAGATGACGAGATGACCAGATGACCTGATGACGAGATGACGAGATGACGAGATGACCAGATGTCCAGATATTAAGATGACGAAATGACGAGATGACGAGATGACGAGATGACGAGATGACGAGATGACGAGATGACGATATGACGATATGACGATATGACGAGGTGACGAGATTACGACATGACGAGATGACGAGATGACCAGATGAACAGATGACCAGATGACCAGATATTAAGATGACGAAATGACGAGATGACGAGATGACGAGATGACGAGATGACGAGATGACGAGATGACAAGATGACAAGATGACGAGATGACGAGATGACCAGATGATTAGATGATCAGATGAATAGATGACCAGATGACCGGATGAGCAGATGACCAAATGACGAGATGAAGAGATGACCAGATGACCAGATGACCAGATGACCAGATGACCAGATGAGGAGACGACGAGCTGACTAGATGACGAGATGACCTGATGACCAGATGATTGGATGACCGGACGACGAGATGACGAGATGACGAGATGACGAGATGACATGAAGACGAGATGACGAGATGACGAGATGACGAGATGACGAGATGACGGGATGACGAGATGACCAGATGACCAGATGAACAATGGACGAGATGACGAGATGACCAGATGAACAATGGACGAGATGACGAGATGACGAGATGACCAGATGACCAGATGAATAGATGACCGGATGACCAAATGACGAGATGAAGAGATGACCAGATGACCAGATGACCAGATGTTCAGATAACCAGATGACCCGATGACCAGATGACCAGATGACCGGATGAATAGATGAATAGATGACGATATGACGAGATGACGAGATGACCAGATGACCAGAAGACCAGATGACCAGATGACCAGATGACCAGATGACCAGATGAAGAGATAACGAGATGACGAGATGACGAGATGACCAGATTACCGGATTACCAGATTACCAGATGAATAGATGACTAGATGACGAGATGCCGAGATGACGAGATGACCAGATGACGAGATGACAAGATGACGAGATTCTTGTAGTCTTTTGCTGAAATTGTGAGGATGTTAGACAGTAAGGAAATGAAAATAGTATGACACGATGAATAAATGAATAATACATTTATTTTGTACTGCGTAAACTCGACTAGACTTTGCTCGTACGACGCTCGAAGGCAACGAACACGGTCGAACGACGCATCGATCGTGATCTCCTCGTAGCTCTGTCGCGCATGCGCGCGCTTCTACATCTCTTCGAGAACGTCGACGAAGCAACGCACCACGCAGGGCGAACGCACATTAAGCTTTTTCAACAGACGAGATGACTCGATGACCAGATGACCAGATGACGAGATGACGAGATGACGAGATGAGGAAATGACGAGATGACCAGATGACCAGATGACCAAACGACGAGATGAAGAGACGACCAAATGACCAGAAGACCAGATGAATAGATGACGAGATGACGAGATGACGAGATGACAAGATGACGAGATGACGAGATGACCAGCTGACCAGATGACGAGATGACGAGATGACGAGATGACCAGATGACCGGATGACCAAATGACGAGATGAAGAGATGAAGAGATGACGAGATGACGAGATGACGAAATGACGAGATGACGAGATGACGAGATGACGAGATGACGAGATGACGAGATGACGAGATGACGAGATGACGAGGTGACCAGATGACGAGATGACCAGATGACGAGATGACCAGATGACCAGATGACCAGACGACCGGATTACCAGATGACCAAATGACGAGATGAAGAGATGACCAAATTACCAGACGTTCAGATAACCAGATGACCAGATGTCCAGATGACCAAATGACTAGATGACCAGATAACCAGATGTCGAGTTGACCAGATGACCAGATGACCAGATGAATAGATGACCGCATGATGAGATGACGAGATGACCAGATGACGAGATGACCAAATGACTAGATGACGATATGACGATATGACGAGGTGACGAGATGTCGAGATGACGAGATGACGAGATAACGAGATGACGAGATGACGAGATGACCAAATGACGAGATGAAGAGATGACCAGATGACCAGATGTTCAGACAACCAGATGACCAGATGACCAGATGACCAGATGACGGGATGACAAGATGACCAGATGACGAGATGACGAGATAACCAGATGACGAGATGACCAGATGTCCAGATGACCAGATGAATAGATGACCGGACGTCGAGATGACGGGATGACATGAAGACGAGATGACGAGATGACGAGATGACGAGATGACGGGATGACGAGATGACGAGATGACGGGATGACGAGATGACCAGATGACCAGATGAACAATGGACGAGGTGACGAGATGACCAGATGACCAGATGAATAGATGACCGGATGACCAAATGACGAGATGAAGAGATGACCAGATGTTCAGATAACCAGATGACTAGATGACCAGATGACCAGATGACCAGATGACCAGATGACCGAATGACCAGATGAACAGATGACCAGATGAAGATATGACGAGATGACGAGATGACCAGATGACCAGAAGACCAGATGACCAGATGACCAGATGAAGAGATAACAAGATGACGAGATGACGAGATGACCAGATGACGAGATGACGAGATGACCAGATGACTAGATGACGATATGACGATATGACGAGGTGACGAGATGACGAGATGACAAGATGACGAGATGACGAGATGACGAGATGACGAGACGACGGGATGACGAGATGACGAGATGACCAGATGACCAGATGACTCGATGACCAGATGATTCGAGGAGCAGATGACCGGATGACGAGGTGACGAGATGACCAGATGACCAGATGAATAGATGACCGGATGATGAGATGACGAGATGACCAGATGACGAGATGACCAGATGACTAGATGACGATATGACGATATGACGAGGTGACGAGATGACGAGATGACAAGATGACGAGATGACGAGATGACGAGATGACGAGATGACGAGATGACGGGATGACGAGATGACCAGATGACCAGATGTTAAGATGACGAAATGACGAGATGACGAGATGACGAGACGATTACGAGATGTCGAGATGACGTGATGAAGAGACGATTACGAGATGTCGAGATAACGAGATCTCGAGACGATGACGAGATTACGAGATGACGAGATGACGAGATGACGAGATGACGAGATGACGAGATGACGAGATGACGAGATGACGAGATGACGAGATGACGAGATGACGAGATGACGAGATGACGAGATGACGAGATGACGAGATGACGAGATGACGAGATGACGAGATGACGAGATGACGAGATGACGAGATGACGAGATGACGAGATGACGAGATGACGTGATGACGAGATGACCAGTTGACCAGATGAATAGATGACCGGATGACGAGATGACCAGATGACGAGAGGACAATATGACCAGATGATCAGATGACCAGATGTTAATATGACGAAATGACGAGATGACGAGATGACAAGATGACGAGATGACCGGATGACCAGATGACCAAATGACGAGATGAAGAGATGACCAGATGACCAGATGTTCAGAGAAGCAGATGACACGATGACCAGATGACGAGATGACGAGATGACCGGATGACGAGATGACCAGATGACCAGATGACCAGATGAATAGATGACCGGACGTCGAGATGACGAGATGACGAGATGACCAGATGACCCGGAGACCAGATGATTAGATGACCAGATGACCAGATGACCAGATGACCGGATGACCAGATGACCAGATGAATAGATGACCGGATGATAAGATGACGAGATGACGAGATGACGAGATGACCAGATGGCTAGATGACGATATGACGATATGACGTGGTGACGAGATGACGAGATGACGAGATGACGAGATGACGAAATGACGAGATGACCAGATGACGGGATGACCAGATGACCAGATGAATAGATGACCGAACGTCGAGATGACGAGATGACATGAAGACCAGATGACCAGATGACCAAATGACGAGATGAAGAGATGACCAGATGACCAGATGACCCGACGTTCAGATATCCAGATGACCACATGACCACATGACGAGATGACGAGACGAAGGGATGACGAGATGACGAGATGACCAGATAACCAGATGACCTGATGACCAGATGATTAGAGGAGCAGATGACCGGATGACGAGGTGACGAGATGACCAGATGACCAGATGAATGGATGACCGGATGATGAGATGACGAGATGACCAGATGACGAGATGACCAGATGACGAGATGACCAGATGACGAGATGACCAGATGACGAGATGACCAGATGACGAGATGACCAGATGACGAGATGACCAGATGACTAGATGACGATATGACGATATGACGAGGTGACGAGATGACGAGATGACAAGATGACGAGATGACGAGATGACGAGATGACGAGACGACGGGATGACGAGATGACGAGATGACCAGATGACCAGATGACCCGATGACCAGATGATTCGAGGAGCAGATGACCGGATGACGAGGTGACGAGATGACCAGATGACCAGATGAATAGATGACCGGATGATGAGATGACGAGATGACCAGATGACGAGATGACCAGATGACTAGATGACGATATGACGATATGACGAGGTGACGAGATGACGAGATGACAAGATGACGAGATGACGAGATGACGAGATGACGAGATGACGAGATGACGGGATGACGAGATGACCAGATGACCAGATGTTAAGATGACGAAATGACGAGATGACGAGATGACGAGACGATTACGAGATGTCGAGATGACGTGATGAAGAGACGATTACGAGATGTCGAGATAACGAGATCTCGAGACGATGACGAGATGACGAGATGACGAGATGACGAGATGACGAGATGACGAGAAGACAAAATGACGAGATGACGAGATGACGGGATGACGAGATGACGAGATGACGAGATGACGAGATGACGAGATGACGAGATGACGAGATGACGAGATGACGAGATGACGAGATGACCAGATGACGAGATGACAAGATGACGAGATGACGAGATGACGAGATGACGAGATGACGAGATGACGTGATGACGAGATGACCAGATGACCAGATGAATAGATGACCGGATGACGAGATGACCAGATGACGAGAGGACAATATGACCAGATGATCAGATGACCAGATGTTAATATGACGAAATGACGAGATGACGAGATGACGAGATGACGAGATGACCGGATGACCAGATGACCAAATGACGAGATGAAGAGATGACCAGATGACCAGATGTTCAGAGAACCAGATGACACGATGACCAGATGACGAGATGACGAGATGACCGGATGACGAGATGACCAGATGACCAGATGACCAGATGAATAGATGACCGGACGTCGAGATGACGAGATGACGAGATGACCAGATGACCCGGAGACCAGATGATTAGATGACCAGATGACCAGATGACCAGATGACCGGATGACCAGATGACCAGATGAATAGATGACCGGATGATAAGATGACGAGATGACGAGATGACGAGATGACCAGATGGCTAGATGACGATATGACGATATGACGAGGTGACGAGATAACGAGATGACGAGATGACGAGATGACGAGATGACATGATGACGAGATGACGAAATGACGAGAAGACGAGATGACGAGATGACGAGATGACGAGATGACGAGATGACCAGATGACCGGATGACCAGATGACCAAATGACGAGATAAAGAGATGACCAGATGACTAGATGACCTGATGACCAGATGACCAGATGACCGGATGACCAGATGACCACATGACCAGATGAATAGATGACGAGATGACCCCCAGATGACCAGATGACCTGATGACCAGATGACGAGATGACGAGATGACATGGAGACGAGATGACGAGATGACCAGATGAACAATGGACGAGATGACGAGATGACGAGATGACGAGATGACCAGATGACTAGATGATCAGATGACTAGATGACCAGCTGACCAGATGACCAGATGACGAGATGACGGGATGACGAGATGACCAGATGAACAATGGACGAGATGTCGAGATGACGAGATGACCAGATGACTAGATGATCAGATGACTAGATGACCAGATGACCAGATGACCAGATGACGAGATGACGGGATGACGAGATGACGAGATAACGAGATTAATAGATCCCGAGATGACGAGATGATGTCATGACGAGATGACGAGATGACGAGATGACGAGATGACGAGATGACGAGATGACGAGATGACGAGATGACGAGATGACGAGATGACGAGATGACGAAATGACGAGAAGACGAGATGACGAGATGACGAGATGACGAGATGACGAGATGACGAGATGACGAGATGACGAGATGACGTGATGACGAGATGACGAGATGACCAGATGACCAGATGTTAAGATGTTAAGCGAAATGACGAGATGACGAGGTGACGGGATTACGAGATGACGAGATGACCAGATGAATAGATGACCGGATGACGAGATGACCAGATGACGAGAGGACAATATGACCAGATGATCAGACGACCAGATGTTAATATGACGAAATAACGAGATGACGAGATGACGAGATGACGAGATGACCAGATGACCAAATGACGAGATGAAGAGATGACCAGATGACCAGATGTTCAGAGAATCAGATGACCAGATGACCAGATGACGAGATGACGAGATGACCAGATGACGAGATGACCAGATGACCAGATGACCAGATGAATAGATGACCGGACGTCGAGATGATGTCATGACGAGATGACGAGATTACGAGACGATTCCGAGATGACGAGATGACGAGACGATTCCGAGATGACGAGATGACGAGGTGACGAGATTACGAGATGACGAGATGACCAGATGACCAGATGAATAGATGACCGGATAACGAGATTACCAGATGACGAGAGGACAATATGACCAGATGATCAGATGACCAGATGTTAAGATGACGAAATGACGAGATGACGAGATGACGAGATGACGAGATGACCGGATGACCAGATGACCAAATGACGAGATGAAGAGATGACCAGATGACAAGATGTTCAGACAACCAGATGACCAGATGACGAGATGACCAG
Source organism: Dyspetes luteomarginatus (assembly GCA_963669185.1). NCBI lineage: Eukaryota > Metazoa > Arthropoda > Insecta > Hymenoptera > Ichneumonidae > Dyspetes > Dyspetes luteomarginatus. The sequence continues at coordinate 11,951,523 of OY769906.1, forward strand.
ATGACCAGATGACGAGATGACCAGATGACCAGATGACCAGATGAATAGATGACGAGATGACGAGATGACGAGATGACGAGATGACGAGATGACGAGATGACGAGATGACGAGATGACGAGATGACGAGATGACGAGATGACCAGATGACCAAATGACGAGATGAAGAGATGACCAGATGTTCAGACAACTAGATGACCAGATGACGAGATGACGAGATGACCAGATGACCAAATGACGAGATGAAGAGATGACCAGACGTTCAGACAACTGGATGACCAGATGACGAGATGACGAGATGACGAGCTGACGAGATGACGAGATGACCAGATGACGAGATGACCAGATGACCAGATGAATAGATGACCGGACGTCGAGATGACGAGATGTCATGAAGACGAGATGACGAGATGACAAGATGACGAGATGACGAGAAGACTAGATGACGAGATGACGAGAAGACTAGATGACCAGATGACCAAATGACGAGATGAAGAGATGACCAGATGACCAGATGACCCGTCGTTCAGATAACCAGATTACCAGATGACGAGATGACGAGATGACGAGATGACGAGATGACTGGATGACCAAATGAAGAGATGACCAGATGACCAGATGACCGGATGACCAGATGACGAGATGACGAGATGACGAGATGACCAGATGACCCGATGACCAGATGATTAGATGACCAGATGACCAGATGACCAGATGACCGGATGAACAGATGACCAAATGACGAGATAACGAGATGACGAGACGATTACGAGATGACGAGATGACGAGATGACCAGATGTCCAGATGACGAGATGACCAGATTACCAGATGACCAGTTGACCAGATGACAAGATGACGAGATGACGAGATGACGAGATGACGAGATGACCTGATGACCAGATGACCAGATGATTAGAGGAGCAGATGACGAGATGACGTGATGACTGGATGACCAGATGACCAAATGAAGAGATGACCAGATAACCAGATGACCAGCTGACCAGATGACCAGATGAACAGATGTTCAGACATCCAGATGACCAGATGACCAGATGACCGAATGACCAGATGACGAGATGACGAGATGACGAGAAGACAAGATGACGAGATGAAGAGATGACGAGATGAACAGATGACCAGATGAATAGATGACCGGACGTCGAGATAACGAGATGACATGAAGACGAGATGACGAGATGACGAGATGACGAGAAGACCAGATGAACAAATGACCAAATGACGAGATGAAGAGATGACCAGATGACCAGATGACCAGACGTCCAGATAACCAGATGACCGGATGACGAGATGACGAGATGACGAGATGACGAGATGACGAGATGACAAGATGACGAGATGACGAGATGACGAGATGACGAGATGACGAGATGACGAGATGACCATATGACCAGATGACCAGATGACCAGATGAACGGATGACCAGATGAATAGATGACCGGACGACGAGATGACGAGATGACATGAAGACGAGATGACGAGATGACGAGGGGACCAGATGACCAGATGACCAAATGACGAGATGAAGAGATGACCAGATGACCAGATGTTCAGAGAACCAGATGACACGATGACCAGATGATTAGATGACCAGATGACCAGATGACCAGATGACCGGATGAACAGATGACCAAATGACGAGATAACGAGATGACGAGACGATTACGAGATGACGAGATGACGAGATGACCAGATGTCCAGATGACGAGATGACCAGATTACCAGATGACCAGTTGACCAGATGACAAGATGACGAGATGACGAGATGACGAGATGACGAGATGACCTGATGACCAGATGACCAGATGATTAGAGGAGCAGATGACGAGATGACGTGATGACTGGATGACCAGATGACCAAATGAAGAGATGACCAGATAACCAGATGACCAGCTGACCAGATGACCAGATGAACAGATGTTCAGACATCCAGATGACCAGATGACCAGATGACCGAATGACCAGATGACGAGATGACGAGATGACGAGAAGACAAGATGACGAGATGAAGAGATGACGAGATGAACAGATGACCAGATGAATAGATGACCGGACGTCGAGATAACGAGATGACATGAAGACGAGATGACGAGATGACGAGATGACGAGAAGACCAGATGAACAAATGACCAAATGACGAGATGAAGAGATGACCAGATGACCAGATGACCAGACGTCCAGATAACCAGATGACCGGATGACGAGATGACGAGATGACGAGATGACGAGATGACGAGATGACAAGATGACGAGATGACGAGATGACGAGATGACGAGATGACGAGATGACGAGATGACCATATGACCAGATGACCAGATGACCAGATGAACGGATGACCAGATGAATAGATGACCGGACGACGAGATGACGAGATGACATGAAGACGAGATGACGAGATGACGAGGGGACCAGATGACCAGATGACCAAATGACGAGATGAAGAGATGACCAGATGACCAGACGTTCAAATAACCAGATGACCAGATGACCAGATGACCAGATGACCAGATGACCAGATGACCGGATGACCAAATGACGAGACGATCACGACATGACGAGATGACGAGATGACGAGATTAATAGATGCCCAGATGACGAGATTAATAGATGCCCAGATGACGAGATTAATAGATGCCCAGATGACGAGATTAATAGATGCCCAGATGACAAGTTGATGTGATGACGAGATGACGAGATTGATAGATGCCCAGATGACGAGATGACGAGATGACGCGACGATTCCGAGATGACGAGATGACGAGATAACGAGATGACGAGACGATTACGAGATGACGAGTTGACCAGATGACCAGATGACGAGATGACAAGATTACCAGAAGACCAAATGACGAGATAACGAGATGACAAGACGATTACGAGATGACCAGATGACCAGATGTCCAGATGACGAGATGATCAGATAACCAGATGACCTGATGTCCAGATGACGAGATGACCAGATGACCAGATGACCAGATGTTAAGATAACGAGATGACCAGATGATCTGATGACCAGATGACCTGATGACCAGATGATTAGATGACCAGATGAATAGATGACCGGATGACGAGATGACGAGATGACGAGATGACAAGATGACGAGATGACGAGATGACGAGATGACGAGATGACGAGATGACGAGATGACGAGATGACGAGATGACGAGATGACGAGATGACGAGACAATTCCGAAATGACGAGATAACGAGATGACGAGGCGATTCCGAGATGACGAGATGACCAGATGACCAGAAGACCAGATGACCAGATGACCAGATGTTCAAACATCCAGATGACCAGATGACCAGATGACCGGATGACCAGATGACGAGATGACGAGATGACGAGATGACGAGATGACGAGATGAACAGATGACGAGATGAACAGATGACCAGATGAATAGATGGCCATACGTCGAGATAACGAGATGACATGAAGAAGAGATGACGAGATGACAAGATGACGAGAAGACCAGATGACCAGATGACCAAATGACGAGATGAAGAGATGACCAGATGACCAGATGACCAGACGTCCAGATAACCAGATGACCAGATAACCGGATGACGAGATGACGAGATGACCAGATAAGCAGATGACCAGATGACCAGATGAACAGATGACCAGATGAATAGATGACGAGATGACGAGATGACATGAAGACGTGATGACGAGAAGACCAGATGACCAGATGACCAAATGACGAGATGAAGAGATGACCAGACGACCAGATGACCAGACGTTCAGATAACCAGATGACCAGATGGCCGGATGACGAGATGACGAGATGACGAGATGACCAGATGACCAGATGACCAGATGTTCAGACAACCAGATGATCAGATGACCGGATGACCAGATGACGAGATGACGAGATGACTAGATGACGAGATGACGAGATGACGAGATGACGAGATCACCAGATGACCAGATGACCAGATGAACAGATGACCAGATGAATAGATGACCAGATGACCAGATGAATGGATGACCGGACGACCAGATGACGAGATGACGAGATGACGAGGGGACCAGATGACCAGAAGACCAAATGACGAGATGTAGAGATGACCAGATGACCAGACGTTCACATAACCATCTGATTATCTGAACGTCTGGTAATCTCACCAGATTCCCAGATGACCAGATGACCAGATGATGAGATGACGAGATGACGAGATGACCAGATGACCAGATGACCAGATGACCAGATGACGAGATGACGAGATGACGAGATGACGAGATGACCAGATGACGAGATGACGGGATTACGAGATGACGAGATGACCAGATGAATAGATGACCGGATGACGAGGTGACCAGATGACGAGAGGACAATATGACCAGATGATCAGATGACCAGATGTTAATATGACGAAATGACGAGATGACGAGATGACGAGATGACGAGATGACGAGATGACCAAATGACCAAATGACGAGATGAAGAGATGACCAGATGACCAGATGTTCAGAGATCCAGATGACCAGATGACCAGATGACGAGATGACGAGATGATCAGATGACGAGATGACCAGATGACGAGATGACCAGATGACCAGATGACCAGATGACCAGATGAATAGATGACCGGACGTCGAGATGACGAGATGACGAAATGACCAGATGACCCGGAGACCAGATGATTAGATGACCAGATGACCAGATGACCAGAAGACCGGATGACCAGATGACCAGATAAATAGATGACCAGATGACCAGATGACGAGATGACCAGATGACCAGATGACCAGATGAATAGATGACGAGATGACGAGATGACGAGATGACGAGATGACGAGATGACGAGATGACGAGATGACGAGATGACGAGATGACGAGATGACCAGATGACCAAATGACGAGATGAAGAGATGACCAGATGTTCAGACAACTAGATGACCAGATGACGAGATGACGAGATGACCAGATGACCAAATGACGAGATGAAGAGATGACCAGACGTTCAGACAACTAGATGACCAGATGACGAGATGACGAGATGACGAGCTGACGAGATGACGAGATGACCAGATGACGAGATGACCAGATGACCAGATGAATAGATGACCGGACGTCGAGATGACGAGATGTCATGAAGACGAGATGACGAGATGACAAGATGACGAGATGACGAGAAGACTAGATGACGAGATGACGAGAAGACTAGATGACCAGATGACTAAATGACGAGATGAAGAGATGACCAGATGACCAGATGACCCGTCGTTCAGATAACCAGATTACCAGATGACGAGATGACGAGATGACGAGATGACGAGATGACTGGATGACCAAATGAAGAGATGACCAGATGACCAGATGACCGGATGACCAGATGACGAGATGACGAGATGACGAGATGACCAGATGACCCGATGACCAGATGATTAGATGACCAGATGACCAGATGACCAGATGACCGGATGAACAGATGACCAAATGACGAGATAACGAGATGACGAGACGATTACGAGATGACGAGATGACGAGATGACCAGATGTCCAGATGACGAGATGACCAGATTGCCAGATGACCAGTTGACCAGATGACAAGATGACCAGATGACCAGATGTTAAGATGACGAGATGACGAGATGACGAGATGACGAGATGACCTGATGACCAGATGACCAGATGATTAGAGGAGCAGATGACGAGATGACGTGATGACTGGATGACCAGATGACCAAATGAAAAGATGACGAGATAACCAGATGACCAGATGACCAGATGACCAGATGACCAGATGTTCAGACATCCAGATGACCAGATGACCAGATGACCGAATGACCAGATGACGAGATGACGAGATGACGAGAAGACAAGATGACGAGATGAAGAGATGACGAGATGAACAGATGACCAGATGAATAGATGACCGGACGTCGAGATAACGAGATGACATGAAGACGAGATGACGAGATGACGAGATGACGAGAAGACCAGATGAACAAATGACCAAATGACGAGATGAAGAGATGACCAGATGACCAGATGACCAGACGTCCAGATAACCAGATGACCGGATGACGAGATGACGAGATGACGAGATGACGAGATGACGAGATGACAAGATGACGAGATGACGAGATGACGAGATGACGAGATGACGAGATGACGAGATGACGAGATGACGAGATGACCAGATGACCAGATGACCAGATGAACGGATGACCAGATGAATAGATGACCGGACGACGAGATGACGAGATGACATGAAGACGAGATGACGAGATGACGAGGGGACCAGATGACCAGATGACCAAATGACGAGATGAAGAGATGACCAGATGACCAGACGTTCAAATAACCAGATGACCAGATGACCAGATGACCAGATGACCAGATGACCAGATGACCGGATGACCAAATGACGAGACGATCACGACATGACGAGATGACGAGATGACGAGATTAATAGATGCCCAGATGACGAGATTAATAGATGCCCAGATGACCAGATGAATAGATGACGAGATGACGAGATGACGAGATGACGAGATGACGAGATGACGAGATGACGAGATGACCAGATGACCAAATGACGAGATGAAGAGATGACCAGATTTTCAGACAACTAGATGACCAGATGACGAGATGACGAGATGACCAGATGACCAAATGACGAGATGAAGAGATGACCAGATGTTCAGACAACTAGATGACCAGATGACGAGATGACGAGATGACCAGATGACCAAATGACGAGATGAAGAGATGACCAGACGTTCAGACAACTAGATGACCAGATGACGAGATGACGAGATGACGAGCTGACGAGATGACGAGATGACCAGATGACCCGATGACCAGATGATTAGATGACCAGATGACCAGATGACCAGATGACCGGATGAACAGATGACCAAATGACGAGATAACGAGATGACGAGACGATTACGAGATGACGAGATGACGAGATGACCAGATGTCCAGATGACGAGATGACCAGATTACCAGATGACCAGTTGACCAGATGACAAGATGACCGGATGACCAGATGTTAAGATGACGAGATGACGAGATGACGAGATGACGAGATGACCTGATGACCAGATGACCAGATGATTAGAGGAGCAGATGACGAGATGACGTGATGACTGGATGACCAGATGACCAAATGAAGAGATGACGAGATAACCAGATGACCAGATGACCAGATGACCAGATGTTCAGACATCCAGATGACCAGATGACCAGATGACCGAATGACCAGATGACGAGATGACGAGATGACGAGAAGACAAGATGACGAGATGAAGAGATGACGAGATGAACAGATGACCAGATGAATAGATGACCGGACGTCGAGATAACGAGATGACATGAAGACGAGATTACGAGATGACGAGATGACGAGAAGACCAGATGAACAAATGACCAAATGACGAGATGAAGAGATGACCAGATGACCAGATGACCAGACGTCCAGATAACCAGATGACCGGATGACGAGATGACGAGATGACGAGATGACGAGATGACGAGATGACAAGATGGCGAGATGACGAGATGACGAGATGACGAGATGACGAGATGACGAGATGACCATATGACCAGATGACCAGATGACCAGATGAACGGATGACCAGATGAATAGATGACCGGACGACGAGATGACGAGATGACATGAAGACGAGATGACGAGATGACGAGGGGACCAGATGACCAGATGACCAAATGACGAGATGAAGAGATGACCAGATGACCAGACGTTCAAATAACCAGATGACCAGATGACCAGATGACCAGATGACCAGATGACCAGATGACCAGATGACCAGATGACCAGATGACCAGATGACCAGATGACCGGATGACCAAATGACGAGACGATCACGACATGACGAGATGACGAGATTAATAGATGCCCAGATGACGAGATTAATAGATGCCCAGATGACGAGATTAATAGATGCTTAGATGACAAGTTGATGTGATGACGAGATGACGAGATTAATAGATGCCCAGATGACGAGATGACGAGATGACGCGACGATTCCGAGATGACGAGATGACGAGATAACGAGATGACGAGACGTTTACGAGATGTCCAGATGACCAGATGACTAGATGACGAGATGACAAGATTACCAGAAGACCAAATGACGAGATAACGAGATGACAAGACGATTACGAGATGACCAGATGACCAGATGTCCAGATGACGAGATGATCAGATGACCAGATGACCAGATGTCCAGATGACGAGATGACCAGATGACCAGATGATCAGATGTTAAGATAACGAGATGACCAGATGACCTGATGACCAGATGACCTGATGACCAGATGATTAGATGACCAGATGAATAGATGACGGGATGACGAGATGACGAGATGACGAGATGACGAGATGACGAGATGACGAGACAATTCCGAAATGACGAGATAACGAGATGACGAGGCGATTACGAGATGACGAGATGACCAGATGACCAGATGACCAGATGACCAGATGTTCAAACATCCAGATGACCAGATGACCAGACGTCCAGATAACCAGATGACCAGATGACCGGATGACGAGATGACGAGATGACCAGATAAGCAGATGACCAGATGACCAGATGAACAGATGACCAGATGAATAGATGACGAGATGACGAGATGACATGAAGACGTGATGACGAGAAGACCAGATGACCAGATGACCAAATAACGAGATCAAGAGATGACCAGACGACCAGATGACCAGACGTTCAGATAACCAGATGACCAGATGACCAGATGGCCGGATGACGAGATGACGAGATGACGAGATGACCAGATGACCAGATGACCAGATGTTCAGACAGTCAGATGATCAGATGACCGGATGACCAGATGACGAGATGACGAGATGACTAGATGACGAGATGACGAGATGACGAGATGACGAGATCACCAGATGACCAGATGACCAGATGAACAGATGACCAGATGAAGAGATGACCAGATGACCAGATGAATGGATGACCGGACGACGAGATGACGAGATGACGAGATGACGAGGGGACCAGATGACCAAATGACGAGATGTAGAGATGACCAGATGACCAGACGTTCACATAACTATCTGGTTATCTGAACGTCTGGTGATCTCACCAGATGACCAGATGACCAGATGACCAGATGATGAGATGACGAGATGACGAGATGACCAGATGATCAGATGACCAGATGACCAGATGACGAGATGACGAGATGACGAGATGACCAGATGACCCGGAGACCAGATGATTAGATGACCAGATGACCAGATGACCAGATGAATGGATGACCAGATGACCAGATGAATAGATGACCGGATGACGAGATGACCAGATGACGAGAGGACAATATGACCAGATGATCAGATGACCAGATGTTAATATGACGAAATGACGAGATGACGAGATGACGAGATGACCAGATGACGAGATGACGAGATGACGAGATGACCAGATGACCAAATGACGAGATGAAGAGATGACCAGATGACCAGATGTTCAGAGAATCAGATGACCAGATGACCAGATGACGAGATGACCAGATGACCAGATGACCAGATGAATAGATGACTGGACGTCGAGATGACGAGATGACGAAATGACCAGATGACCCGGAGACCAGATGATTAGATGACCAGATGACCAGATGACCAGATGACCGGATGACCAGATGACCAGATGAATAGATGACCGGATGATAAGATGACGAGATGACGAGATGACGAGATGACCAGATGACTAGATGACGATATGACGATATGACGAGGTGACGAGATGACGAGATGACGAGATGACGAGATGACGAGATGACGAGATGATGAGATGTCGAAATGACGAGAAGACGAGATTACGAGATGACGAGATGACGAGATGACGAGATGACCAGATGACCGGATGACCAGATGACCAAATGACGAGATGAAGAGATGACCAGATGACTAGATGACCAGATGACCAGATGACCAGATGACCGGATGACCAGATGACCACATGACCAGATGAATAGATGATGAGATGACCCCCAGATGACCAGATGACCTGATGACCAGATTACGAGATGACATGGAGACGAGATGACGAGATGACGAGATGAAATGGAGACGAGATGACGAGATGACGAGATGACGGGATGACGGGATGACGAGATGACCAGATGGACAATGGACGAGATGACGAGATGACGAGATGACCAGATGACTAGATGATCAGATGACTAGATGATTAGATGACCAGATGACCAGATGACGAGATGACGGGATGACGAGATGACGAGATAACGAGATTAATAGATCCCGAGATGACGAGATGATGTCATGACGAGATGACGAGATGACGAAACGATTCCGAGATGACGAGATGACGAGGTGACGAGATTACGAGATGACGAGATGACCAGATGACCAGATGACTAGATGACCGGATAACGAGATGACCAGATGACGAGAGGACAATATGACCAGATGATCAGATGACCAGATGTTAAGATGACGAAATGACGAGATGACGAGATGACGAGATGACGAGATGATGGGATGACCAGATGACCAAATGACGAGATGAAGAGATGACCAGATGACCAGATGTTCAGACAACCAGATGACCAGATGACCAGATGACCAGATGACCAGATGACCAGATGACCAGATGACCAGATGACCAGATGACAGATGACCAGATGACCGGATGACCAAATGACGAGACGATCACGACATGACGAGATGACGAGATTAAGAGATGCCCAGATGACGAGATTAATAGATGACGAGATGACGAGATTAATAGATGCCCAGATGACGAGATAACGAGATGACGAGACGATTACGAGATGACGAGATGACCAGATGACCAGATGACGAGATGACAAGATTACCATAAGACCAAATGACGAGATAACGAGATGACAAGACGATTACGAGATGACCAGATGACCAGATGTCCAGATGACGAGATGATCGGATGACCAGATGACCAGATGTTAAGATGACGAGATGACGAGATGACGAGATGACGAGATGACCAGATGATCTGATGACCAGATGACCTGATGACCAGATGATTAGATGACCAGATGAATAGATGACCGGATGACGAGATGACGAGATGACGAGATGACAAGATGACGAGATGACGAGATGACGAGATGACGAGATGACAAGATGACGAGATGACGAGATGACGAGATGACGAGATGACGAGATGACGAGATGACGAGATGACGAGATGACGAGATGACGAGACATTTCCGAAATGACGAGATAACGAGATGACGAATCGATTACAAGATCACCAGATGACCAGATGACGAGATAACGAGATGACGAGATGACGAGATGACAAGATCACGAGTCGACGAGATGACCAGATGACCAGATGACCAGATGACCAGATGACCAGATGACCAGATGTTCAAACATCCAGATGACCACATGACCAGATGACCGGATGACCAGATGACGAGATGACGAGATGACGAGATGACGAGATGACGAGATGACGAGATGACGAGATGACGAGATGACGAGATGACGAGATGAACAGATGACGAGATGAACAGATGACCAGATGAATAGATGGCCGGACGTCGAGATAACGAGATGACATGAAGACGAGATGACATGAAGACGAGATGACGAGATGACGAGATGACGAGAAGACCAGATGACTAGATGACCAAATGACGAGATGAAGAGATGACCAGATGACCAGATGACCAAACGTCCAGATAACCAGATGACCAGATGACCGGATGACGAGATGACGAGATGACCAGATGAGCAGATGACCAGATGACCAGATAAACAGATGACCAGATGAATAAATGACCAGATGACGAGATGACATGAAGACGTGATGACGAGAAGACCAGATGACCAGATGACCTAATGACGAGATGAAGAGATGACCAGACGACCAGATGACCAGACGTTCAGATAACCAGATGACCAGATGACCAGATGGTCGGATGACGAGATGACGAGATGACGAGATGACCAGATGACCAGATGACCAGATGTTCAGACAACTAGATGACCAGATGACCAGATGAACAGATGACCAGATGAATAGATGACCAGATGACCAGATGAACGGATGACCAGATGAATAGATGACCGGACGACGAGACGACGAGATGACGAGATGACGAGGGGACCAGATGACCAGATGACCAAATAACGAGATGAAGAGATGACCAGATGACCAGACGTTCACATAACCATCTGGTTATCTGAACTTCTGGTGATCTCACCAGATGACCAGATGACCAGATGACCAGATGATGAGATGACGAGATGACGAGATGACCAGATGACCAGATGACCAGATGACCAGATGACGAGATGACGAGATGACGTGATGACGAGGGGACCAGATGACCAGATGACCAAATGACGAGATGAAGAGATGACCAGATGACCAGATGACCAGATGACCAGATGACCAGATGACCAGATGACCGGATGACCAGATGACAGATGACCAGATGACCGGATGACCAAATGACGAGACGATCACGACATGACGAGATGCCCAGATGACGAGATTAATAGATGCCCAGATGACAAGTTGATGTAATGACGAGATGAAGAGATGACGAGATTAATAGATGCCCAGATGACGAGATGACGAGATGACGAGACGATTCCGAGATGACGAGATGACGAGATAACGAGATGACGAGACGATTACGAGATGACGAGATGACCAGATGACCAGATGTCCAGATGACGAGATGACCAGATGACCAGATGACCAGATGTTAAGATGACGAGATGGCGAGATGACAAGATGACGAGATGACAAGATGACGAGATGACGAGATGACGAGATGACGAGATGACGAGATGACGAGATAACGAGATGACGAGATGACGAGATGACGAGATGACGAGATGACGAGACAATTCCGAAATGACGAGATAACGAGATGACGAGGCGATAACGAGATGACCAGATGACCAGATGACGAGATAACGAGATGACGAGATGACCAGATGTTCAGACAACCAGATGACCAGATGACCAGATAACCGGATGACCAGATGACCAGATGACAAGGTGACTAGATGACGAGATGACGAGATGAACGGATGACCAGGTGAATAGATGACCGGACGACGAGATGACGAGATGACGAGGGGACGGAAGACCAGATGACCAAATGACGAGATGAAGAGATGACCAGATGACCAGACGACCAGATGACCAGATGACCAGATGACCAGATGATGAGATGACGAGATGACGAGACGATCACGACATGACGAGATGACGAGATGACCAGATGACGAGATGACGAGATGACGAGAAGACGAGATTAATAGATGCCCAGATGACGAGATTGATAGATGCCCAGATGACAAGATGATGTGATGACGAGATGACGAGATGACGAGATTTATAGATGCCCAGATGACGAGATGATGTGATGACGAGATAACGAGATGACGATTCGATTACGAGATGACCAGATGACCAGATGACGAGATGACGAGATAACGAGATGACGAGATGACGAGATGACAAGATGACAAGATGACGAGTCGACCAGATGACCAGATGACCAGATGACCAGATAACAAGATGACCAGCTGACCAGATGACGAGATGATCAGATGACCAGACGATGAGATGACCAGACGACGAGATGACCAGATGACGAGATGACCAGATGACCAGATGCCCAGATGACGAGATGACGAGATTAATAGATGCTCAGATGACGAGATGATAAGATGACGATATCACGAGACGATTACGAGATGACAAGATAACGAGATGACCAGATGAACAAATGACGAGATGACCAGATGACCAGATGACCAGATGACCAGATGACCAGATGACCAGATGACCAGATGACCAGATGACCAGATGACCAGATGACCAGACGACCAGATGACCAGATGACCAGATGGCCAGATGACCAAATGACGAGACGATCACGACATGACGAGATGACGAGATGACGAGATGACTAGATGAATAGATGGCGAGAAAACATGAAGACGAGATCACGAGATCACGAGATCACGAGATGACGAGATGACCAGATGACCAAATGACGAGATGAAGAGATGACCAGACGTTCAGATAACCAGATGACCAGATGACGAGATGACCAGATGACCAGATGACCTGATGACCTGATGACCAGATGATTAGATGACCAGATGACCAGATGACCAAATGCCGAGATGACGAGATGACCATATGACGAGAGGACGATATGACCAGAAGTTAAGATGACGAAATGACGAGATGACGAGATGACGAGATGACGAGTTGACTGGATGACCAGATGACCAAATGACGAGATGAAGAGATGACCAGATGACCGGATGTTCAGACAACCAGATGACCAGATGACCAGATGAACAGATGACCAGATGAATAGATGACCAGATGACCGGATGACCAGATGAATAGATTACCGGACGACGAGATGACGAGATGACGAGATGACGAGATGACATGAAGATGAGATGACGAGATGACGAGATGACGAGATGACATGAAGATGAGATGACGAGATGACGAGATGACGAGATGACCGGATGACCAAATGACGAGATGACGAGTTGACGAGATGACGAGTTGACGAGATGACGAGATGACGAGAGGACGAGATGACGAGATGACGAGATGACGAGACGACGAGATGACGAGATGACGAGATGACGAGATGATCAGATGATCAGATGACCAGATGGTACGATGACGAAATGACGAGATGACGAGATGACGAGATGACGAGATGACGAGATGACGAGATGACGAGACAACGAGACAACGAGATGACGAGATGACGAGATGACGAGATGACGAGATGACAAGATGACGAGATGACGAGATGACGAGATGACGAGATGACGAGATGACGAGATGACGAGATGACGAGATGACCAGATGACCAGATGAACAGATGACCAGATGAACAGATGACCGAATGACCAGATGAATAGATGACCGGACGACGACATGACGAGATGACGAGATGACGAGATGACATGAAGACGAGATGATGAGATGACGAGGGGACCAGATGACCAGATGACCAGATGAACAAATGACGAGATGAAGAGATGACCAAATGACCAGACGTTCAGATAACCAGATCACCAGATGACCAGATGACTAGATGACCAGAAGATGAGATGACGAGATGACCGGATGACCAGATGACCAGATGACCAGATGACCAGATGACGAGATGACCAGATGACCAGATAACGAGATGACGAGATGATCACGACATGACGAGATGACGAGATGACCAGATGACGAGATGACGAGATTAATAGATGCCCAGATGACGAGATTAATAGATGCCCAGATGACGAGATTAATAGATGCCCAGATGACGAGATTAATAGATGCCCAGATGACAAGATGATGTGATGACGAGATGACGGAATGACGAGATGAATAGATGCCCAGATGACGAGATGATGTGATGACGCGATGACGAGATGACGAGATGACGAGACGATTCCGAGATGACGAGATAACGAGATGACGAGACGATTACGAGATGACGAGATGACCAGATGACCAGATGACCATATGACGAGATGACAAGATGATCAGATGACCAGATGACAAGATGACAAGATGACCAGATGACCAAATGACGAGATGACAAGATGACCAGATGACCAAATGACGAGATGATCAGATGACAAGACGACGAGATGACTAGATGACGAGATTAACAGATGCCCAGATGACGAGATTAACAGATGCCCAGATGACGAGATGACGAGACGATTACGAGATGTCGAGATAACGACATGACAAGACGATTACGAGATGACAAGATGACCAGATGACCAAATGACGAGATGACGAGATGACGAGACAATTCGGATATGACGAGATAACGAGATAACGAGACGATTACGAGATGACGAGATGACGAGATGACTAGATGAATAGATGGCGAGATGACATGAAAACGAGATCACGAGATGACGAGATGACGAGATGACGATATGGCTGGATGGCCAGATGACCAAATGACGAGATGAAGAGATGACCAGACGTTCAGATAACCAGATGACCAGATGACGAGATGACGAGATGACCAGATGACCTGATGACCTGATGACCAGACGATTAGATGACCAGATGAATAGATGACCAAATGACAAGATGACGAGATGACGATATGACCAGATGATCAGATGACCAGATGATGAGATGACGAGATGACGAGACGATCACGACATGACGAGATGACGAGATGACCAGATGACGAGATGACGAGATGACGAGAAGACGAGATTAATAGATGCCCAGATGACGAGATTGATAGATGCCCAGATGACAAGATGTTGTGATGACGAGATGACGAGATTTATAGATGCCCAGATGACGAGATGATGTGATGACGAGATGACAAGATGATCAGATGACCAAATGACGAGATAACGAGATGACGATTCGATTACGAGATGACCAGATGACCAGATGACGAGATAATGAGTTGACGAGACGATTACGAGATGACGAGATGACCAGATGACCAGATGACGAGATGACAAGATGATCAGATGACCAAATGACGAGATAACGAGATGACGATTCGATTACGAGATGACCAGATGACCAGATGACGAGATGACGAGATAACGAGATGACGAGATGACGAGATGACAAGATGACAAGATGACGAGTCGACCAGATGACCAGATGACCAGATGACCAGATAACAAGATGACCAGCTGACCAGATGACGAGATGATCAGATGACCAGACGATGAGATGACCAGACGACGAGATGACCAGATGACCAGATGCCCAGATGACGAGATGACGAGATTAATAGATGCTCAGATGACGAGATGATAAGATGACGATATCACGAGACGATTACGAGATGACAAGATAACCAGATGACCAGATGAACAAATGACGAGATGACCAGATGACCAGATGACCAGATGACCAGATGACCAGATGACCAGATGACCAGATGACCAGATGACCAGATGACCAGATGACCAGACGTCCAGATGACCAGATGACCAGATGGCCAGATAACCAAATGACGAGACGATCACGAGATCACGAGATCACGAGATGACGAGATGACCAGATGACCAAATGACGAGATGAAGAGATGACCAGACGTTCAGATAACCAGATGACCAGATGACGAGATGACCAGATGACCAGATGACCTGATGACCTGATGACCAGATGATTAGATGACCAGATGACCAGATGACCAAATGCCGAGATGACGAGATGACCATATGACGAGAGGACGATATGACCAGAAGTTAAGATGACGAAATGACGAGATGACGAGATGACGAGATGACGAGTTGACTGGATGACCAGATGACCAAATGACGAGATGAAGAGATGACCAGATGACCGGATGTTCAGACAACCAGATGACCAGATGACCAGATGAACAGATGACCAGATGAATAGATGACCAGATGACCGGATGACCAGATGAATAGATTACCGGACGACGAGATGACGAGATGACGAGATGACGAGATGACATGAAGATGAGATGACGAGATGACGAGATGACGAGATGACCAGATGACTAGATGACGATATGACGATATGACGAGGTGACGAGATGACGAGATGACGAGATGAAGAGATGACGAAATGACCAGATGACCAAATGACGAGATGAAGAGATGACGAGATGACGAGATGACGAGATGACCAAATGACGAGATGAAGAGATAACCAGATGACCAGATGTTCAGACAACCAGATGACCAGATGACCAGATGACGAGATGACAAGATGACCAGATGACAAGATGACGAGATGACCAGATGACGAGATGACCAGATGACGAGATGACCAGATGTCCAGATGACCAGATGACCGGATGAATAGATGACCGGACGTCGAGATGACGAGATGACATGGAGACGAGATGACAAGATGACGAGATGACGAGATGACAGGATGACGAGATGACGAGATGACGGGATGACGAGATGACCAGATGACCAGATGAACAATGGACGAGATGACGAGATGACGGGATGACCAGATGACCAGATGACCAGATGACCAGATGACCAGATGAATAGATGACCGGATGACCAAATGACGAGATGAAGAAATGAACAGATGTTTAGATAACCAGATGACCAAATGACCAGATGAATAGATGAAGATATGACGAGATGACGAGCTGACCAGATGACCAGAAGACCAGATGACCAGATGACCGAATTACCAGATGAAGAGATAACGAGATGACGAGATGACCAGATTACCAGATAACAGATGACGAGATGACCAGATGACCAGATTACCAGATTACCAGATGAATTGATGACGAGATGACTAGATGACAAGATGACAAGATGACGAGATGACGAGATGACCCGAGGACAATGACAAGATGACGAGATGACCAAATGACGAGATGACAAGATGACGAGATTGCTGTAGTCTTTTGCTGAAATTGTGAGGATGTTAGACAGGCAGCAAATGAAAATAGTATGACACAATGAATAAATGAATAATACATTTATTTTGTACTGCGTAAACTCGACTAGACTTTGCTCGTACGACGCTCGAAGGCAACTAACACGGTCGAACGACGCATCGATCGTGATCTCCTCGTAGCTCTTTTGCGCATGCGCGCGCTTCTACATCTCTTCGAGAACGTCGACGAGCAACGCACCACGCAGGGCGAACGCACATTAAGCTTTTTCAACAGACGAGATGACGAGATGACCAGATGACCAGATGACCGGATGACGAGATGACGAGATGACGAGATGACCAGATGACCAAACGACGAGATGACCAGATGACGAGATGACGAGATGACGAGATGACGAGATGACGAGGTGACGAGATGACGAGATGACGAGGTAACGAGATGACAAGATGACGAGATAAGGAGATGAAGAAATGACGAGATGACCAGATGAATAGATGACCGGACGACCAGATGACGAGATGACGTGATGACGAGATGACATGAAGAGGAGATGACGAGATGAAGATATTACGAGATGACCAGATAAATAGATGACCGGACGACCACATGACGAGATGACGAGATGACGTGATGAAGAGATGACATGAAGACGAGATGACGAGATGATGAGATGACCAGACGACCGGATAATCAGATGACCAAATGACGAGATGAAGAGATGACCAGATGACCAGATGACCAAATGACCAGATGACCAGATGACGAGATGACGAGATGACCAGATGACCAGATGACCTCATGACCAGATGACGAGATGACGAGATGACATGAAGACGAGTTGACGAGATGACGAGATGACGAGATGACGGGATGACGAGATGACCAGATGAACAATGGACAAGATGACGATATGACGAGATGACCAGATGACCAGATGACCAGAAGACCAAATGACGAGATGACGTGATGACGAGATGACGGGATGACGAGATGACGAGATGACGAGATGACGAGATGACGAGATGACATGAAGACGAGATGACGAGATGATGAGATGACGAGATGACCAGATGACCAGATGAATAGATGACCGGATGACGAGATGACCAGATGACGAGAGGACAATATGACCAGATGTTAAGATGACGAAATGACGAGATGACGAGATGACCGGTTGACCAGATGACCAAATGACGAGATGAAGAGATGACCAGATGACCAGATGTTCAGACAACCAGATGACCAGATAAACAGATGACGAGATGACTGGATGAACAGATGACCAAATGAAGAGATGAGCAAATGACCAGATGACCAGATGACCAGATGATCAGATGATCAGATGTTCAGACAACCAGATGACCAGATCACCAGATGACCGGATGACCAGATGACCAGATGACCAGATCACCAGATGACCAGACAACCAGATGACCAGATCACCAGATGACCAGATGACCAGATGACCAGATGACCAGATCACCAGATGACCAGATGACCGGATGCCCAGATGAACAGATGAATAGATGACCGGATGACGAGATGACGAGATGAAGAGATGACGAAATGACCAGATGACCAAATGACGAGATGAAGAGATGACCAGATGACCAGATGACCAGATGATCAGATGACCAGATGACCAGATGACCGGATGACCAGATGACCAGATGTCCAGATGACGAGATGACCGGATGATCAGATGACCAGATGACCAGATGACTAGATGAATAGATGACCGGATGACGAGATGACTTGATGACCAGATGACGGGATGACCAGATGACTAGATGACGATATGAGGATATGACGAGGTGACGAGATGACGAGATGACGAGATGAAGAGATGACGAAATGACCAGATGACCAAATGACGAGATGAAGAGATGACCAGATTACCAGATGACCAGATGACCAGATGACCAGATGACCGGATGACCAGATGACCAGATGAATAGATGACCGGATGACGAGATGACGAGATGACCGGAAGACGAGATGACGAGATGACCAGATGACGGGATGACCAGATGACGGGATGACCAGATGATGGGATGACCAGATGACTAGATGACGATATGACTAGATGACGATATGACGATATGACGAGGTGATGAGATGACGAGATGACGAGATGACAAGATGACGAGATGACGAAATGACGAGAAGACGGGATGACGAGATGACGAGATGACCAGATGACCGGAAGAACAGATGACCAAATGACGAGATGAAGAGATGACCAGATGACCAGATGACCAGATGACCAGATGACCAGATGACCAGATGACCGGATGACCAGATGACCAGATGACCAGATGAAGAGATGACCAGATGACCAGATGCCCAGATGACCTGATGACCAGATGACAAGATGACGAGATGACGGGATGACGAGATGACAAGATGAGCAATGGACGAGATGACGAGATGACCAGATGACGAGATGACGACATGACGAGATGACGAGATGACGAGACGATTCCGAGATGACGAGATAACGAGATGACGCGACGATTACGAGATGACGAGATGAAAAGGTTTCGAGATGACGAGATGACCAGATGATCAGATGACGAGATGACGAGATGACGAGATGACGAGATGTCGAGATGACGAGATGACCGGATGAACAGACGACCAAATGACGAGATGAAGAGATGACCAGATGACCAGATGACCAGATGATCAGATGACCAGATGACCGGATGACGTGATGACAAGATGACCAGATGAAGAGATGACGAGATCACCAGATGACCAGATGACCTGATGACCAGATGACGAGATGACCAGATGACGGGATGACCAGATGACTAGATGACGATATGACGATATGACGAGGCGACGAGATGACGAGATGACGAGATGACGAGATGACGAGATGACGAGATGACGAGATGACGAAATGACGAGAAGGCGGGATGACGAGATGACGAGATGACCAGATGACCGGATGAACAGATGACCAAATGACGAGATGGAGAGATGACCAGATGACCAGATGACCAGATGACCAGATGACCGGATGAACAGATGACCAAATGACGAGATGAAGAGATGACCAGATGACTAGATGACCAGATGTTAAGATGACGAAATGACGAGATGACGAGATGACGAGATGACGAGATGACGAGATGACGAGGTGACGAGATTACGAGATGACGAGATGACCGGATGACCAGATGAATAGATGACCGGATGACGAGATGAACAGATGAATAGATGACCGGATGACGAGATGACCAGATGACGAGAGGACAATATGACCAGATGATCAGATGACCAGATGTTAAGATGAAGATATGACGAGATGACGAGATGACGAGATGACGAAATGACGAAACGATTCCGAGATGACGAGATGACGAGATAACGAGATGACGCGACGATTACGAGATGACGAGATGACCAGATGACCAGATGACGAGATGACGAGATGACCAGATGAACAGATGATCAGATGACCAGATGACGAGATGACCAGATGACCAGATGTCCTGATGACGTGATGACATGAAGACGAGATGACGACATGACGAGATAACGAGATGACGGGATGACGAGATGACCAGATGAACAATGGACGAGATGACGAGATGACCAGATGACCAGATGACCAGATGACCAGATGAATAGATGACCGGATGTCGAGATGACGAGATGACATGAAGACGAGATGACGAGATGACAAGATGACAAGATGACGAGATGACGAAAAGACTAGATGACCGGATGACCAAATGACGAGATGAAGAGATGACCAGATGACCAGATGACCCGCCGTTCAGATAACCAGATGACGAGATGACGAGATGACGAGATGACGAGATGACCAGATGACCAGATGACCGGATGACGAGATGACGAGATGACGAGATGACGAGATGACGAGATGACGAGATGACGAGATGACGAGATGATGAGATGCCTGGATGACCAAATGGAGAGATGACCAGATGACCAGATGACCGGATGACCAGATGACGAGATGACGAGATGACGAGATGACCAGATGACCCGATGACCAGATGATTAGATGACCAGATGACCAGATGACCAGATGACCAGATGACCGGATGACCAGATGACCAGATGACCAGATGACGGGATGACCAGATGACCAGATGAATAGATGACCGGATGATGAGATGACGAGATGACCAGATGACCAGATGACGATATGACGATATGACGAGGTGACGAGATGACGAGAGGACCAGATGACCAGATGACGATATGACGAGTTGACGAGATGACGAGAGGACCAGATGACCAGATGACCAGTTGACCGGATGACCAGATGACCAGATGACCAGATGACGAGATGACGAGATGACCAGATGACCAGATGTCCTGATGACGTGATGACATGAAGACGAGATGACGACATGACGAGATAACGAGATGACGGGATGACGAGATGACCAGATGAACAATGGACGAGATGACGAGATGACCAGATGACTAGATGACCAGATGACGGGATGACGAGAGGACGAGATGACGAGATGACGAGATTTCGAAATGACCAGATGACCAGATAACCAGATGATCGGATGACCAGATGTTAAGATGACGCAATGACGAGATGACGAGATGACGAGATGACGAGATGTCGAGGTGACGAGATTACGAGATGACGAGATGACCAGATGACCAGATGAATAGATGACCGGATGACGAGATGACCAGATGACGAGAGGACAATATGTCCGGATGATCAGATGACCAGATGTTAAGATGACGAAATGACGAGATGACGAGATGACGAGATGACGAGGTGACGAGATGACGAGATGACCGGATGACCAGATGACCAAATGACGAGATGAAGAGATGACCAGATGACCAGATGTTCAGACAACCAGATGACCAGATAACAATATGACGAGATGACTGGATGACCAGATGACCAAATGAAGAGATGAGCAAATGACCAGATGACCAGATGACCAGATGATCAGATTACCAGATGTTCAGACAACCAGATGACCAGATCACCAGACCGGATGACCAGATGACCAGATGACGAGATGACGAGATGACCAGATGACCCGATGACCAGATGATTAGATGACCAGATGACCAGATGACCAGATGACCGGATGACCAGATAACCGGATGCCCAGATGACCAGATGAATAGATGACCGGATGATGAGATGACCAGATGACCAGATGACGAGATGACCAGATGACCAGATGACGAGATGACGAGATGACGAGATGACGAGATGACGAGATGAAGAGATGACGAAATGACCAGATGACCAAATGACGAGATGAAGAGATGACCAGATGAAGAGATGACGAGATGACCAGATGACCAGATGACGAGATGACGAGATGACGGGATGACGAGATGACCAGATGAACAATGGACGAGATGACGAGATGACCAGATGACGAGATGACGGCATGACGAGATGACGAGATGACGAGATGATGTCATGACGAGATGACGAGATGACGAGACGATTCCGAGATGACGAGATAACGAGGTGACGCGACGATTACGAGATGACGAGATGAAGAGATGACGACATGACGAGATGAAGAGATGACCAGATGACCAGATGACGAGATGACCAGATGACCAGATGACCAGATGAATAGATGACCGGATGTCGAGATGACGAGATGACATGAAGACGAGATGACGAGATGACAAGATGACAAGATGACGAGATGACGAAAAGACTAGATGACCGGATGACCAAATGACGAGATGAAGAGATGACCAGATGACCAGATGACCCGCCGTTCAGATAACCAGATGACGAGATGACGAGATGACGAGATGACGAGATGACCAGATGACCAGATGACCGGATGACGAGATGACGAGATGACGAGATGACGCGATGACGAGATGACGAGATGACGAGATGACGAGATGACGAGATGACGAGATGACGAGATGATGAGATGCCTGGATGACCAAATGGAGAGATGACCAGATGACCAGATGACCGGATGACCAGATGACGAGATGACGAGATGACGAGATGACCAGATGACCCGATGACCAGATGATTAGATGACCAGATGACCAGATGACCAGATGACCAGATGACCGGATGACCAGATGACCAGATGAATAGATGACCGGATGATGAGATGACGAGATGACCAGATGACCAGATGACGATATGACGATATGACGAGGTGACGAGATGACGAGAGGACCAGATGACCAGATGACGATATGACGAGTTGACGAGATGACGAGAGGACCAGATGACCAGATGACCAGTTGACCGGATGACCAGATGACCAGATGACCAGATGACGAGATGACGAGATGACCAGATGACCAGATGTCCTGATGACGTGATGACATGAAGACGAGATGACGACATGACGAGATAACGAGATGACGGGATGACGAGATGACCAGATGAACAATGGACGAGATGACGAGATGACCAGATGACTAGATGACCAGATGTTAAGATGACGCAATGACGAGATGACGAGATGACGAGATGACGAGATGTCGAGGTGACGAGATTACGAGATGACGAGATGACCAGATGACCAGATGAATAGATGACCGGATGACGAGATGACCAGATGACGAGAGGACAATATGTCCAGATGATCAGATGACCAGATGTTAAGATGACGAAATGACGAGATGACGAGATGACGAGATGACGAGATGATCGGATGACCAGATAACCAGATGACGAGTTGACGAGGTGACCAGATGACCCGATGATCGGATAACCGGATGCCCAGATGACCAGATGAATAGATGACCGGATGATGAGATGACGAGATGACCAGATGACGAGATGACCAGATGACCAGATGACCAGATGACCAGATAACCAGATGAATAGATGACCGGATGACGAGATGACCAGATGACGAGAGGACAATATGACCAGATGATCAGATGACGAGACGACGAGATGACGAGATGACGAGGTGACGAGATGACGAGATGACCGGATGACCAGATGACCAAATGACGAGATGAAGAGATGACCAGATGACCAGATGTTCAGACAACCAGATGACCGGATAACAATATGACGAGATGACTGGATGACCAGATGACCAAATGAAGAGATGAGCAAATGACCAGATGACCGGATGACCAGATGATCAGATTACCAGATGTTCAGACAACCAGATGACCAGATCACCAGACCGGATGACCAGATGACCAGATGACGAGATGACGAGATGACCAGATGACCCGATGACCAGATGATTAGATGACCAGATGACCAGATGATCAGATGACTGGATGACCAGATAACCGGATGCCCAGATGACCAGATGAATAGATGACGAGATGACGAGATGACGAGATGAAGAGATGACGAAATGACCAGATGACCAAATGACGAGATGAAGAGATGACCAGATGAAGAGATGACGAGATGACCAGACGACCAGATGACGAGATGACGAGATGACGGGATGACGCGATGACCAGATGAACAATGGACGAGATGACGAGATGACCAGATGACGAGATGACGGCATGACGAGATGACGAGATGACGAGATGATGTCATGACGAGATGACGAGATGACGAGACGATTCCGAGATGACGAGATAACGAGACGCGACGATTACGAGATGACGAGATGAAGAGATGTCGAGATGACGAGATGACCAGATGACCAGATGACGAGATGACGAGATGACGAGATGTCGAGATGACGAGATGACGAGATGACCAGATGAGCAGATGACCAGATGTTAAGATGACGAAATGACGAGATGACGAGATGACGAGATGACGACATGACGAGGTGACGAGATTACGAGATGACGAGATGACCGGATGACCAGATGAATAGATGACCGGATGATGAGATGACCATCTGGTGGTCCGGATGACGAGATGACGAGATGTCGAGATGACGAGATAACCAGATGACCAGATGACCAGATGACCAGATGTTAAGATGACGAAATGACGAGATGACGAGATGACGAGATGACGAGGTGACGAGATTACGAGATGACGAGATGACCAGATGACCAGATGACCAGATGACCAGTTGACCAGATAAATGGATGACCGGATGACGAGATGGCCAGATGACGAGAGGACAATATGACCAGATGTTGAGATGACGAAATGACGAGATGACGAGATGACGAGATGACGAGATGACGAGATGACGAGATGACACGATGACGAGATGACGAGATGACGAGATGACGAGATGACCAGATGACGAGATGACCAGATGACCAGATGTTCAGACAATCAGAAGAGCAGATGACCAGATGACGAGATGACCAGATGACCAGATGACCAGATGACGAGATAACCAGATGACCAGATGACCAGATGACCAGATGACCAGATGACCAGATTACCAGATGACCAGATGACCAGATGAATAGATGACCCCACGTCGAGATGAAGAGATGACATGAAGACGAGATGACGAGATGACAAGATGAGGAGATAACGAAAAGACCAGATGACCAGATGACCAAATGACGAGATGAAGAGATGACCAGATGACCAGATGACCTGACGTTTAGATAAGCAGATGACCTCATGACCAGATGACGAGATGACGAGATGGCGAGATGACGAGATGACGAGATGACGAGATGACCAGATGACCAGATGACCTGATGACGAGATTATTAGAGGAGCAGATGACCAGATGACCGGATGACGAGATGACGAGATGACGAGATGACGAGATGACGAGATGACGAGATGACGAGATGACGAGATGACTGGATGACCAGATAACCAAATGAAGAGATGACCAGATGACCAGATGAGCAGATGACCAAATGAGCAGATGACCAGATGTTCAGACAACCAGATGTTCAGACAACCAGATGACCAGATGACCACATGACCAGATGATTAGATGAACAGATGACCAGATGACCAGATGACCGGTTGACCAGATGACAAGATGAATAGATGACCGCATGATGAGATGACGAGATGACCAGATGACGAGATGACCAGATGACTAGATGACGATATGACGATATGACGAGGTGACGAGTTATCGAGATGACGAGATGACGAGATGACGAGATGACCAAATGACGAGATGAAGGGATAACCAGATGACCAGATGTTCAGACAACCAGATGACCAGATGACCAGATGACCAGATGACGAGATGACAAGATGACCAGATGACAAGATGACGAGATGACCAGATGACGAGATGACCAGATGTCCAGATGACCAGATGACCAGATGAATAGATGACCGGACGTCTAGATGACGAGATGACATGAAGACGAGATGACGAGATGACGAGATGACGAGATGACAGGATGGCGAGATGACGAGATGACGGGATGACGAGATGACCAGATGACCAGATGAACAATGGACGAGATGACGAGATGACGAGATGACCAGATGACCAGATGACCAGATGAATAGATGACCGGATGACCAAATGACGAGATGAAGAGATGACCAGATGTTCAGATAACCAGATGACCAGATGACCAGATGATCAGATGACCAGATGACCAGATGACCAGATGACCAGATGACCAGATGTTCAGACAACCAGATGACCAGATCACCAGATGACCGGATGACCAGATGACCAGATGACGAGATGCCGAGATGACCAGATGACCCGATGACCAGATGATTAGATGACCAGATGACAAGATGACCAGATGACAAGATGACCAGATGACCAGATGACCAGATGTTCAGACAACCAGATGACCAGATCACCAGATGACCGGATGACCAGATGACCAGATGACGAGATGCCGAGATGACCAGATGACCCGATGACCAGATGATTAGATGACCAGATGACAAGATGACCAGATGACAAGATGACCAGATGACCAGATGACCAGATGACCGGATGCCCAAATGACGAGATGAAGAGACCACCAGATGACCAGCTGACCAGATGACAAGATGACCGGATGACCAGATGACCAGATGAGTAGATGACCAGATGAATAGATGACCGGATGACGAGATGACGAGATGACCAAATGACGAGATGAAGAGATAACCAGATGAACAGATGTTTAGACAACCAGATGACCAGATGACGAGATGACAAGATGACCAGATGACAAGATGACGAGATGACCAGATGACGAGATGACCAGATGACGAGATGACCGGATGTCCAGATGACCAGATGACCAGATGAATAGATGACCGGACGTCGAGATGACGAGATGACGAGATGACGAGATGACGAGATGACAGGATGACGAGATGACGAGATGACCAGATGACCCGATGACCAGATGATTAGATGACCAGATGAATGGATGACCGGATGACCAAATGACGAGATGAAGAGATGACCAGATGTTCAGATAATTAGATGACCAGATGACCAGATGATTAGATGACCAGATGACCAGATGACCAGATGAACAGATGACCAGATGACCAGATGAAGATATGACGAGATGACGAGATGACCAGATGACCAGAAGACCAGATGACCAGTTGACCAGATGTTCAGACAACCAGATGACCAGATCACCAGATGACTGGATGACCAGATGACCAGATGACGAGATGCCGAGATGACCAGATGACCCGATGACCAGATGATTCGATGACCAGATGACCAGATGACCAGATGAGCGGATGCCCAGATGACCAGATGAATAGATGACCGGATGATGAGATGACGAGATGACCAGATGACGAGATGACCTGATGACCAGATGACGGGATGACGAGATGACGAGATGACGAGATGACGAGATGACGAGATGAAGAGATGACGAAATGACCAGATGACCAAATGACGAGATGAAGAGATGACCAGATGACCAGATGACCGGATGACCAGATGACCAGATGACCGGATGACCAGATGACCAGATGAATAGATGACCGGATGACGAGATGACGAGATGACCAGATGACTAGATGACGATATGACGATATGACGAGGTGACGAGATGACGAGATGACCAAATGACGAGATGAAGAGATAACCAGATGACCAGATGTTCAGACAACCAGATGATCAGATGACCAGATGACCAGATGACGAGATGACAAGATGACCAGATGACAAGATGACGAGATGACCAGATGACGAGATGACCAGATGACGAGATGACCAGATGTCCAGATGACCAGATGACCAGATGACCAGATGACCAGATGAATAGATGACCGAACGTCGAGATGACGAGATGACATGGAGACGAGATGACGAGATGACGAGATGACGAGATGACGAGATGACAGGATGACGAGATGACGAGATGACGGGATGACGAGATGACCAGATGACCAGATGAACAATGGACGAGATGACGAGATGACGGGGTGACCAGATGACCAGATGACCAGATGACCAGATGACCAGATGAATAGATGACCGGATGACCAAATGACGAGATGAAGAAATGATTAGATGTTGAGATAACCAGATGACCAAATGACCAGATGTTTAGATAACCAGATGACCAAATGACCAGATGAATAGATGAAGATATGACGAGATGACGAGCTGACCAGATGACCAGATGACCAGATGACCTGATGACCAGATGATTAGATAACCAGATGACCAGATGACCAGATGTTCAGACAACCAGATGACGAGATGACGAGATGACGAGATGACGAGATGACGAGATGACGAGATGACGAGATGACGAGATATCGAGATGAAGAGATGACCAGATGACCAGATGAATAGATGACCGGATGACGAAATGACCAGATGACGAGATGACGAGATGACGAGATGACAAGATGACGAGATGACGAGATGACCAGATGATCTGATGACCAGATGATTAGATGATCAGATGAATAGATGACCTGATGACGAGATGACGAGATGACGGGATGACGAGATGACGAGATGACGAGATGACGAGATGACAAGATGACGAGATGACGAGATCACGAGATCACGAGATCACGAGATAACGAGATGACGAGATGACGAGATGACCAAATGACCGGATGACCAGATGACCAAATGACGAGATGGAGAGATGAAGAGATGACGAGATGACGAGATGACGAGATGACGAGATGACGAGATGACGAGATGACGAGATGACGAGATGACGAGATGACGAGATGACGACATGACAAGATGACGAGATGACGAGATGACGAGATGACGAGACGATGACGAGATGACCAGATTACCAGATTACCAGATGACCGGATGACCAGATGAACAGATGATCGGATGACCAAATGACGAGATGAAGAGATGACCAGATGTTTAGATAACCGGATGACCAAATGACCAGATGACCGGATGACTAGATGACCAGATGACCAGATGAATAGATGAAGATATGACGAGATGACGAGCTGACCAGATGACCAGATGACCGAATTACCAGATGAATAGATAACGAGATGACGAGATGACCAGATTACCAGATTACCAGATAACAGATGACGAGATGACCAGATGACCAGATTACCAGATTACCAGATGAATAG
The DNA here is from genome assembly GCA_963669185.1 of Dyspetes luteomarginatus. Lineage (NCBI taxonomy): Eukaryota > Metazoa > Arthropoda > Insecta > Hymenoptera > Ichneumonidae > Dyspetes > Dyspetes luteomarginatus. The sequence continues at coordinate 11,982,410 of OY769906.1, forward strand.
ATGACGAGATGACTAGATGACAAGATGACAAGATGACGAGATGACCCGAGGACAATGACGAGATGACGAAATGACCAGATGACGAGATGACAAGATGACGAGATTGCTGTAGTCTTTTGCTGAAATTGTGAGGATGTTAGACAGTCAGCAAATGAAAATAGTATGACACAATGAATAAATGAATAATACATTTATTTTGTACTGCGTAAACTCGACAAGACTTTGCTCGTACGACGCTCGAAGGCAACTAACACGGTCGAACGACGCATCGATCGTGATCTCCTCGTAGCTCTTTTGCGCATGCGCGCGCTTCTACATCTCTTCGAGAACGTCGACGAGCAACGCACCACGCAGGGCGAACGCACATTGAGCTTTTTCAACAGACGAGATGACGAGATGACCAGATGACCAAATGACCAGATGACAAGATGACGAGGTGACGAGATGACCAGATGACCAAACGACGAGATGAAGAGATGCCGAGATGACGAGGTGACGAGATGACGAGATGACGAGATAACGAGATGACGAGATGACGAGATAGGGAGATGAAGAAATGACGAGATGACCAGATGAATAGATGACCGGACGACCAGATGACGAGATGAGATGAAGACGAGATGACGAGATGATGAGATGACCAGATGACCAGATGACCAGATGACCAGATGACCAGATGACCAAATGACCAGATGACCAGATGACGAGATGACGAGATGACCAGATGACCTCATGACCAGATGACGAGATGACGAGATGACATGAATACGAGATGACGAGATGACGAGATGACGAGATGACGGGATGACGAGATGATCAGATGTACAACGGACAAGATGACGAGATGACGAGATGACCAGATGACCAGATGACCAGAAGACCAAATGACGAGATGACGTGATGACGAGATGACGGGATGACGAGATGACGAGATGACGAGATGACGAGATGACATGAAGACGAGATGACGAGATGACGAGATGACGAGATGACCAGATGAACAATGGACAAGATTACGAGATGACGAGATGACCAGATGACGAGATGACGAGATGACGAGATGACGAGATGACGAGATCACGAGATGACGAGATGACGAGATGACGAGATGACGAGATGACGATATGACCAGATGACCAGATGACCGGATTACCAGATGACCAAATGACGAGATGAAGAGATGACCAGATGACCAAATTTCCAGACGTTCAGATAACCAGATGACCAGATGTCCAGATGACCGAATGACCAGATGACCAGATAACCAGATGAACAGATGTCCAGATGACCAGATGACCAGATGACCAGATGACCAGATGACCAGATGACCTGATGACCAGATGATTAGATAATTAGATGACCAGATGTTCAGACAACCGAATGACGAGATGACGAGATGACGAGATGACGAGATGACGAGATGACGAGATATCGAGATGACGAGATGACCAGATGACCAGATGAATAGATGTCCGGATGACGAAATGACCAGATGACGAGATGACGAGATGACGAGATGACAAGATGACGAGATGACGAGATGACGAGATGACGAGATGACCAGATGATCTAATGACCAGCTGATTAGATGATCAGATGAATAGCTGACCTGATGACGAGATGACGAGATGACGAGATGACGAGATGACGAGATGACGAGATGACAAGATGACGAGATGACGAGATGACGAGATCACGAGATGACGAGATGACGAGATCACGAGATGACGAGATGACCAGATGACCGGATGACCAGATGACTAAATGACGAGATGAAGAGATGAAGAGATGACGAGATGACGCGATGACCAGATGACCAAATGACGAGATGAAGAGATGACGAGATGACGAGATGACGAGATGACGACATGACGAGATGACGAGATGACGAGATGACGAGATGACGAGATGACGAGATGACGAGATGACGAGATGACGAGATGACGAGATGACGAGATGACGAGATGACGAGATGACGAGATGACGAGATGACGAGATGACGAGATGACGAGATGACGAGATGACGAGATGACCAGATGACCAGATGACCAGATAAACAGATGACCAGATGAATAGATGACCGGATGACCAGATGACGAGATGACGAGATGACGAGATGACGAGATGACGAGATGACGAGATGATGAGATGACGAGATGACGAGATGACGAGATGACGAGATGACGCGATGACGAGATGACCAGATGACCAGATGACCAGATGACCAGATATTAAGATGACGAAATGACGAGATGACGAGATGACGAGATGACCAGATGACCAGATATTAAGATGACGAAATGACGAGATGACGAGATGACGAGATGACGAGATGACGATATCCCGATATGACGAGGTGACGAGGTTACGACATGACGAGATGACGAGATGACCAGATGAACAGATGAACAGATGACCAGATATTAAGATGACGAAATGACGAGATGACGAGATGACGAGATGACGAGATGACGAGATGACAAGATGACAAGATGACGAGATGACGAGATGACCAGATGACCTGATGACCAGATGATTAGATGATCAGATGAATAGATGACCTGATGACGAAATGAAGAGATGACGAGATGACGAGATGACGAGATGACGAGATGACGAGATGACGAGATGACGAGATGACGAGATGACGAGATGACGAGATGACGAGATGACGAGATGACGAGATGACGAGATGACGAGATGACGAGATGACCAGATGAACGGATGACCAGATGAAGAGATGAAGAGATGAAGAGATGAAGAGATGACGAGATGACGAGATGACGAGATGACGAGATGACGAGATGACGAGATGACGAGATGACTAGATGACGAGATGACGGGATGACGAGATGACCAGATGACCAGATGACCAGATGAACAGATGACCAGATGACCAGATGACCAGATGACCAGATGACCAGATGACGAGACGTCGAGCTGACTAGATGACCAGATGACCTGATGACCAGATGATTGGATGACCGGACGACGAGATGACGAGATGGCGAGATGACGAGATGACATGAAGACGAGATGACGAGATGACGAGATGACCAGATGACCAGATGAATAGATGACCGGATGACCAAATGACGAGATGAAGAGATGACCAGATGACCAGATGACCAGATGTTCAGATAACCAGATGACCCGATGACCAGATGACCAGATGACCGGATGAATAGATGAATAGATGACGATATGACAAGATGACCAGATGACCAGATGACCAGAAGACCAGATGACCAGATGACCAGGTGACCAGATGACCAGATGAAGAGATAACGAGATGACGAGATGACGAGATGACCAGATTACTGGATTACCAGATTACCAGATGAACAGATGACTAGATGACGAGATGACGAGATGACGAGATGACCAGATGACGAGATGACAAAATGACGAGATTCTGGTAGTCTTTTGCTGAAATTGTGAGGATGTTAGACAGTAAGGAAATGAAAATAGTATGACACGATGAATAAATGAATAATAGATTTATTTTGTACTGCGTAAACTCGACTAGACTTTGCTCGTACGACGCTCGAAGGCAACTAACACGGTCGAACGACGCATCGATCGTGATCTCCTCGTAGCTCTGTTGCGCATGCGCGCGCTTCTACATCTCTTCGAGAACGTCGACGAAGCAACGCACCACGCAGGGCGAACGCACATTAAGCTTTTTCAACAGACGAGATGAATAGATGACCAGATGACCAGATGACGAGATGACGAGATGACGAGATGAGGAAATGACGAGATGACGAGATGACCAGATGACCAGATGACCAGATGACCAAACGACGAGATGAAGAGATGACCAGATGACTAGAAGACCAGATGACCAGATGACGAGATGACGAGATGACGAGATGACGAGATGACAAGATGACGAGATGACGAGATGACCAGATGACGAGATGACGAGATGACGAGATGACCAGATGACCGGATGACCAAATGACGAGATGAAGAGATGAAGAGATGACGAGATGACGAGATGACGAGATGACCAGATGACCAGATGACCAGATGACGAGATGACGAGGTGACGAGATGACCAGATGACCAAACAACGAGATGAAGAGATGACGAGATGACGAGGTGACGAGATGACGAGATGACGAGATAACGAGATGACGAGATGACGAGATAAGGAGATGAAGAAATGACGAGATGACCAGATGAATAGATGACCGGAAGACCAGATGACGAGATGAGATGAAGACGAGATGACGAGATAATGAGATGACCAGACGACCGGATAACCAGATGACCAAATGACGAAATGAAGAGATGACCAGATGACCAGATGACCAGATGACCAGATGACCAAATGACCAGATGACCAGATGACGAGATGACGAGATGACCAGATGACCAGATGACCTCATGACCAGATGACGAGATGATGAGATGACGAGATGACGGGATGACGAGATGATCAGATGAACAACGGACAAGATGACGAGATGACGAGATGACCAGATGACCAGATGACCAGAAGACCAAATGACGAGATGACGTGATGACGAGATGACGGGATGACGAGATGACGAGATGACGAGATGACGAGATGACATGAAGAAGAGATGACGAGATGACGAGATGACGAGATGACCAGATGAACAATGGACAAGATGACGAGATGACGAGATGACGAGATGACGAGATGACGAGATGACGAGATGACGAGATGACGAGATGACGAGATGACGAGATGACGATATGACCAGATGACCAGATGACCGGATTACCAGATGACCAAATGACGAGATGAAGAGATGACCAGATGACCAAATTTCCAGACGTTCAGATAACCAGATGACCAGATGTCCAGATGACCGAATGACCAGATGACCAGATAACCAGATGACCAGATGACCAGATGACCAGATGACCTGATGACCAGATGATTAGATAACCAGATGACCAGATGTTCAGACAACCGAATGACGAGATGACGAGATGACGAGATGACGAGATGACAAGATGACGAGATGACGAGATGACGAGATGACGAGATGACGAGATGACGAGATGACGAGATAACGAGATGACCGGATGAACGGATGACCAGATGAAGAGATGAAGAGATGAAGAGATGAAGAGATGAAGAGATGAAGAGATGAAGAGATGACGAGATGACGAGATGACGAGATGACGAGATGACGAGATGACGAGATGACGAGATGACGAGATGACTAGATGACGAGATGACGGGATGACGAGATGACCAGATGACCAGATGACCAGATGAACAGATGACCAGATGACCCGATGACCAGATGACCAGATGACCAGATGACGAGACGTCGAGCTGACCAGATGACCAGATGACCTGATGACCAGATGATTGGATGACCGGACGACGAGATGACGAGATGACGAGATGACGAGATGACATGAAGACGAGATGACGAGATGACGAGATGACGAGATGACCAGATTACTGGATTACCAGATTACCAGATGAACAGATGACTAGATGACGAGATGACGAGATGACGAGATGACCAGATGACGAGATGACAAAATGACGAGATTCTGGTAGTCTTTTGCTGAAATTGTGAGGATGTTAGACAGTAAGGAAATGAAAATAGTATGACACGATGAATAAATGAATAATAGATTTATTTTGTACTGCGTAAACTCGACTAGACTTTGCTCGTACGACGCTCAAAGGCAACTAACACGGTCGAACGACGCATCGATCGTGATCTCCTCGTAGCTCTGTCGCGCATGCGCGCGCTTCTACATCTCTTCGAGAACGTCGACGAAGCAACGCACCACGCAGGGCGAATGCACATTAAGCTTTTTCAACAGACGAGATGAATAGATGACCAGATGACCAGATGACGAGATGACGAGATGACGAGATGAGGAAATGACGAGATGACGAGATGACGAGATGACCAGATGACCAGATGACCAAACGACGAGATGAAGAGATGACCAGATGACCAGAAGCCCAGATGACCAGATGATGAGATGACGAGATGACGAGATGACAAGATGACGAGATGACGAGATGACCAGATGACGAGATGACGAGATGGCGAGATGACCAGATGACCGGATGACCAAATGACGAGATGAAGAGATGAAGAGATGACGAGATGACGAGATGACGAGATGACCAAATGACCGGATGACCAGATGACCAAATGACGAGATGGAGAGATGAAGAGATGACGAGATGACGAGATGACGAGATGACGAGATGACGAGATGACGAGATGACGAGATGACGAGATGACGAGATGATGAGATGACGAGATGACCAGATGACGAGATGACCAGATGACCAGATGACGAGATGACAAGATGACCAGATGATCAGATGACCAGACGACGAGATGACCGGATTACGAGATGACCAGATGACCGGATGCCCAGATGACAAGATGACGAGACGATTACGAGATGTCGAGATAACAAGATGACGAGACGATTACGAGATGTCGAGATAACGAGATGACGAGACGATTACGAGATGTCGAGATAACGACATGACGAGACGATTACGAGATTACAAGATGACCAGATGACCAGATGACCAAGTGACGAGATGACGAGATGACGAGACAATTCTGAGATGACGAGATAACAAGATGACGAGACGATTACAAGATGACGAGATGACCAGATGTCCAGATGACCAGATGACCAGATGACCAAATGACCAGATGTTAAGATGACGAGATGACGAGATGATCAGATGACCAGGTGACCAAATGACGAGATGAAGAGATGAACAGATGACCAGACGTTCAGATAACCAAATGACCAGATGACCAGATGACGAGATGACGAAATGACGAGATGACGAGATGACGAGATGACCAGATGACCAGATGACCAGATGACCAGATGAATAGATGACCGGATGACGAGATGACGAGATCACCAGATGACCAGATAACGAGATGACCAGATGACGATATGACCAGATGATGAAACGACGAGATGACGAGATGACGAGATGACGAAATGACGAGATGACGAGAGGACCGGATTACCAGATGACCAAATGACGAGATGAAGAGATGACCAGATGACCAGATAACCAGATGACCAGATGTTCAGACGACCGTAAGACCAGATGACCAGATAACCAGATGACGAGATGACGAGATGACGAGATGACGAGATGATCAGATGACCCGATGACCATATGATTAGATGACCAGATGACCAGATGACCGGATGACCAGATGAATAGATGACCGGATGACGAGATGACCCGATGACCAGATGATTAGATGACCAGATGACCAGATGACCAGATGACCAGATGAATAGATGACCGGATGACGAGATGACCAGATGACCAGATGAGGAGATGACGCTATGACGATATGACGAGGTGATGAGATTACGAGATGACGAGATGACGAGATAACCAGATGACCAGATGACCAGATGTTAAGATGACGAAATGACGAGATGACGAGATGACGAGATGACGAGATGACGAGATGACGAGATGACGAGATGACGAGATGACGAGATGACGAGATGACGAGATGACGAGATGACGACATGACAAGATGACGAGATGACGAGATGACCAGATGACAAGATGACGAGATGACGAGACGATGACGAGATGACCAGATTACCAGATTACCAGATGACCGGATGACCAGATGACCAGATGACGACATGCCGGGATGATGAGATGACGATATGACCAGACGACGAGATGACAACATGACGAGATGACAAGATGACGTGATGACGAGATAATGAGATGACGAGATGACGAGATGACAAGATGACGAGATGACGGAATGATGACATGACCAGATAACCGGATGACCAGATGAGCAGTAACGAGATGACGAGACGATGACGAGACGACGAGATGACCAGATGAATAGATGACCAGATGACCTGATGACCAGATGACAAGATGACCAGATGACCAGATGACCAGATGACCAGATGAAAAGATGACCAGATGACCAGATGACCAGATGACCAGATGACCAGATGACAAGATGACCTGATGACGACATGACGGGATGATGAGATGACCAGATGACCAGATGACCACATTACCAGATGATTAGATGACGAGATGACGAGATGACGAGATGACGAGATGACGAGATGACGAGATGACGAGATGATGAGATGACGAGATGACGAGATGACGAGATAACGAGATAACCAGATAAATAGATGACCAGATGACCAGTAGACGAGATGACGAGATGAACAGATGACCAGATGAATAGATGACCAGATGACCAGATGATCAGATGACCAGTTGACCGGATGACGAGACGACGAGATGACCAGATGAATAGATGACCAGATGACCAGAAGACGAGATGACCAGATGACCAGATGACCAGATGACCAGATGACCAGATGACCAGATGACCAGATGACCAGATGACCAGATGACCAGATGACCAGATGACCAGATGACCAGATGACCAGACGACAAGATGACCAGATGACGACATGACGGGATGATGATATGACCAGATGACCAGATGACCTGATTACCAGATGAGTAGATGACGAGATGACGAGATGACGAGATGACGAGATAACGAGTTGACCAGATGAATAGATGACCAGATGAACAGATGACCAGTAGACGAGATGACGAGATGACCAGATGACGAGATGACCAGATGACCAGATGACCAGATGACCAGTTGACCAGATGACGAGATGACAAGATGATCCAATGACAAGATGATCCGATGACCAGATGTCCAGATGACGAGATGACGAGATGACGAGATGACAAGATGACGAGATGACGAAATGACGAGATGACCAGATGATTAGAGGAGCAGAAGACCAGATGACCGGATGACGAGTTGACGAGATGATGAGATGACGAGTTGACGAGATGACGAGATGACAAGATGACGAGATGACTGGATGACCAGATGACCAAATGAAGAGATGACCAGATGACCAGATGTTCAGACAACCAGATGACCAGATAACCAGATGACCGGATGACCAGATGACCAGATGACGAGATGACCAGATGAATAGATGACCGGATGATGAGATGACCAGATGACCAGATATTCAGACAACCAGATGACCAGATAACCAGATGAGTGGATGACCAGATGACCAGATGACGAGATGACGAGATGACCAGATGACTCGATGACCAGATGATTAGATGACCAGATGACGAGATGACGAGATGACCAGTTGACCAGAAGACGAGATGACAAGATGATCCAATGACAAGATGATCCGATGACCAGATGTCCAGATGACCAGATGACCAGATGACGAGATGACGAGATGACGAGATGAGGAGATGACGAGATGACGAAATGACGCGATGACCGGATGACCTGATGACCAGATGATTAGAGGAGCAGATGACCAGATGACCGGATGACGAGATGACGAGATGATGAGATGACGAGTTGACGAGATGACGAGATGACAAGATGACGAGATGACTGGATGACCAGATGACCAAACGAAGAGATGACCAGATGACCAGATGAACAGATGACCAGATGTTCAGACAACCAGATGACCAGATAACCAGATGACCGGATGACCGGATGACCAGATGACGAGATGACGAGACGACGAGATGACCAGATGACCCGATGACAAGATGATTAGATGGCCAGATGACCAGATGACCAGATGACCAGATGAAAAGATGACCAGATGACCAAATTACCAGACGTTCAGATAAGCAGATGACCAGATGTCCAGATGACCAAATGACCAGATGACCAGATAACCAGATGACCAGATGTCCACATGACCAGATGACCAGATGTTCAGACAACCAGATGACGAGATGACGAGATGACAAGATGACGAGATGACGAAATGACGAGTTGACGAGATGACGAGATGACCTGATGACCAGTTGACCAGATGACGAGATGACCAGATGAATAGATGACCGGACGACCAGATGACCGGACGACGAGATGACGAGATGACGAGATGACCAGATGACGAGATGTAGAGATGACGAGATGACGAGGTGACGAGATGACGAGATGACGAGATAACGAGATGACGAGATGACGAGATAAGGAGATGAAGAAATGACGAGATGACCAGATGAATAGATGACCGGAAGACCAGATGACGAGATGAGATGAAGACGAGATGACGAGATAATGAGATGACCAGACGACCGGATAACCAGATGACCAAATGACGAAATGAAGAGATGACCAGATGACCAGATGACCAGATGACCAGATGACCAAATGACCAGATGACCAGATGACGAGATGACGAGATGACCAGATGACCAGATGACCTCATGACCAGATGACGAGATGATGAGATGACGAGATGACGGGATGACGAGATGATCAGATGAACAACGGACAAGATGACGAGATGACGAGATGACCAGATGACCAGATGACCAGAAGACCAAATGACGAGATGACGTGATGACGAGATGACGGGATGACGAGATGACGAGATGACGAGATGACGAGATGACATGAAGAAGAGATGACGAGATGACGAGATGACGAGATGACCAGATGAACAATGGACAAGATGACGAGATGACGAGATGACGAGATGACGAGATGACGAGATGACGAGATGACGAGATGACGAGATGACGAGATGACGAGATGACGATATGACCAGATGACCAGATGACCGGATTACCAGATGACCAAATGACGAGATGAAGAGATGACCAGATGACCAAATTTCCAGACGTTCAGATAACCAGATGACCAGATGTCCAGATGACCGAATGACCAGATGACCAGATAACCAGATGACCAGATGACCAGATGACCAGATGACCTGATGACCAGATGATTAGATAACCAGATGACCAGATGTTCAGACAACCGAATGACGAGATGACGAGATGACGAGATGACGAGATGACGAGATGACAAGATGACGAGATGACGAGATGACGAGATGACGAGATGACGAGATGACGAGATGACGAGATGACGAGATGACCAGATGAACGGATGACCAGATGAAGAGATGAAGAGATGAAGAGATGAAGAGATGAAGAGATGAAGAGATGAAGAGATGACGAGATGACGAGATGACGAGATGACGAGATGACGAGATGACGAGATGACGAGATGACGAGATGACTAGATGACGAGATGACGGGATGACGAGATGACCAGATGACCAGATGACCAGATGAACAGATGACCAGATGACCCGATGACCAGATGACCAGATGACCAGATGACGAGACGTCGAGCTGACCAGATGACCAGATGACCTGATGACCAGATGATTGGATGACCGGACGACGAGATGACGAGATGACGAGATGACGAGATGACATGAAGACGAGATGACGAGATGACGAGATGACGAGATGACCAGATTACTGGATTACCAGATTACCAGATGAACAGATGACTAGATGACGAGATGACGAGATGACGAGATGACCAGATGACGAGATGACAAAATGACGAGATTCTGGTAGTCTTTTGCTGAAATTGTGAGGATGTTAGACAGTAAGGAAATGAAAATAGTATGACACGATGAATAAATGAATAATAGATTTATTTTGTACTGCGTAAACTCGACTAGACTTTGCTCGTACGACGCTCAAAGGCAACTAACACGGTCGAACGACGCATCGATCGTGATCTCCTCGTAGCTCTGTCGCGCATGCGCGCGCTTCTACATCTCTTCGAGAACGTCGACGAAGCAACGCACCACGCAGGGCGAATGCACATTAAGCTTTTTCAACAGACGAGATGAATAGATGACCAGATGACCAGATGACGAGATGACGAGATGACGAGATGAGGAAATGACGAGATGACGAGATGACGAGATGACCAGACGACCAGATGACCAAACGACGAGATGAAGAGATGACCAGATGACCAGAAGCCCAGATGACCAGATGATGAGATGACGAGATGACGAGATGACAAGATGACGAGATGACGAGATGACCAGATGACGAGATGACGAGATGGCGAGATGACCAGATGACCGGATGACCAAATGACGAGATGAAGAGATGAAGAGATGACGAGATGACGAGATGACGAGATGACCAAATGACCGGATGACCAGATGACCAAATGACGAGATGGAGAGATGAAGAGATGACGAGATGACGAGATGACGAGATGACGAGATGACGAGATGACGAGATGACGAGATGACGAGATGACGAGATGATGAGATGACGAGATGACCAGATGACGAGATGACCAGATGACCAGATGACGAGATGACAAGATGACCAGATGATCAGATGACCAGACGACGAGATGACCGGATTACGAGATGACCAGATGACCGGATGCCCAGATGACAAGATGACGAGACGATTACGAGATGTCGAGATAACAAGATGACGAGACGATTACGAGATGTCGAGATAACGAGATGACGAGACGATTACGAGATGTCGAGATAACGACATGACGAGACGATTACGAGATTACAAGATGACCAGATGACCAGATGACCAAGTGACGAGATGACGAGATGACGAGACAATTCTGAGATGACGAGATAACAAGATGACGAGACGATTACAAGATGACGAGATGACCAGATGTCCAGATGACCAGATGACCAGATGACCAAATGACCAGATGTTAAGATGACGAGATGACGAGATGATCAGATGACCAGGTGACCAAATGACGAGATGAAGAGATGAACAGATGACCAGACGTTCAGATAACCAAATGACCAGATGACCAGATGACGAGATGACGAAATGACGAGATGACGAGATGACGAGATGACCAGATGACCAGATGACCAGATGACCAGATGAATAGATGACCGGATGACGAGATGACGAGATCACCAGATGACCAGATAACGAGATGACCAGATGACGATATGACCAGATGATGAAACGACGAGATGACGAGATGACGAGATGACGAAATGACGAGATGACGAGAGGACCGGATTACCAGATGACCAAATGACGAGATGAAGAGATGACCAGATGACCAGATAACCAGATGACCAGATGTTCAGACGACCGTAAGACCAGATGACCAGATAACCAGATGACGAGATGACGAGATGACGAGATGACGAGATGATCAGATGACCCGATGACCATATGATTAGATGACCAGATGACCAGATGACCGGATGACCAGATGAATAGATGACCGGATGACGAGATGACCCGATGACCAGATGATTAGATGACCAGATGACCAGATGACCAGATGACCAGATGAATAGATGACCGGATGACGAGATGACCAGATGACCAGATGAGGAGATGACGCTATGACGATATGACGAGGTGATGAGATTACGAGATGACGAGATGACGAGATAACCAGATGACCAGATGACCAGATGTTAAGATGACGAAATGACGAGATGACGAGATGACGAGATGACGAGATGACGAGATGACGAGATGACGAGATGACGAGATGACGAGATGACGAGATGACGAGATGACGACATGACAAGATGACGAGATGACGAGATGACGAGATGACCAGATGACAAGATGACGAGATGACGAGACGATGACGAGATGACCAGATTACCAGATTACCAGATGACCGGATGACCAGATGACCAGATGACGACATGCCGGGATGATGAGATGACGATATGACCAGACGACGAGATGACAACATGACGAGATGACAAGATGACGTGATGACGAGATAATGAGATGACGAGATGACGAGATGACAAGATGACGAGATGACGGAATGATGACATGACCAGATAACCGGATGACCAGATGAGCAGTAACGAGATGACGAGACGATGACGAGACGACGAGATGACCAGATGAATAGATGACCAGATGACCTGATGACCAGATGACAAGATGACCAGATGACCAGATGACCAGATGACCAGATGAAAAGATGACCAGATGACCAGATGACCAGATGACCAGATGACCAGATGACAAGATGACCTGATGACGACATGACGGGATGATGAGATGACCAGATGACCAGATGACCACGTTACCAGATGATTAGATGACGAGATGACGAGATGACGAGATGACGAGATGACGAGATGACGAGATGACGAGATGATGAGATGACGAGATGACGAGATGACGAGATAACGAGATAACCAGATAAATAGATGACCAGATGACCAGTAGACGAGATGACGAGATGAACAGATGACCAGATGAATAGATGACCAGATGACCAGATGATCAGATGACCAGTTGACCGGATGACGAGACGACGAGATGACCAGATGAATAGATGACCAGATGACCAGAAGACGAGATGACCAGATGACCAGATGACCAGATGACCAGATGACCAGATGACCAGATGACCAGATGACCAGATGACCAGATGACCAGATGACCAGATGACCAGATGACCAGATGACCAGATGACCAGATGACCAGATGACCAGATGACCAGACGACAAGATGACCAGATGACGACATGACGGGATGATGATATGACCAGATGACCAGATGACCTGATTACCAGATGAGTAGATGACGAGATGACGAGATGACGAGATGACGAGATAACGAGTTGACCAGATGAATAGATGACCAGATGAACAGATGACCAGTAGACGAGATGACGAGATGACCAGATGACGAGATGACCAGATGACCAGATGACCAGATGACCAGTTGACCAGATGACGAGATGACAAGATGATCCAATGACAAGATGATCCGATGACCAGATGTCCAGATGACGAGATGACGAGATGACGAGATGACAAGATGACGAGATGACGAAATGACGAGATGACCAGATGATTAGAGGAGCAGAAGACCAGATGACCGGATGACGAGTTGACGAGATGATGAGATGACGAGTTGACGAGATGACGAGATGACAAGATGACGAGATGACTGGATGACCAGATGACCAAATGAAGAGATGACCAGATGACCAGATGTTCAGACAACCAGATGACCAGATAACCAGATGACCGGATGACCAGATGACCAGATGACGAGATGACCAGATGAATAGATGACCGGATGATGAGATGACCAGATGACCAGATATTCAGACAACCAGATGACCAGATAACCAGATGAGTGGATGACCAGATGACCAGATGACGAGATGACGAGATGACCAGATGACTCGATGACCAGATGATTAGATGACCAGATGACGAGATGACGAGATGACCAGTTGACCAGAAGACGAGATGACAAGATGATCCAATGACAAGATGATCCGATGACCAGATGTCCAGATGACCAGATGACCAGATGACGAGATGACGAGATGACGAGATGAGGAGATGACGAGATGACGAAATGACGCGATGACCGGATGACCTGATGACCAGATGATTAGAGGAGCAGATGACCAGATGACCGGATGACGAGATGACGAGATGATGAGATGACGAGTTGACGAGATGACGAGATGACAAGATGACGAGATGACTGGATGACCAGATGACCAAACGAAGAGATGACCAGATGACCAGATGAACAGATGACCAGATGTTCAGACAACCAGATGACCAGATAACCAGATGACCGGATGACCGGATGACCAGATGACGAGATGACGAGACGACGAGATGACCAGATGACCCGATGACAAGATGATTAGATGGCCAGATGACCAGATGACCAGATGACCAGATGAAAAGATGACCAGATGACCAAATTACCAGACGTTCAGATAAGCAGATGACCAGATGTCCAGATGACCAAATGACCAGATGACCAGATAACCAGATGACCAGATGTCCACATGACCAGATGACCAGATGTTCAGACAACCAGATGACGAGATGACGAGATGACAAGATGACGAGATGACGAAATGACGAGTTGACGAGATGACGAGATGACCTGATGACCAGTTGACCAGATGACGAGATGACCAGATGAATAGATGACCGGACGACCAGATGACCGGACGACGAGATGACGAGATGACGAGATGACCAGATGACGAGATGTAGAGATGACGAGATGACGAGATGACATGAAGACGAGATGACGAGATGACGAGATGTCGGGATGACGAGATGACGAGATGACCAGATAACCAGATGAACAATGGACGAGAAGACGAGATGACGAGATGACCAGATGACCAGATGACCAGATGAACAGATGACCGGATGACCAAATGACGAGATGAAGAGATGACCAGATGTTTAGATAACCAGATGACCAAATGACCAGATGACCGGATGACCAGATGACCAGATGACCAGATAAATAGATGAAGATATGACGAGATGACGAGCTGACCAGATGACCAGAAGACCAGATGACCAGATGACCGAATTACCAGATGAAGAGATAACGAGATGACGAGATGACCAGATTACCAGATTACCAGATAAACAGATGACGAGATGACGAGATGACCAGATTACCAGATTACCAGATGAATAGATGACGAGATGACTAGATGACAAGATGACAAGATGACGAGATGACGAGATGACCCGAGGACAATGACGAGATGACGAGATGACCAGATGACGAGATGACAAGATGACGAGATTGCTGTAGTCTTTTGCTGAAATTGTGAGGATGTTAGACAGTCAGCAAATGAAAATAGTATGACACAATGAATAAATGAATAATACATTTATTTTGTACCGCGTAAACTCGACTAGACTTTGCTCGTACGACGCTCGAAGGCAACGAACACGGTCGAACGACGCATCGATCGTGATCTCCTCGTAGCTCTCTTGCGCATGCGCGCGCTTCTACATCTCTTCGAGAACGTCGACGAGCAACGCACCACGCAGGGCGAACGCACATTAAGCTTTTTCAACAGACGAGATGACGAGATGACCAGATGACCAGATGACCGGAT